>JAUYWH010000008.1:9971382-9991558 GCA_034779795.1 Ctenopoma multispine | reverse complement strand
TGTGTGTGTGTGTGTGTGTGTGTGTGTGTGTGTGTGTGTGTGTGTGTGTGTGTGTGTGTGTGTGTGTGTGTGTAATCAGCCTGTAGTAAAGTCACACTTCATTGGCATTCTCCAGTTTATCATCCAGATGACCTGTAGTAAAAACTTCTCACCTCAGTTTTCCTGGTATTCCCAGACGTGAACTTAACCCTGGCCTTCCCCATCGCCAGCTCCTGGAAGTCATTATCGGTGACCTTCACCCTCAAAAAATATATTTTTGTGGTGTCCTGTTTTTTTCTAATATTTTCACTTTTCGTGTGAAATCCTGGACAATCTAAACCTCTTCAGGCCTCTAAAAACTGAATCCTGTAAACAAAAAAAACATTTTTAATTTTTAAGAAGTCAGTATTTCCCAAATTCTTTGGAAACCACTGCGACTGAGCCACTGTGATTCGCTGAATGATTTAGTCTTACTTGTAAAGCAGCAAAACAGCCATAGCACACACATTGCAGCTAAACGTACATTGAGCACTCTGGGCTGTTGGATGTTGACCCACCAAACCATGTGGGTTTGATTAGTGTGGAGGAGGTGGCAGTATTTAGCTATGTTCATGTTAGCAGAGGCAGATCTGTGGGACAACACCGATCAAAGAGGAAGAGATAAGAAACGACAAGAGGAACTGTAAAACAGAGGGGAGACTGAAAGCTGAATGTCGCAGTGTGTGTATGTGCACTGGTGTTTCCTTGTGTGTTTGTGACATTGTGTATTTAATCACAGCTTGATAAAATCTGAATGTAGCCTCTGCTTGTGTGTGTGTGTGAGCATGCTCATGCTTGTGTGTTTGTGCATGCATGTACTGTATATTTTGTTACTCATTTATTATTTTTCTTGGATAAAGTCACACTTTACAGGAATCAGACACTAATTATGACTTAACATCCTGTCCCCACACACACCACATCACAATACTAAGGAATTTTGTATTTAACGTATTGGCAAATTAGAGTGGACAGTGTGGGTGTGAGTGTGACAGTTGCTTTCAGACGCCTGTGTCTTTTGTCCTTCGCTCACCCCCCACCCCCACCGGTTCTTTGTGTTTCCAATTATTGCACTCATTTGTTATGAGTTGGTCTGGACAAAGAGGGAGTTGAAAGACATTAGATCAGGAACGAGAAGTGCTACAAGACATATAGAAGAAAAAGTTTAGTTTGTCAAACTTATCTTTCACTTGAGTCCCTCCCATCCAGACTTCTCCCCTCTCCTGTTGCTGCGCTGTCACCTACAGTTTAATGATCCCTCCTCTGAGCTGCTACGTGACAACGGCACTGTAAAACACCATCGTTTAGGCTCAATGATGCTGAATTGCTTTACACTTGACAGGAAGACGGGACAACAGAAGGCGAGAGTTGTGAAGAAGAGAGTTGAAAAGGGAGGTTAAATATGCTAAGAGAGGAAGTCAAGTGGATGGAGACGTACACGAGGAAGGTGGTGTGAAGTACAGTAAGAGAAAAAAAGAAAAACAAGCACTGGTTCCCAAACGTTCACTGCTTTTCACCTTATTTCATGTTTGTGTTTCATTTTTCTAAAAACACTAATACGGTTCAATAAAAGTGCAGCTGCAGATTTATTGTATCACCCCTCCTCCCTCTCTGTCCTCTTCACCCTCACCCTGCCTCTCACTCTGCGCTCATTCTTTTATTCTCCTGTAGCTTTTCCTTTTCACCTCGAGTCAATGATTGTTGTTCACATTTGCTTTTTCCTCGTGATCGTGTATGTGTCAGCAGTCGGCATGTTTGTGCGTGTTCTTCTCTGTGTGTTGATGCTTATGTGTCTATATGTGTGCTGTGGTACACATGTGTCTACATACACGTGTGTGTGTGTGTGTGTGTGTGTGTGTGTGTGTGTGTGTGTGTGTGTGTGTGTGTGTGACCCTATGATGTCATGGATTAGGTATGACCACAGTTAAATACGTGACTAGAGTTCAACCTCTGGTCACTGAAACTGTACGTGACCAGTGTGGGTCCCTAAAGTCACTACAATTACCTGACGAACTGGTAACATATTTATGGACGCTATTGTTTTTTAATTGTCTCAAACAACACCCAGCAGACATATTATTTCCCCGCTGGCAGAACAGAACATTTAGTTTAAATGCATCCTGATGATTTTATGACTTTGCTGAAGGCTTGTGAGTAAAGAAATGATCAGAAAACTGAATAAGAAACTATAGATGATTTGTATTCCTCTGTCTCAACACCAGAATTATGAGGCACAACATTATAGAAGCTAACTATAAATTAGCTTATTTGTAAAGAAGTAGTGCAAATAATGTAAAGTATTTTACAACATTATGGATGCGTTTCCACAGGCATCATATGTAAGTACCAGCTCAGGCACATGTGCAGGTAATGGCAGGAGCCTCACTGTGCAGCAGTTAGAACAAGCATTGCAAGTGTTAGCACCTTATCACCTTCTTTGGCAAAAAACTATAGTAACATGAAAAACACATTCAAAATAGACACAGGTCGTTCAAATATGTTCAGCAAAGGCTTCATTTGGATCCTGTGGTCAGTAATAAGTGACTCTCCTGACATCTAGTGGTGACAAACAGGTGGTGTCACATCTCCTGACTCAGATTTGAAGTTCTTGGCCCCACCCAGGAGAAGTCTGGGTATGTTCAGCTACGTTGACCCACTGTAACTAATCAAACAAAGAGTGTATTCCGGTTTGGTGTGTGTGTGTGTTAGTCTCTGGGAGAACTAAATCTAAGTTTACCGCAATACTGCAGAGTGATTTTTTTAATTGAGTGATTTGAGTTTTTAAGAATGATGGGGTTAGATGATCTTTAGTTAGTCATCTTTAGGTTCTCAAACTTTGTGACATTGATAAAGGCTAAAATATTACAAAAAGACAAAAAAAAAACACATATTTAAATTGTCTATTTAAGTCAACAGAGTTTTAAACTAATCTGAATGGCAGATTTTGGCACATTATGTTAAATATATACAGAGGTATTCTGACTCAGTGTGTGTGGTTTGCAGGTGAAAGGCAGTTTATGTGACTAAGTGGGGAAATGCACACAGCCCTCGTCTGAGGCTAACCTTAATATGGTTAGCAGCCCTCACGCTTGCATTGCAAATCTAGCTTACTGCTAACCTCAGACGGTGACAGTATAGCATCAGAGTGCCACAGGATGTTTGTACATTGTTAACGTGTGAGAAGGAGGCATATCTCACCTGATGTGAAGACACAGAGTTCAAACTTCACTGCAAACTGTTGATCATACAAGCTGTAGGGGAAATCACTGTCCAGACAGGCAAAGTTAATAAGGAGGCCAGAATTCTTCAGGTTCACTGTGAGGTGACTAGTTAATGGAATAAAATAATAAAATAAGACGTAAAACAATAATTCTGCATATGAAGTATTATATGCTATCCTCATGTGGTGCATTTCATTAGTAAGTATACACTAAATCAAGTTATCACAATTTAACAACTAACTAACTTAATACTAACTATCCATCCATCCATTATCTACCGCTTAATCCATTTCGGGTCGCGGGGGGTGCTGGAGCCTAGGACCCGGGAATCGAACCCGGAACCCGTCCTAATACTAACTAATGCTCAGAATAAACAAAGAATGAGGGAAATCTAGGGGCCCTGGAGCCCCCATTAGGCCTTTTACAGCTGACGTGTGTGTATCTGGAAAGTAAAAAACAGTGTAGAGTTAGAGAAAAGTGAGATGGCTCATTTCATAAAACACCCCAATGTCTGTCCAAACTGTCACCAACCAAAATGTAAACAAGCATTACAAATAAAAAGTAACAGTACTTACAGTACACAGCCTAACACTCATAGACAAGATATTCTCTGCATTCAGATCTCACTCAGCACAACAAACACTTTTGACAAGGAAGTGTACACTGCTAAATTGGTGCAGTGTAACATTAAATGGTAGCTTTAAGGTTTGAAAATAGGTGAAGGTTCAATAGTTTTTGTCAAATGGGAATATTATAAATATTCCATATACCTTTGAGTTTTTGCTTTGCTTAATAAGCTGTGCCCTGAAGGAAACCTGAATTCCTGGAAATAGCACAGTAAAAGAAAAAAAGAGAAAAGACTTTTTTTTTATCAATGTTTGCAGTAGTATTGCAGTACAGGACAACACCCTGTAAATGTTATGGACAGAAGTCAGTTTCATGGTTTTATCATCGATTGCAGCACAGTTTGGCGTTTTAGCTCTTTTGAGGAGTTTTTCGTGGCTTATACGCGTGAAAATCACTTCTCACAAACGTCTGAGTGATTCACTCACTGTTAACGTGAATCATTGCCTTCCAGCACTATTTTTGGTTTTGTTCTGGAAACAGAGGTGTGGTTTTGGTGGAGTTTGTATTAAGCTGTGAGTTTCATTGCCGACATTTACTGCAGAGGTCGCACAGTGAACAGTGGTGGAAGAAAATACTGAGATAGTTTATTTAAAAGTAGCAATACCATGATGTAGAAATCTTAGGTTATAAGTAAAATATTCAAATGTTACAAAATTAAAAGTACTATCAAAAGTAAATAATTTTTAATCAGTAAAGTCTTACGTTTGTACTGTATTTTGTATTATTAGTTTAATAATGAAACATATCTATAGTAAGTATTAATATTATAATAAGTATAGTTAAAAATAAAATAAATGTAGTGGAGTAAGAAGTACAACATTTACCTCTCAAATGCAGTGAAGTTGAAAATAGAAATACTCAAGTAAAGAAAAAATCCCTCAGATTGTATTGAAGAACTTTACTTACCTTTCACCACTGACAGTAAATGTACAAAATGTACACAGTTGTTACACCTGGAAGAGAGTTGCCTCTTAAGGTCTTCACAGATTAATATGTTTATTTGTTGTGGATTTTCATGGTTTATGTTAGAGTTGGTATTTATACTTTTGATGCATTGAAAAGGAAAAAGTGTGTAATCACTGTAGATGAAACCAAATTTAAGTCATTGTTCTGTTTATTAAGCCATGATTGATAGATAGGTACACACATAATAGATATGTAAAAAATGTATATTTATACATAGATCTTTGCTTATAAAGTTATATATATTTTAATATAAGTAAATTGTTTGAATTAATGTCCAAAAGGCTAACTCACAGATACACAGGCACAGCCTAATTATAGTGGGAACATTTATTAAAATCGATTTTAAAAATGAAATTCTTGGAAAACATAGTTAACATTTTGTTTAATACTGTTTTAAAAACATTAATTAATACTGACAATTTAATGCTCAAAGGTTCTGCACAAATTCAAGAAGAAAAATGTCCCCTGATAAAAATATATATTTAAAAAAAATTTTTGAAAAACTTAATATCCATAAATAAAAACAAGAACAACAGACAGCAAACAGAGCCATGTCATTTCAAAGCTGGGAGCATGACTCTGTGGCTCCATGCAGCCTCTGGCATTGTTGTCGGGCTTCAGACTGTCAGGGTTCCCCTCGAAGTGGACTGGCAGACACTGACTTTGTTGACTTCGCAACACTTCACAGGCCAGGATGAGATGTTTAGTTTCCTTTCGGATGTTCTTAATCCCGCAGGTATTTATTTCACTCCTCACCGTGACAAAAGTGAAAGGCTGCCTGCTAATGCAGAGGTTCTCTTTGTACACCTTCCCACCTCTGTTTGTGCACACATCCTTCACTCTCTCCAGGTCTGAAGTCTGGAGGAAGGACTGTGTTGGTCTGTTACAGCCCTTACTCCTAATGAACTTCTCCCAGTCATTTTGGTCGAGTGTATCAGGAGTACCAGGGGGAATGTGGCGCTGGACAAAAGTGTCGTAGCCATTCTTCCATTTGGAGAGCTGGCAGGGAGTGTCGTTTTTAGCAAATGCCAGATGACTCAGAAGACAAATGGAAAGAGTGAGAAACCCTCTGAGAGCAGCCATTACCCAGCAGTCCTAGAGTTAAAAACAAAGAAAGTCTCAATATGATCAAAACGTTTAAAAGACTTTGACCTCTCTCACTGCAAAATAACTTCTTCGTTTCCATGCTTTACCAGAGTTTCAGGACACAGAGTAAACAGTGTGTGTGAAAGAGCAGACGAAGCTACAGCTGTCGGTTTGTGCACTTCTTTAAAAACACAAACGCAAGAGAGGATGTAGAAAATAGCTGCTTGATGAGAGAACTTCCCTACCTCGTTTCACGGCAGTGGAGGCTTGTATCACCTTAAAGCTCCAGATGTGAGAGCTTATCTTCTGTTCTTAGTTCCAGTTCCACATTTCACTTCCTGCAAGTGGGAGTGGGAGTGGTTTAAACTGCATGTGCAGAGCAGCATTTAGATAACTCTGTCCACAAGGATGTGCTTTAGAGCAGCAGCCATGTCAGAAGTGATCCAGTTACTGCTGTAAATACGTGGTAAAAGTCCAGTGAGCTATTTTGGGATGCTCACTGTGTGTGTGCTGCCTCCAGCTCTGCTGTTTGCACGTCTTTTCTGAATGGTGTCTTCTAATCTACTGTACGTCTGACTTATATACCACAAATTGTAGGGGCTCAAAAGTATCTGGACAAACAATAAATTACATTTAATAAAACACATTCTTCATATGGTTATTACATCTTAATTAAAACGGGTTAGGGTTAGGTTATGAAAACATGTATATAAACATATATTATTATTAAAAAGTGTAATGTTCTTATCATTATAAGAATTCACCGAGTCATGTTTGAACTTACTGCTAGTCTCTAGCATGCTTCTCTTTATTCTCGTCTCTCCGCTCCCACTTCTTCGCTTGTCTTGTCACCACCACTACTCTCGTCTAGCGCCCTCTGCAGGTCGCTTAATCATTCAATATCATTACAAAAAGCAACAGTTTCATAAGTAAAATATAGCTGTGGAAAACTTCCTCATTGCTTTGTCTCATTTCTGATTTCTCTACCTGTTTAACTCTTTTCTCTGTCACACATCTGCAACGTAAACCGTTTTTTCCTCTGGGGTATAAGTGATGCCATGGGACTAAATAGGATTTATATCCCTATATTTAAAAATATAAAAGCACATAAGGCACATTATTTTCTTTTCTTGCCTGATTTTGTTTTTTTCTCCCTCCACTAATAACTAGTACTCTCATAACCTATAAAACATTTGTCACATTTTTTTAAAAGCCAAAATTCTGGGACAAATTAAAGTAGGAAGCAAAATAGAAAATGTAAGTCATACCTTTAGTCGGTCAGTCTAATTAGGCATTAGAGTCTATATTCTCCTGTCTTTGTGTGTTTTTTCTCTCCAGTTAGTCATGTAGGTTTCACTGATGCAGTTGTTCCCACTTTTTGCTAAACGTGTGCACTAGTCTCTGTTCTGTTGTGATTCAGGTTTCTCTATCCTTTTAACTCTTTATGGGGTGACATAGTGGTGTAGTGGTTAGCAGTGTCCTCTCACTGCAAATAAGTTCTGGGTTTCAAACCACTGGATTGTTCAGCCTAAAGTTTCCACGTTTTACCCCGTGCATGCATGGTTCTCCCTCTACAGCTTAGTTTGTGACTTTTAATTGTCCATATGTGAATGTTTCTTTGTTTCTGTGTGTCAGCCCTGTGATGGACTGGAAACCCGTCCATTTGTATCCTGCCTCTCCCCCCATGGCACCAAGGTCTGGTTCTAGGCCCCTCTGAACCTTTAAAGCATAAGCAGTATAGATAATGGATGGATGAACTTGTTCTGGGTTTACACATAATGTTAAATTACACGTATCTATGTCCCATAGACAGCATAATCATGTGAGATTACTGTACATATTAGATAAGATGGCAGCTGAACTGAATAACATGTATTGTGTAGAGAAGTAGTTCAACTAATGCCTGTTGTTTCTCTATTTCCTGACTTTGAAATTTTCATCAAATTGTTCTTCTTCTCAATATATTAGGAAGATTCATTGAAGCAGACTAAAATGAGCAAATCTGTACAGGGTGACCCACAAAGTGATTTGCTATTTTTTCAATTTACCTACTGTGTACTTTATACTGATTTGAAGCAAAATGTGTACCCATACGTCTTTTGAAAAAACACACACAAACAAAAGCAGATGAGGTTGTAGGTGTAGTGTTTTAATGTGATGCTGTGATGTGATGTGTTATATACAGCAAAAAAACAATTACACACATGATGAAATGCACCAAAATCTTTTTTTTGACAGAATGAAAACTTACATAAATATATTTCGTCAA
Source organism: Ctenopoma multispine (assembly GCA_034779795.1). Classification (NCBI taxonomy): domain Eukaryota; kingdom Metazoa; phylum Chordata; class Actinopteri; order Anabantiformes; family Anabantidae; genus Ctenopoma; species Ctenopoma multispine. The sequence continues at coordinate 9,983,371 of JAUYWH010000008.1, read as the reverse complement.
TTTACAGCATAATCTGTAAAAGCTGATTTAAATTCAGACAGCATCAGTATATACAAATAAAATGTGCTACAAATCCCTTTAGACCTTAAAACTATCATTTTTATTTACTCTTTCACCTCCCGTGTGTTCCAATGTCAAATAGTTCTCTTTGTCTTGGGGCAAATTAAAATAAAAATGCTACACTGATTATTTATGCATCAATAAACTGAATACTGTGTTGTGTGCATGTGCTTCAATGCAGAATAAACAAGAGGACAAATGAGCAAAATGTGAAAAAACAACAGTATATATTATATATAGTATTTACTGTTCATGAACCAATTGTGGGACTGTAGCTCAGAGCCAGAAAACTGACATATTTACACCAAGTGCTTCATGTGCAAACTGAAGAAATGTCTGATAAGACCTACATCACATCACTGAACAGCAGAGACTTGACATGTTTCCAGGTTATGTTCTTCACCCTTTTCCTGCTGCTTTCTGTAACTGATGCATGAGAACATGTTGGATGTCCATCCCTTTAAGAGACACATATCAGTGATAACATCCTTGACAAGAGTGTGGAAGAGGGCGTCTGAGGCCTGAAGTGGACTGTGATGTCAGCTAGGGCTCAGTCTGAGGAGGCGACGAGGGCTCTTCTTTCCTTTCTGCTTCAGAGGTCGAGTTTAGAGCCATGTCTTGTTTTTTCTCGTTTGCTTTCTCCAGCCCGCTCACCCTGAAACATCACAGTGAAGAGTCATTCCTACTAAGTCAACCCAAATTCTCCTAAACAAGTCAGATAACAGACGTGTTAGTGTCAGTGTAGTTGGTTGTGTTATCCAGCAGAGGGCCCTCTTTGAGAAAACATGAAGGGTTTGTGCAGGAGTTTAGGGCTCCAGTATGCAATGACATAGCAAGTATGACTCTAAAGATCACTGTAGGATGATTTAAAGATATACATGTGAAAAAAACACATAAAAACCATAGTGAGAAAATGGGTGGTAATTAGACAAAATGTTTAAATAAACTAGGAGAGGAAAGAAATGTATTAACACTTCCCGGCTGTGCCACATCTCCACTGTGGTTTGATTGTCCACTGGAAATACTGTACACTGTGTTATGTAAGCTCTATATTCATCTTCTGTTTGTTATTGCAAATCCTATAGCTTTGCTTTGTAAGTTTATAATGCAAACTTTATTTTTCTTGCAAGTGTAATTTCTCTAAGCACTAATGGTTTAGAGGTCTACCAGAGGTGTTAGGGTCTAACTAAGAGGATAGGTTACTGCAAATTGAATGGGTGGTGAAAGCAAACAGATGTGGTCGGGATCTAAATCTGAGCAGTTAATATTAGGATTTTTAGGTCAAAGGTCATAATTTTAAACAGTGACCTGTTCATAGGAGCAGGCCGGTTACTGGGCAGGACGTCCCAGCTAGAGGTAGAGCTGTTATAAGATCAAAAGACAGAATCACTTCACTAAAACGGAAAACAGTGGGTTTAACATTTCAAAAGCCTGTGTGCAAATATTTTAAAACTTTGATTAGGTAGAATAATTGGAGGTTATTTTTAAAGTAATTACAAACTGCTCATTATGCAAGCCAAAGGTTCCCAAAGTTGTGTTCAAGGGCCCCCTGAAGACTCTTTGACAAATTTCACAGGGACTAAATGAAAAATGAGGGAGATATAAGACAAGAGGATGACAGGAATGAGTGTGATCAGAGATCTCACCTGTCCCATCTTCACTTTAAACTTTACTTCAGGTCTAGTCAAAAATATATTAAAAATGTATTTCTTTTGTTGCACAAGGGAACCACAGTTTGGGAACCCTCGATCAAAGCTGTGAGAAAGTTAAATGACCTCCAGGTAGCACATGAGGGAAACACGCCTCATACTTCGAATACACCCTTACTTACATTTAGTTTTTATTTATCAGTGGTAATCAAGAGAGAAAGTTATAACAGAGCAGTGCAAAACAGCCATGTTACTACAACTTAGATTATCCTTAGCACTGATCTTAGGTTGCTTTTACCTTTTATAATAGAACTTAAGTAAAAGGATTCATTCACACACACAAATAAAAATCATAAATAAAACAAAAGAATACCAGTCATTCCCTGCAGTGCCCACACATGACTGTGGGAACATAGCGTGGATTTAAAATGCTTTCTTTAGTGATGCTTTTTTTGAATTATGCTCTAAGATCTGAGCTTAAGGATATTTGTCAAGCACAAAAAGAAATCATAAACAGCAGTTAGAACTAGTGGAGCATCTCTCGTCAGTACTGAGATCAAACATGCCACCTGTTTACCACGGCTGTTTCATGGTGGAGGAGTTTAAAAAATCTGCCAAGACATAGAAGATACATGATGAGAAGAGACTGGTCTACAGGTCACCCAGTTAAACCAGAACAGCAGGAGACTGGTACCACGTGTCCGGTGCAGCCTGTGTCAGAGCAGAAACAGGGTGGCAAACAGGCCACTGAGATCGCGGAGCAGCGCAGCGGAGCTCCTTACCGTACTGTCTTCACAATGAAGCGAATGATTACTGCCAGACCTACGCAGCCACACATCACTCCTATCACTATGGCTGTGACTTCACCTGCAGGAGAGGGACACGCAAGGGCACAAGACATGAAAGAAAACCTCCTAAAATGCAGCAGGCAGTTGGTCAGTGTTTTTTTTCAAACGCATGCAGATAAAATCCTGTGGTCTTACCAGAGGACAGCTCCTTCCCTGATTCTACAGTAAATAAAAGACAGAATAGAACATTAGAAAATCTCAACAGATTTCACCTTTCACAGTTCATAAACAACGTTTTGTTTATCTCAGCAGAATCTACTGTTCAACTCTTTTAAAATACTATGTCTAGTCAGACTTTCTGCCTTTGACAACACTGCTGATATCACAGGCCTTCCAGTTCAGTCACTCACTACAATGAGCACTTTACACAAACTCCCTCCCCTTTGTCTTTCTCTACCACTCTGTCTCCCTCTTTCACATCTCTGTCTCTTTCTCCTCTCCCTTTCTCTCAGTTGGACTTACGTGATGACAGTGAAGTCAGTGTTTAGTTTTTGCAAAATCCTGTTTTGTAATCAGCTCACAAACAAACACTGCTCCTTTTTGATTTCCTCCTCTATTTCTGTCACCATCTCTTTACTCCTGCCTCACTAAGGCTCTTTCTCCCAGACAGAGTCACTGTTAATCTTTATTTTTCCCACATTTCTCTCTACATTCCACGTTCCACTCTCTGCAGGGATTGAGCTAATTGCGAGCTTTGGTCTACGTGGGCACCGACTGGCTACTTATTGTTGCTGGCATCATGAGCAGCATGGTGGCTTTACAAATGACCACAGTAGAAGTGATGTAACAGTACAACATTGGAGGTCAAAGCACATTAGCTGTGTAAAACATTTTTGCACCCTGAAAGGATAAGATATTTGTTACATTAACTGAGCAATATTTAAGAATAAAACATTATTCTAAGTACTTTATAAGCAAAAATCTAATTCCTAATTGGGAGTGTGCATATACTTCTTGCCAGCAGTCAAGACAGGAGAGTATGTGTCTAACCTGCAGAGAAGGAGCTGAAGACGACCCTGTGGTTGAGCGGTTGTGTCACACGGTAGTTGTCCTGCAGCAGTATCCTGTACTCATCTTCAGCTTTGCTGGAGTAAAGTAACGTCTCCATCTTCAGCAGCTGGAGCGGAGAGGTGGAGGGGAGAAATCAAATCACATTAGTATGTGTTCCACTGCTGAGCGATGATGGATGCAATACAATTTTATGTACTGCATCCAGGCAACTTAAATACCAGCTACACAACACTGCACTAATTAATTTCCATCATGGTTATCAATCATTTCAATTCAGTTCAAATTTTTAAAGACACAACACATCACCATGAATCACTACATGACATACACACACACACAGAGGTCAAATTCAAAATAATACTATTCATAGCCAGACCCAGAGACGCACATCTGTACATAAGATTCTAAAACAAACAACAAACTACAAACCGCCTTAGAAACAGTTTTTACCCAAGAACAATCATGGCTACAAGCTCACAATAACCACTTCATACATCATATTCATCCAATGTGCATTATAGACCTTAGGTCTCACAATGTCTCACAATGACTCAACTGCATATTCAATTCCATTGTTCCTTATAAAAGTGACAATGACAATACAAGACTGATCTTATCCTAAATTAAAGCAGAGTAAGTGCGTGCACCAAACATTTCAGTTGTGCTGCAGCTTACTAGAACAGTCTGACAGTGTCTGTGTGAGTCAACATGTTAATTGGTGCATATAACTTTCTGTCATTGTTTAACACCAGACAAGAATAAGTCATAAAATACTAATTATCTGTTCTCATTATTACTAATAATCAGGATATGAGTCTTGTTCGCATTATATTTAATACATCATATATTCCATATATATATTGATCATTAATAGGATTACCAAAAATTTTCAAGCTAATTTAATTATGTACAATTATCCTGTTAAGGAAGAAATAACCATTTTAATATTACTTATATTTCATAATAGTTTCATACATACATTTCATCATAATACTAAAAGGTGTTTAATGTAGTGTTTTTTGTAAACTAAATCTAAATCAGTTATGTAATGACTGATGAGTGATTTTACACTTTATAACAATAGATGCTGTGAACAAAAGTTTTTTTTTTCTTTTTCTATTTCTTTTTGTCTCTTGTGTTCCATAAAGCAAACTTGACTGTTATATAAACTAATTAGTCCCATGTATTGATATAGATTAAAATCTATATCAGAGCACTTTACACCTGCATATGGGCATGTGCAATATTTTAGTTAAGGCAATATTCTGTTACAATGTACCATTTAACTGTAATATTTTTGTTTTTAAGTTTTCTTTTTTTATTTTGTACTAATTGTAGTTGGATTTAATTGATCTATAGTGTGTATGTGTGTGTGGGTGTGTTTTAGTTCTGTATGTTTGGAGATAAATGTGACACTGAGGCTAAGATGAATTTGCACAAGGAAATACATTGTAGTTTGACCTTTAACTTGATAATCAACTTCAACAAATATTTGGGAAATTACTTGAACTGGCAAGCACAGGCTGAAACAGACAAACAACGCTTTTGTTTTTAGGCTCCTGACCATATTTCCATTGAGGTGGTGGATCCACTGTGGTTCAAAATGTAATATCTGCACAAAATGTGAGCAATGAGAATCTACATTCTATCTCCAGAATCTACATCTGTGGTTAGATGAGCTGTGTGTCAGTGTCTCAGTCTCACCTGTGCCTTTGAGATTTGAACCCTTTCATTAAACACTGTCCAGATAACACTCTGGTAGCATGGCGGCGTTGTTAGAGAGCCATTGTATCGATAGTAGCTTCCCAGGTCCACAGGGAGCAGAGACTGCACGTCAAAGGCTGGAATGGACACTTTCTGATCTGACAGTAGATACAAAGGAAGATGAAAAAGGTTACATCAAGTCTTTTATCCACTATTTTGGGTGCATAGAAAATGTTTAAGAAAGGGGTGCACACAGAAGAAAGAGAGCTGTACTATTATTATCGCTTTATCGCTATTTAATTAATATCTTAAATACTCAGCAATGTGTTCATTTAATATTTTGCTTTTAAAGAATCACATAGTTCTATTTTGACCCATAATTATCATCATATCTGTTCAATGAAGCGTGAAGAAGTTATGTGCATTTCCTTCAATCAATCCAGAAATGGAAATGGAAACTGCACATTATTAGGTAGTGAGAGAAAAAGAGCTAAGTCAGTCATTGACCTTTTAAAATAATGTTGAATTAGAAGAAACCAAGCTTTCATAAATCTTAATCTATTAATGAAATGCAGACTAAAAATAAAACTAAAAGATAAAAAAAAAATTCCACTCACCTGCTTCTCTGATGCGGCTCAGGTAGTTGAGAATGTTATTAAATGCCATGTTCGTCTCCTCACCTGTCTGGGAAGCCATTCATAATACTTGAATGTGTATTACATTGTTTATAATATTCCAGCTAATGTGTAGATCAGTAACTTTTCTTATTCTTTTCATGCTGTTTATTTTTTTATTACCACAATGAGAATTCCCAGAACAGCCAGTCCATCTCTCTGTGTCATCGCTGTGGACAAGTTGGGGTAGAGCTCAGAGTTGTAGTGCACCACGTGTAGCTATAGAGAGAGAGAGAAGAAACACAGTTAGTTTATTCACACTGACGAGAAGGAAACAAAGAGAAATGACTTGTGTTGGCCTCTCCTTCTGACAGATATGGGTTAAAAAAAACAGAGAGAGAGGGAGAGATTGAGAGAGAAGGCTGCGTGCTGACTCGGCAGAAGAATAAAGAGCGATGGGGAAAGAATGATGTGAATGCGAAAGTGCTTTAATTGACTCATTATGTAATAAGATCACTCATGCATGTCAGTTTTTTTAACTAATAATTGCCCCCTCTTCCATTTTTTGGTATTTTTTTCCTAAGATTATATTTAAGTATCTATAATCTGCTAACATTCCTCACACTTCTTCCACTTCAACAACTCACACCTGAAGAAACAGGTGAGTTGACATACCTGGCTACTGACAGATGGACAGGAACAGGGGTGCTCAGATGGTACCCTCCGTCATTACTCCACTCTTTCTCCATCTTGCCTCCTTCTTACAAAGGTTATTCAGTTACTTACTTTTTTTTTTTTCTCACTCTAGTTTTTGTTATTTTTTTCCTCCTTTGTCTCTGCATTCCTCTCTCAGCCTACTCTAAAGGCCATCCCTTATCCCTTTATCCCGTAGCTGACTCAGCTATAACAGATTTGTGTGAGAGAGACAGAAAGTATGAGGAGAAAAGAGGGATAAAGTCACAGAAGAGGAGACTGTTTATAGCAACAAAAGAAAAAAAGAAATCCAGACTTCTTTAAGTCCCACCATAACACCAAGGTATAAAGACAAAAGCCAAAAATGTGCTGTTAATTCTTCATTCATAATTTAATTAGAAGAAATGTTAAACAGTGAAATAAAACTCTTAAGATTTTCATTCTAGTGTCATCCTGTTTTTGAAGCTGGAACCACACAATTTTTTACCTTTACTGGAAAAACATTGAAGACATTTATTCCCATGTAGCTAAAATCTACTGTGTAATCTGCTGTTAATTCCCTGTGTTAAGGTTAGTATTCTGCTTTTACTGCCAAAAATTAGAATGTTAATTATGTAAACATAAGTTTGGTGACACTATACACTCTTTAAAGCTAATTACTAATTAATCACTAAATACTGGCTCAACAACAGACAAAGAGACTAAAAAGCGTATAATAAATTTAATCTGTTTCATGCTACGTTATCATCTTTAATGTTTAGTACATTCTTTCCACACAATATTGTTTCTTATTTCAGTGAAACGTCTTGATAATTATTTTACCAGCATAAATGTCACCTCAGAATTAACATCTAACATTAACATCTCCATAACAAACTAGCTGTTAAAAGCTGTTTCTGTTTTTTTTCCTTCGTCATTGTGATACATCAGTTTTTTTCTTTGGTCTAAATGGACACAGAAGTTCAGCCTTCTGTATAAAATCTTGAGTTTCTAAGAAAACGACTTTTGTCCCCCTGCTTAGCCTTGACTGCCTGTGACTCCTGACTCATCTCTGGATTTTACTGTTTGCACTGAGTTGTGTTTAAACATACCTCAGCATCTCCACTCAGTCCATTGATGGTGTGTTCACTGCCCCCGTGGCTCGGGCCACCACTGCCCCAGTGGAGGTGCATTTGTACAGCTGTATAGAGCCAGGGCAGCCCCCCCAGTCCCATCCACTCGGGCAGCTCAATCACCACTGATGGTTTGAAACAAAGCAGTTCACGTTTGAGGACGGTGCAGTAAAAATTGATCAAACTCAAAGCTGCTTGGATACTTGGGAGTGGGTGATATTAGGAGCTAATCAGCTGCCGTGGTTACCTGTATGTCCGTTATTGTACAGAGTGAAAGGTTTGTTGCCGTGCTGACTGTAGCCCAGCGGGGTCAGAGGAACCAGACTGGGGTCATATTTAGTTTGGGTGGTCACCACATCAACGGGTGACTGAGATGTACCACCACAGTCAGGGAAATACTCTGACCACTGGGACTGGCCCACCAAACCTTTGACAGAGGAAAGACAGAAGCAATGATGTCACTCGATCACACAGACCACTGCCTCTAAGTCCTGCAGTAAAAAACCTCCATTATGAGCTTCTAATTATACAGGATAATTATTCCTCGAGGATCTTTTTAGGTTCACAACATTTTAGGTATGACTGCATGGCACTAATAGTTTACAAAAGTAGAAATATGGGAGTAAAAAAAAAGACAACAGAGTGAAAGAGGGGGTGTTGCAAAATTGCACAGATCATGAAGCAGACATGCAGAAGAGGTGTCTGACTTTAGCTGCTTCAGTTTGACAATAACCTTCACAAATACTGGAGGATCTTTTTAGGTTCACAGCAACATGATGATGAATTTTACCAAAATAAAAGGTCATAACATTTGCATTGTTTTTCTGCTTTATCCACTCGAACAACTTGAAACATTTGTTTAGAATTACTCCACAAAATTTGTAGATTTTTGTCATGGACCAGTATTTAACATTAGTTGCACATTTTCTGGCAACTTTGCTTCCTACAGTCATTTAGATGGTACTACTGTATCCTCAGAGACGTATAGATGGAGAAAATTGGGTATTGATTATTCCTGGTGCTGTCTTACTCACATTGTCACTCTTAATGTCACAAAAATCGAATTTAAATGCAGGTGTTTTGTGCCTCACAAAGAGACACATCATGGCTGGCACAGACGCCTTCTCAGAGCAAGAATGTTCTGCGTCTGAACCTGCCAACAGCCCAGGGCTTTGTATGTGGAGCATGTTCACCTTGTGCCTGTGTGTGTTTCCTTTGACGGTAACGACTTACAGACTACTGCAGATTAACTGGTTTAAGTGTGCCAGTGAATGGTTGTTTGTGTTTGTGTGTCTGCCCTGTGATAAACTGGTGACCTGTACACACCAGTGTCAGTACCAGCCCCCCTGCAACCCTGAGAAAATATATCTAATAAATAGATAAACCTCATGACTTACAGGTCACACATAGCAATAAACAAAACGCTATTTTATGCACAATCTGCATAATAAATTTAGAATAAAAGCAGGACAAAAATAAAATGTATTAAATTAAAATACAATTTAAGAAAATAATTTGATTGAAGATCAGTAATACAAAATGTTTTTTTCTAACCCTGACAATGACAAAATAATACCAATAGTTTTCTTTTATAAATAAATGCACTTGCTTGTAGAGAGTCTCCATCACCATGTTAGTGAGGTGTTTCTTTTTTTAACATTAGTCTCAATAGAGTCTGTTCCTGCAAAGCGAAAACATTAAAAAGGTCAAAAGGTTTTGTGGTCATTACACAGAGGATTTACGTCCAACTGAAGTTTCACTTGCATTTCTCTAATACCTGAAAAATCTGCTGAAAATGGCAGGAAATGAAATTACCTACTCAACATTATTAAAACCTGAACTAATAACTATGAAATATTAAAATAAAAAATATATCATAGTTAATAAGATGTAATAATTAATATTTAGAATATAGTGATGTTGCTGTGAGTAGCTGGTCCTCCACACTGCTAAAAGATAAGTAAGTGAAAGGATAGTATGACTGAGGCCTTGGTACACAAAGAAAAAAGTGGTGGTCTGCTCAACTGCATAATAAAAGAAAGTTAGAAAAAGGAGTCTGAAAGAGAAAGAGGGTGACATGCGACTCAAAGAATTTGAATTTGAATTGGAAAGAGAGGAATGCTTTAGGAAAAAGGCACAGGCAGATTTTACACAGTAAAATGTGTCAGTAGTGTGTAAGAAAAGACAGAAAAAAACAATTTGCAGTTGCAGCTTTTGCAAAGAAAGTTTGGTAACAACAAGCATATGTTAATGTAAAAGAAATGAAGAACAGGAAAATAGAACAAACCCCACAAAACATTTAAGCAGTGTACTGCATTTGTAAACCGTGCATCCCGTTTATACATAATACAGTAAGCACAGGCCGAGTTCATCACATAAACAATGTGAGGAGGGGGCTCTGTATTAGTGATGTGCATTAGAAACACAGCACACCTCCTCTGCCCATTTGCCCCTCTCTGCAGCAAAACCCCGCACCACAACTCAACTTCAAAAGTAAGACCCGCTGTTCCACCACTGGTCGTCATGGAGGTCTCCATGGTGACCAGAGGCCGAAAATCCTGACCCTCTGTGCCCGCTGGACCTCTCCTAGCTCGCTAGCCCTGTCCTGAATAAGCCAGGAACAAAAACGTACACAGACACATGATTCACTCACTGAGAGCATGAGAAGGACATTGATGGAATGGAAGACTGACTTTCGCTCCATTACTTTACAAAGCTCTCATCGCTTGTGGAAAGATACATGACTGAAACGGTGTAATGCTGCTCCTTTGTGTGACAAAATGTTGCATATAACAAAAATGACCTTCCACTTTACAGCAACTGTATTACACAGACCCTCACTCGTTCCAATAATACTGTGAATAAATTCTGATTACTTTTATTTTGAAATATCTTGACACAAATTGGTTAAACATACATTTATCAACATGCAAACCATTGCTTTGAGATTACACTACACGTTGTGCACTGTACACTGGTCTCTGTATGTGTTATCATAAATGCTATAGATTATGTATAGATACCAGTTTGCTCCAGGCACAGCCCCCACAGTTTGCTGTGTCTGTGTGTACTGTACTTTGGTACTGCTCTCCTGAACACATGCAGAGAGTGGTAGTCTGTGTGCCCCATTCATTCCCACAGTGTCATTGTCCACAGCAAAAGCAGCCAGTGTGCATCCACAACACAATAAACACAAAGATTATTGTGCACTGCAACAGTACTGGGTACGATTTGGTTTGCTTTTGCTTCATCCCGTCCCATCTCCCTCTCTTTGTCCAACACCCTCATCCTTGTGCACCTGCCTCCCTCCACCAGCCTCTCTCTCAGCTTTTTTTTCTTCCTTTCTTCCTCTCTATCTCCCTCCACCCCTTTATCATCTCTGTGTGACTGCTGTGCTCGTGCCAGCTTGTTGAACTGTAACTAATACAGACAGAGAGGGAAGGAGGCGAAAACAGAGGGAGAAGGGGTGGCAGATATGAGGGGAAAAGAGTATAAATCCTACCCAAGTTACAGAAGCTTTCATTTTTCTAATGTCTTAGAAATACAAGTTTAGTGAAATCAGGGTGAAAAGACTGTGTCTCTTTGTTCTTAATAGTCTGGCTCCAGATTACATATCATATCTGACATAGGTACGACATATGAAGACTATAAACCCTTTTGTCTTATCTATGTCTCATTATCTGCAACACTTTTGCATGAAAATCTGCTCTATGAATAAACTAGAACTTACCAGTATAGGTCCAGTCAATATTCTCTGAAAAAGAATAAAAGAGAAAAAATCCTAAAATTCTTACTCTGCACAAATCTTGTACTTGTACTAGTTCACAGTCTCCTAATATGTTGTTTCAATTGCTTCTAATCTGCAACTTCTTAGATAATCTAAGTACAGTTCTAAAAACAAGTTGTAAATACTTTAACTACAGTAGTACATTCCTCAATTAGTACTCAAATCAGATCAGCACTACTACAACTCACAGCCAAATGATCTACAACAATACTAAGACAATAAAACAGAAAAGGGAGAAAAAAGAAAAGAAATCTCACATGATGCTGATTATTATGTTAATGAAGATCTTACTGGTAGCAGGAGCAGCTGTCCACTGTAAACACAGAAGCATTAGAGAGATAAAAAGATCCAAAGACTCCATGTCAGCCTCACTTGCCCGATCACAGAAATGAATAAAAGTGGATTGAGAGATGAGGAGTAAGAGAGTGAGAGAGAGAGAGAGAGAGAGAGAGAGAGAGAGAGAGAGAGAGAGAGAGAGAGAGAGAGAGAGACGGGGAGAGACTGACTGGGT
>JAUYWH010000008.1:9943635-9971042 GCA_034779795.1 Ctenopoma multispine | reverse complement strand
AGATCATGAAGCAGACATGCAGAAGAGGTGTCTGACTTTAGCTGCTTCAGTTTGACAATAACCTTCACAAATACTGGGTATGAGAGGATGACATCACACTCGCTGGTAAAATATAAATACAAAGCAGTTTTTTTCTTATTTTAGCTTATACCAAGATGTAAATGAAATCTTTAAACAATATATAATTTGTATACATTGTTTACAAATGGGGAGAAAAGTTTAGATATTGATATAGATTTTTTTTTTTTATTTGTGTCTTTGTAAACAATTGCATTCCCATGGATTTTATGTATAAATTTCAATAAACTTGAAGACTTGGAGGCAAAAAACTATAATATACAATTTTTGTCAGAAAATAAATATCTATTTTATTTTACTATCCCAGTAGTCATCTTCTGAAGCCCTGGCTGGGAACCACTGCATTAACAAAAGGCCATTTTATACTAACTTACTGTATAATACATATGTGATACTGTAATCAAAAATAAAATAGCCTAAAACCACGTAATACTGGAAAACATACGTGATATTATGTAATGTATTAAACAGCTCAGAGTCTTATATGTGTAGTAGTTGATTGTTTACTGGCTTGTTTTTATATGGGAATTGAACAAGTCTTAAAAATAATGATGAATGAATTTCATTTTGCTGCTGTGTTGCACTTACTTGGACACAACAGAGCTGTTGTCACAAAGTTGTCACACCTGTGCTTATGACAAGTTAAAATGCAGTATTTTAAGTAAGGGTCTGTTATTTTCACCATGCTGTGGGATCCAGGATTTAACTGTCATTCTTAGGTTTGCACAAACTGGCATCATTTTGTGCAGATAGTTTTATTTATTTATTTTTGGAGTCTGAGCAAAATATCACTTAGATTTTTTTTTATATGCTGGATTTACAGTTTATTAAAAGAGTTACATAAAAATAATGAACATAATGTATATAAAACTTTGTTAAAAGACTTATTAATTATTCAACACTAGGGGGAACCCTCTCCACATCACATATTTTGGGCTGATAACTTGGAAAAATCCACCCTGTTTACTGTGTTGTTTCTTCCTTTGACATTGTTAAGAGTGGCTATAGTCCTGGAACTGCTGTACAGACAGTGAACATTGGTGGAATTTTAACAGGAAATTATTTACAACTGCATTCAAAATGTTGATGTGAAAACATCCAAAACCAACCAACTAAACAAATAAATATAGTGAAGTTAAATGTGTCTATCAGTATTTTCACTGTCAGGTCAAACAAGAGTCAGTGCAAATGTGGATTCAGTAAGTCAGTGGATATGTTGAAAGTTAGTAATATGTATCTATATTGTGTTTTTAGGGTGGATTTTCCTTTAAAAATGTCAGAGGCAATTGAGCCAAGAGTCTTCTAAACTAGATTACATCACAATGAGGAGTCAAGCATCAAGTTAAAACATTACAATAAAACAGCAGAGGACAGCACTAACCTCACACTTCAAATAAAACATTTATTTATTTCATTTTTTAAAATATTAAACAAATTTAGATTTATGATTTTTCAACTTCTGTCTGGAAGGTTGAGCTTTATATGTTCTCCCACTGATAAGTTATTATTTATTTGATGACAACGAACTCACTTGTCTAGAACTAATCCTATTGTTTTATTTGTTCTGTCTGGCTCCACTCCATCTTCACACTGTCAAGTACTGTGTTGAAGTTTGTTTCCCCCTAACTCCTTATCTTAAACTGAGCCTAACTCTATTCCTAACCCCAACGTCTCTCCTATCTCTGTTATGTTGCCAATAACCATATCCTCAGTTAAACCCTAACTGCAGGGGAGGCTGTGATCCGGCAAACGGGAGGGAGACAATGTGTGGAGGGGGAACAGACACCGGGCCGCTCAAACGTGAAGCGCTTCAGCAACAATTATGCAACAGTAGCAACCATCCCCCGATTCCTATTGGCCGCTCAGCGTTCAAAACAGAGGCGTGGCTACAATATACTCACACGCCATTGGCTACGTCTCTGCAGGAGGCGTATCAGCTGATTTCATTCACAAATCTGCAGCCGAGCATCTCTCCAACATGTGAAGAAGCCTCCGCAAATGTGAGCGGGGAGAGACGCTGCAGACTTGGCAACAAGATGGAGTTTGACTGGTTTTGAATAGGCGTCAGTGTTTGTTTCAGCAATGGGCTTTTGTGTTGAAATTGTATATTGACACAATGGGTTCCTAAGTAACTACAGCTATTATATGGAATCAAGCAATTATTAATTCTGGACATCTGATAAGGGACTGTTATGAAAGTGCTGCTCCACCAGTGCCAATGCAGAATGCTCATTTCAGATCTCTACAGGACCAGTGTGAGACTGAAGGAGATAGGAATAAGTATGCTAAATTAAGGGATCACCTTGTCATAGTTTACAATCTAGTCCCTCTTTAGACCTCAGCAGGCATTTCATAAAGTCTAAAAACAACAGTCCTGCACTAAATTATCCTGTCATAAAGGTGATAATGTCCAGTTTTTGTTGTTAACTACGTCAGAGAGGTTTTTGTTATGGAGCCTAGTCTCAGTGTTATTAAATGAGATGGGCAAAAATATTAGGAAAAAAAAACTGTCAGAATAACACAATGCAGTTCAACAGCATCACATAATACATTTTCTAAAATGATCACACATACTTCTAAAGTCACTGGCCTCTTTTTGATGTACACCTACACAATCGAATGCAACAAAAGTCACTCACTGCTAAAGTCTGAGGGGCAAATGTCGGTGAGAAATACACTGCATTCCGTGGCTGCTTCACAATAACAGAGAGCCAATGATTTGACAATGAGTTGCTTTTAGGGAACAGCAACAGCACATGTACACATTGTATTAGCAGTATATTTGTATAACACTGTAAATAGTCAGATCTGTTGTTAAACAAAAGTGACAGGATTTTTTAATAAAGACGACAAGCTCTACAAACAAATGCAGAGAGAATGAGAGATGGCATGAGGGATGGATATTGCAGAGCATTATACTCCTACTAATAAAGGCAGACTTTTAGCCAGGTAAATACATTGCTGACAGAAACAAAAGCACACACACAGTATTTACTACTCCACTACAGGAGGCCAGTCATTTTTTAACTTTCTCTTGTCAGAACAAATGTGTCAGTTATCCAGTTATAACATGTCTTTCACAGGGCCAGTCTCAGTTTCTAGGAATCCGTAAAACCCAGCACATATATAGTACATGTACAACAGTCTATGATGTCCTGCTGATGGGATTATTACTGTAAACTTTATGAAAACCATCTCACTGACCCTCTGTTTATTTATTTAGTCATGCATATCTCTCTCCCTGTTTTCTCCCTTCATCCCAGCTATCTATAGGCAGGACCATCGGTCATCCTAGGACCTCTCTCTTTCCCCTGGCTATCACTGCTTCATTCCAGATGTTCTGAATTTGTCTTTGTGTGTCTCTCTTCCCCTAGTGTGTGTCCTTTCTCTTATATGCTAAAATTGTCCGCTTAATCTCTGCCTCTTCTGTGTGTATACTCTTTTCCTTCATGGTGGAGAGGCGGTCACGTGGCTCACGTCAAAAATTATGGCAACACCTGAAATCTACTTGACGTCTTCCTGAATCATTTTATTTGTATGTTTATATTTGAAAATATGTCAGATTTTGTCTGATTTTACAAACTGTACTACTGCATGTCTGTCCATCCCTGAGGAGGGATCACTCTTCTGCTGCTCTTCCTGAGGTTTCTTGTCTGCTGAGAAGAACTAAAATATACAAAAAACTCATCACTTTCTTTTCACGTTTCAGTTAATAAACACAAACGTCTAAATAATTGTCATATAAATATAGTTTCACTTAATTAAATGCATAAAAATAAAGTACAAATAATCTATATTTTATGTTCTGTTTTATTTGTTTTCTTTTAGGCATTTAACATCCTTCTTACTGCATTACAGTTATAAAACATATACACCTTATTGTAACTTCAAAGGCAACAAAATTGATTTTATTCCAGACTCTATTTCTGCCTTAAGTAACCCAAGGCTCTTTTTCTAGTATTAGGAACCAATTTGACACACTGCACACTGCACTTGGACCTATTTCAATGCAGAAAGCACCATCCATAGATTTAGGTTTAATGATCACAACTAGTGTATTCCTTAGGTATGTCTATACAGAGAAAGCAAATGAGTCTGGGACTTAGGATAAGGGAGATGTAAATGGTGGGGGTGGTCTTCAGCATGAACTCAGAGGAGGTTCATTGGGTTCATGTATTGCAGAGGAATGTGGTGGGGGTGGACAGCTTCTTTCTGTCAAACTTGTCCCTGTTTCACACTATACACAAACAAGAACCCATCACTGGCTTTACTATAACCAAAGGTTAACCATTGTTGCATTTTGACAATAAGGGTTACATAGTTTGATTACCTGATATTACTAATACTACTATGGCTATATAGTTAAAAAGACAACCAGTATGTTGTGTGTATATTGAGGAGAAAGGTCAGTGGCGTCATATGTTGTAGCCTATGTGTTGTGGGGGAAGGGCAGAAAAACACCAAGCCAAGACATGTCTGGCTTAGAGGTATCCTCCATTCCTGAGATTTTACATGTAAACATACCATTAAATGTCAGCATCATAACTGACCAGCAATTCAAATGTTATAAGGAAAGAAAATGCCACTATATCTATGATGAGTATGGGATAAGTAATGTGTATGTGTGTGTGTGTGGTCTATACATGCTGTTTTACTGCACTGCCTGTTTCAAGTGAAGACGAGGTTACTGAGTTCACAGGAGCTATACGTGCTACATGGCTGTAAATCATGGACATGACCTGCTGACTGACTTTCTGCATTAGGTCAATCCCTATCAATGATTTTTAATCCCTATTAGTGAGCTTTAATTTAAACAACAGCCACAATGTGATATAAAATCTTTAAAAAATGTTATGTATATGTATGTAATGTATATAGAGGCACAGTTACAGTACCCATAATATATCTCTGATAGGTTCAAAGAATTAAATTTGAGTAAAACGCTTTAGCCATTACAAAAACAACTATCTCATGCAATATTATCAGAAAAGTCACATCTTAAAAGTCTGTGCTTCTACAGGATCTTCAAGTAGGGTACAGTGTCAGTGCTGGTGGACTTTACTATTAATTCAATAACTGAAGAAAGAGCGCCATGAATGTGTAAACTGAATCCTGTCACTGAATCAGAATGAGCGATATAAGATGTTTCCTGATAACATACTATATGCACTATAAAATTTCCACTGTGATGTCAAATGGTGTGTGGAACCAACATGTTCTCAGTGTCAAAGTGTGTCTGGTCACAGTAGTTTTAAAAAATTATGCCAATGTTAAAATAATGTTTCTCTTGAGGCACAGGTTATTGTAAAGTATCGAGTAGTGTGAGCAATACCAGAGAAAAGTGGTGTATTGTCCGTGAATTGTTTTTTACATGTCAACAATCCAGAAAATCCAGAATTACCAGCCTTTTCTCCTCTGATTACAGGTCCCTCATCCTCACCCGTGAAGACGAAAAGTGATCTCTGTTTTGCTCATGTTCGTTAGCTCTGCAGTGAATATGCCAGTACTGTTCAGCCCATTCAATTAAACCCAATCGGTGTTGCATAATGTTTTTTTTTTTAATTCTGGCACTCTCCGTGCGCATCTTTTTTATATATTGGGTGTGAGGAGGCTGGGTGATAAATATTGCTTAGGATATATCAGATGCATAGTACATATTGTGCATGGCCGACGACGTAGAGCGTGTGATGTGTTTACACACCCTCGCTGTAGTAGAGCAGCCCTGCCCGACACCCTACACACGGACTTCACATGAGTGGGTAGGACCTTGAGTGCCCGGAGCAGCGTCCAATCAACGACTAGTACAACAATCATTGGCTAGATAGGTCAGCCAATGGCGTGCGCCGTCGCCGGGCCAACAGCCAATAGAATGCGCGCAAAACGTGGGCACGTGGATCCGCGCACATGTTGACGCTCGTAAATGGCCGAGAGAAAGAAGCATCTGAGAGTCAGACCGATGAACGGCCGACCGGCGATGTGTGTGTGTGAGACAGAGAGCTGAGGCTGGGCGCTCCGATGCTGCTCCGGCTACCGAGCGTCTACTGACGGATCTGTCACAGCAAAGTAGGAGATCAAGCCGTTAACGACTGTTCCTGGTAGCTGCTGATTTTATCCCACATTACTTCAGGTGAGTGTTTCCTTTAAGGTTTTTTAGGTGGCTAACGTTTTCCCAACTTGGCAGGCTAGCCTAAAGGAATTTCCTGTCCCGCTACGTCCTATATGTGCTACAGCATGTTAGCGTGGCCAAAACCCTATTTTTATTCATTATTACCATGTAATCATTTGCGATTGCCACGTATTTTATTGCCAGATAATTTATATTTGATGTTTTCTTTGTAATCGTGTTACACGAATTGATCTCTGCCATTTTAAATGGTCTTAGCTTAGTTACTAATGTGCAGAACAGTTTATATATAAGTGTATTAGTTGCTTTTGCTGACATTGTGATGTGCATGTGCAGACACAGACAGGTACACAACACCTGAGACAATACAGTCAATACGTACCTGTGCAGACTTTACCGACACATGCACAGTCCCACTCCACCCCATCCCCACCCCTATCCCATTCATCATGGGCCGTGAACCCTATCACATAGCCCTTGGAACAACTTGGAATAAAGGACACATTTAAATCTTAAATCTTCCACAGTTTTTTACAGTTGAGTCATGTAGCTACATGTAAACAAACTACCATCTGGCTTTAAGAGGAAACATTAAACCTAATGGGGGGGTCAACCATCATAAATAAAATGTGAATGGCAGAACATGTCTGTTATTTGTTTGTGTGGCATTTATTATATTATACATTTGCACATTCACCATAATTACATAACAGAATTCCATTTTTTACAGTTGTAAAAGCTGGAGAGGCTTAGTGAAATCTTTATATTGGAATTGAGATATTGTGTGGAGTCAGTTAGTGGTTCTTGCTCTTTTTGCATCTGTGTGGGCACACTGTAAAAAAAACTCTACCACTCTCCTTTGTCCGTGAGCAAGTTCAGACTTTTTTGTCATACTGATAAGAGCTGTGTTGGTGTCTGTACTAGTTAAGTGTATTCCTGTGCTCCCTCTAACTTCTCCCCTCTGTGCTGGTGAGATCAGAAACCACCAGGCACTTTGAGATTAAACAGAGAGAGAAAGAGCGATAAGAGAAAGGCACATGACCAGAAATACAGAATGTAAAATATGAGCAGGAGAGGAAGAGAAGGAGGAGAAGGGTTAGTTTGTGGAAGAGGAAAGGAAGAGGAAAGGAAGAGGAGCACCAGGCTTGTGTGCATAACGAACAGGATGAACTGAAGGGAGAGTAGAGAGAGATGAGAGGCATACAGAAATGTATCCAGAGAGGAATGAGAGAGGTTGGCGTGTGTACGTGTGTGAAGCCAAGGGGGGGTGGAGAGCAAGCCCAAGACAGAGAGGAGGGGCTAGATAGAGCACCGGAGGCAATGTGGAGAGAGAGGAACTGCCTATTCTGATTTCACTACTCCACGATCTCCCATCCCCCCTCACATTTTACTCTCCTCTCCAGTCTCCAGTCTCCTCAATGGGAGCCAGACATGCACCACCATTGTGTGCCTACTGCCTAGCCCCAGTCCCACTCTGCACCATGTTAAACTAGGGCACTGGTAAACCCACCATTTTGAGTTATTGGGGTTATGATTTTTGGGAGAAAGTCTTCTGCCAAATGAAAAGGGTTATTTATTATTCTTTAGTAATGATTCTGTTCCAGTGCCTTTTACTTGTATTCACCTTTCATAATTTCTCTGCTTCTCACAGTTTAAAACATGCTGTATTTGAGTGTTCAACCAAGCTGCTTTTTGGGTTTAATGTTTCCTCCTGACCATCATAATAACCCTAACCTCTGCCTCAACAGCAATGCAGTCCCAGGGCAGCACTTCCTCTCAGCCCTCTTTTGATTCCCGGAGCCCCAGTGACAGCCCCTTGTTCAGCGACTCAGAGCAGGCGGATGATGACACAGATGTCTTTCTGACAGACAGCTCTTCCTCTGTCATCATCAGTGGGACGGGTGGGGCTACGGCCACTAAAGACAAGGGATCGGAAAGTCCCAGGTCCCAGTGGACATGTGGTGGCTTCACAGATAAAGACGTAGAGGAGCCGTCATACAGGTTGGAGAGTGGCAGCAAGGCAGCTCACATCAGCTTGGGAGAGACAGATCCTATAAGCCAGACTCAAAAATCACAGGGAGATCTGCTGTTTGCTCAAAAGGTCAGTGAACGCCCCAAATAAAGAGAGTGATGAAAAGATGGTTGGCAAAGCAATGCATATGCAGGTTAAGGCCCAGCAGACTGAATCAGCCAGCAAGGCCTAAGCCAAACTCAGTAGTTATTTATCTTCTCCTCCTCTTTCTCTGTCAGTGCGCTGAGCTACAAGGTTTTGTCAGGCCCCTGCTGGAGCTGCTGAACGGACTGAAGACAGGCAGATTTGACCGTGGTAAGCATCACTTCCTCCAGACAAACATGTGTGTAGACTGGGAGCTAAATGTGTAGATGCTGAACACAGGTTTATATGATCTGATTGGCCTGAATCCATTGCAATGTGTTTTCCTTGATGCAGCAGTCTGTATTGATGCAGCCTATTGATGTGGTCCAAAGTGCAGCGTGTGTGAAGTGGCAGTCATGTGGCTGACTCATCAGCTCACAAGATTTTACTGATATCATGAGTAGAAGTGTGTGTGCGCATGTCTGTGTGTGAGAGAGACACTGTGAATTTCTACATGCTTTTCTGTGACTGTGAAATCTCAGAGTGTAAATTCTGATTGTAGTATTTTGCTTTTGATTGACAGGTTTGAGTAGTTTCCAGCAGAGCGTTGCCATGGATAGAATCCAAAGGATCGTGGGGGTTTTGCAGAGACCCAATAGCGGGTAAGATGTCAACATTGTCCTTCCAACCGTCCTCATTGTTTTTGACAACCTGTTTCTCATTCTCATTGCATTACTACAGAGTACATCTAACTGGATTTCAGAGTGTATCATTTTTTATTGTAGTTATAACAAGGTAGGACAAATGAGGTAATCTTCAATTTCAAACCTCATCTCTGGTTCCATGTGTAATTGAACAGTCCCCGGCGTAGTCAGTGTTACAGCATTGCAGAGAAACACCAAACTTCAGAAGATATTTTTTATATTTCTGTATACAGGACCACAAACATCCAGGTGTTTTCTCATGCAATAATACAATCACTATTTGTTCCTTACATGACATCTGTGTCTCCCTTTTCATGTTCTCTTTTTTTAGTGAGAAGTACCTGAACACTCTACTTCAGGTAGAGATGATGTTAAAGCTTTGGTTTCCTCAGATCATCACTCAGCCTGTTTCTGCAGCCTCCACTGTCACCACATCTACTGCTTGCTCCTTCCAAGACACTTCCAGTTCCACCCCGCCGCACAAGCACAGGGATCAATTACATATTCCCGTCAAGGTGAGAACACATGCATTCCTTTGTGTGCACCAAAGACTACTTATGCACAAACAACACCCCCTCCACCACCACCACAATAAAATGAGTTTTATATTCACTTGCAAATTACTCTCCTGTTAATTTTCCAGAAACGCAGACTTAGCTGGACAGGTACAGACTCCCCCACGGCTTCCCCTGCACTTCTCAAGTGTCCTCGTATTACCTCAGAAGAGAAGAAGGAGAAGCAAGGTCAGCATGAAAGGGACAGTCCTCTTCCTCCCCCATCACTGGCATCTCATGCAAACCAAAATTTGCCAGATAAGGCTGGTAACAGCCAGCTAAGCGAGTACACAAAGAGACAGGACAGTAGCAGCGAAGAACTAGGCAAGCTATCTAAGTACAAAGCAGGTCAAAGCTCCGAGCCAAGCCTGACATGGGTGCACATTGCCCCCATCCTGTCCCCGCGAAAGGCCTGCACCTCACATGAGAACATAAAAGTGGCAGGTAACAATGAAAACCAGCCTGTCACTGCTGTCCTTCCTCCCAGCAGGAGGGGTAGCCCAGCTACACAAGACAGCTCTATCTCCTCCACCACACCCCACAAGCACCCTAAAAATCAGAAGAAGCCGATTCGGTGCCAAAGCCAGCATGCTGCTGGACAAGAGAGTGACAGAGAGACCATCAATGCCCACCAGGGTCAAGGGCAATCTCCTCATGTCACACTTAAGCCTTTGCCGAGGGTGTGCCCCACCCCCTTAGAGACCTGATGCATTGTCAAGCAAAGAGCTGGCAGCCTCCCATTGTCACACCACCGAGCTGAAAGCTGCAGTGAGAGGAAAAAGGGAAGAGGCTGAAGGCCTGTGATTACAGATGCATTAGGAGGAGGAAAGGAAGGAAAGAATTGTGGGTGTTTAGATGTGGTAGACAAACAAGAGATGACACACAACCCCTCATCAAAACAGATAGTACAACAGTTATTTCAAACAACAGGATGTAGTGTATTTTGGTGAATGAAATCTGGCAGAGTTAATAATCACAATTACATAATAGTATTAAAATGTGCACTGTGGTTGTTGTGGTTGAGGGGGATAGGAAAAAAACACCTAAACCTTAAAGACTATTTACAGGTTGTTGAGAGAATTTCACAAAGCAAAGGAGAGTTCTCAGCATGAAAATAATCAATATACTGTATTTAGAGTGGACTATCTTGAAGGATTTGCACTTGATCAGAAAATAGAAAAGCAAACGTCAATCTTCAGAATGAAAGCTTCCATGATTTAATATTACGAGGTAACACTAGTTAGATTCACTCCACAGTGACTAAGCGAGTTGAAACTGATTCAAGTCTTGACACGTGTGATTTTACATTCACCTGTAGATAGAGCTGAGACATCAGGCTAACAGAAGAAAAGTGACACCGAAGTCATGTGAAAATCTTGTAGCTAGTGATATGAGAAATACAGTGTACAGACCGCAGTGTTATACTGCATGTGTGTTGTGTTAGAGTCATTGAAGACTGTGGAAAAAATGATGTCATCAAACTCAAGAATGTAATCCAAGATCGAGAGTTTGGGCCCTTGGTCGGCGGCAAAGCATCGCGAGGAGTAACATCACAGCGATCGGAGGTCATGTAACTTCTCTTGTGCTAAGGATCAGATGTTTCTGCTCAGTCCTCTGCCCTGACTGCAAACTGGCGCTCAGTGTGATAAAAATCCAAGAAAGACTTTTAAAAGACCAGAATGAGGAAAAATAAGGATGACTGAAAGACACATGGCTCAAAACTCCCACAGTTAATTTATTCATGTGTTGATCTTACACTGCATTTATTTATTGTTTGTATTTATTTATTGGGTAGCTGAATATTGCCTGCTGTGCACTTGCATAGTTTGGCATACAGTTGTTTTGAGGCAATTGGGAAGATGCTGTTGACAGTTTGTGGTTTTTATTGCTATCATGAAGAAAAAAAACTGAATGGATTGAAATGTTATGATTGGACTATTGGACTAATGTGCCTTTTTTTACCAAATAGGATGTGTTCACAAAAAAATCATTTGGTGCTTTCAGTGCATTCATACTGCATTTTTGATTGTTTGCTTGTATTTCACAAAACCTGTACACATTCGATCATGAAAGCCTGCACATAGTCTTTTCCATCTTAGTTCTGAAGTTACAAACAGCATCAAATCTACTGTGTAAAAACCGGTGTCCAGTGACATTTACAGTTAATCCAAACTGGCTACATCTCCACTTTGTACAAACACCAACAGCAGCGGCTACTATTTGTCACGTAGTATCAAAGTGTAGCCATCTTTTTGGTTGTGGTTAACACAGGAACAGACTAAACTGCACTTACAGCTAATGCTCTTGAAAACTTGAAAAGCAAAAAACACAAAATCTAAATGTAAGGGAGGATATCTTTATTTGCACCACATTGTACTGCTGCTATTGTTATTCTAATTCCAGATCTAATTCAGAAGGCTCTCTCTTCATTTGAAAATCTGCTCACAATATTCTTATAAATGTAGGGGAATAGTAATGTGATTGGATTTACCTATATTGCAAAACTATTGTAAATATTTAGAGTAAAATATTTTTAAATTGGTATCCAAGGGTGATACTCTATTTACATAACCAGGGAGGTGAGATATGTACCAGAGTCCTCCAAAAAAAGCACCACATGTGAACATAGAACCAGTGGCAGCCTCCATTGAACTGCCTATGAGTGTGTAAACCCTCAGTCACAGACCCAGAGTCAGACTGTCCTGCCTGATCCCGTCTTATAATGTGACAATACAATGTGCCAGACACTGGCCTTTGATCAGAGGCTGGGGGTGTCTTCCAATCACACTCCTGTTTTTATACAGATATGACAGAGAAACCAACTGCATTTACTTTTTAATTGTTTATGCTCTTTTTTCATGTATGTTTTTTACTGCAGCGACCACTGCTGATTGGTCACAATTAATGTCTTTTTTATTTTAACTGCCTTCTTCTTACATTGTAAAGACTGACTGTAGTTGTCCCTGACTCCCCTCCCCCACTCTGCTGCATTTGTCTGCTTTTGCCCTCTCTACTACATCTCTCTCAATCCTGTTAGTATCTTTTCTTCCCAAACTAAGCTCTCTTTTTCTCACCCCAACTTTACATATTACTCTTCCGACTACTTTGTCAATAATCATGAAAAGGAAAAACATTTTTAATAAATGACACATTTTTAAATCTAATCCATTTGCATGTGTTTTACACTTGTTTTGTGAATGTTTTTATATGTATATGAAGTGATGATGTGAGTAAGAATAGTATTTTGGAAAGCAGCTCTCACTAAACAGATGTGACTCAATGGGGTGCAGATTTAGAGACTACATTTGGAAATGTGCATGGGGTGGGACAGTGAGGGTGTGGGGTGATGAAGGAAGGAAATAGAGGGTAGTGAGAAGGCGGGGTAGCAGCCAGGGTGAGAGACTACATCCTCAGTAATCTGACTGGCAGTAGTGGGGGGGCTGGCTGATCCTCCAACCAGCTGCTACTACTACAGAGCACAAACATTACTGTAGTTTATATATGTGTTCACATGGGTTGGTTGTTTATTTCATGAGATCACAATGAGTAAATATCACGCATAGGTAGTAAAGAAAACACTGTCATGTATATTCCTGCTGCTGTAAAAGTCAAATGTGGAGTGCTTCAATCTTATTTCTGCATCCTGGCATGGTGACTTCAGTCCCTCTGAAAAAAAATATGAAAGACTCAAAGTCAAAAATACATTTCACTGATCACTCACCAAAGCATCATGTGCTCCTTAATTTATTGATTTGTTGACCAACAGACTATTAACACAAATATTTTGTTTAAACAACTTATCCTAAAAAATACCACATTTTCCAGCTTTCTAAATAAGAGTCAGGTTTTTCTATAAAACTGTGAACTGAAGATTTATTTACATTCTGCATTATACGCTCAACATAAAAATCTATCTGAAGACATCACTAGGGCAGCAACTATGAATTATTTGAATTGCTGAATAATCTGCAGTTGTTTTTTGATATTTTTTCTTCTATAAAATGTAAAAAACAAAAACAAAAAACTTTCAATAGTTTCAAACCCAAGGTGTCTGAACAACAAAACATATTGACTTTATAACTACAATATTTAAAAATTTTAATTGGACTAAAATTTCTAAATTAAAAATGCTCAACATTGACCATTTTCTCTCCACTCAAGCGTCATATCCATGGATACTGTGCGCACACAAGAGTGGTACATTTTAAGAGGGTGTGGTTTGATTTCTCTCTGCTCAGACGGGATGAAGTCAGCCATGCCGCTCACGCGTTCACTAACACACTCGCAGTCGTAAACACAGTTGCACATGCGTGTGCCGCTCCACGCCGCACGCTCTGACACACTGACTGGCTGATTTTGTGATGGGCCTGTCTTTGACACACTGACTGTGCTACTTTACAACAGCAGAGACCACCCCCCCACCCTCCCCATCTGCCTCCCTCGCTCTCAGCCCCCCCTTGTATCCATGCAGTTTTTAGCAGAGAAGCCCCTGCCCTCCATTCCTCCCCTCTCTCCCTCCCTTCTCCTCTGGATGGAAAAGGGGGTGCAGGTGAAAAAGGATAGGAAGATGTGTGGAGGGCACAGGGAGGAGACCTCACTCTCTTCTGGAGAGCATGGAGAACATTTGTTGTTCTTTCCACTTATATTTTGTTTATTTATCAGGGACAACATACATTAATTAATATTAGATGATGTAAATGTGTCAGATTTAGCCAAAAGGCAAATTTTCATCTGTAGTTCCTGGGCAGGATGATGTTAAACAAAAAACACAAACACGCACACACACAGTCATGACTCACTATACTGACTTGCTATACTAAGGCCCAGACCCCCCAAACACTCACAATACCAAAATACAATTTAAAACAAAATTTTCCAGACAAGGTAATAAAGACATGCTCACACAGACACACACAGCAATGCATATTCACACATACTCACTCCACCCTCAAAAAATAACCTTCCATGTACTTCAGCCCACATAAAAAAGCACTTTTTGGCACTTGGAACCTCACTTCACCTACAAATGTTCAGAATAAGGTTGAAATAAAACTATGATATTTGATATTTCATTGCCATGTTCTCTTATTTTCCCTTTGAGAATCATGCAAGCATGTTGGGTTAACTGAGCATGTCTGTGTGTGCATCAACAGGATTGCACATAATGAACTTAGTGCCCCTTGTTATGTCTTGATATGTAGGTTTAAGTTGTGAATCCACATTCTGTTTGTTTTAACAAGATAAAGATTTAAGGGTGTCCATCCAGGTCTGCACCATGTGCCATGCGTGTAATCAAGGGAATGACACAATGAGGTACTTATTCACTAAAATCCCCTCCCCCTTAATTCGCTCGCTGCACTCCAGTAAAACTCACGTGAGATGAAGCCACACTGTGACTTTACAGCTACACACTGGCTCATGTGTTCACACAAACACAAAGACATAGTAGGAGCACATACTCACGCATGCTCTTACTCAGCCAAAGTCCTCTGGGGGATTTAGTGCAGACTGGTCCCAAAACAGCCTCGATGCTCATTAAAATTGCATAGTGGCCAGCCCTACGATGGAAATCAGAGCTACTTCGAAGTAATTTCTGTTCTGCGTTGGTTCACAGTGACAGCACTTGGTGTGTAGGGTTGAAGATATTGTGCTGTCCACCATCTGTGGCCCCCATCACCATGATGCCACCAACAGGGGACACAGTAAAGGCAGAGATACCAGAACTAAATTTTCAAGGACGCACGTGTAACTCATGACATTGTGTGTAATATTTGGGGCACAGCCGAGCTACAGGCAAATAACATCCTCATCCGTTTCTTTGGCCTAAATGTGTTCTTGGGAGCCTGCTTGTGATGACGCTATCCTACCCGACTGCTCAATTATTCACGTTCAGTGAGTGAAAGGGAACCACCAGACAGAGTTTACCATGGACATAAAAAAGAAAGGTGGAGAAAGGAGGAAGAGCTGGGAAATACAGAGGGTTATGAATGACAGAAAGGACAGGATAAAAGCTTAGACTCTTAGCAGACGACTTGGGATTTACTACAGGCACAGGTGCTCACACTGACACACACTGGGATTCTTGCAGTCCATGTGTCAAATAAAGACAACAGAGTCCCTAGAGACTGTATGATTTACAACCCCTGTCAGACAGAAAGAAATAAAACTGGGTCGGCATGATGATACCATAACCACACACTTAATGAATCAAAAGCTGTGTGAAGGAAGAAGGGGAACATCTTAACGAAAGTCATATATTATGCTCTTATGTAATATTTATAGTATATCAATAATGCACATTAATATGCTGAGCTGATATCACCTTGTGGGGAACTGTTCCAAAAAAAAAAAAACAACACTTTGTGCTCAACATTTAGTCTTTTGCCATTACTGAACTATGGGATTAACTACAGCTTGGCATTCCACTAATATAATAGTTTAATTCATACAGCATCACTGCATGTGATGCTGAATTACACTTGCTTTGGATGCATAGGTAGATAGAAGTCAATGTTTTTGACAGAGTGGGAAAGAGGAGGAACATGTGCGCATGTCAGCCTGTGTGTGTTGTTTTTCTGTGTGTAGTTGTATAGAAATATCGCTGGTATTGTCATAGTATTTGCTGAGGTGTCATTACATAACACAGTTGGCTGGTGTGGGGCGGTGCAGACAGCACATGTGAGGTTCCATTGACTCCTCATTCAGGTTAATGGTGGAGGCAGCTTGGTGGATAAATGTAAATAAATGGGTATATTATTTACTGATCCACTGGTCATTTTCAGTTGTTGCAACTAGATTAACACTCTTGTAAATGTCATGCAAAAAATGTAATCAAGTTATTTTACCATGTAACTTACAATACAATAATTACAGTTACTAAAAATATTAAACATTTTCTGGTTCTAGCTTATCAATAGTGAGGATTCACTACAGTAGTTTTCTTTAGTTAGTTTAGTTAATAGAACATAAAAATCAAACTAACTAGGACAGCAACTAATTAATATTTTCTCAACCAATCAATTGTCCACATAATGCAATAAAATAGCAAAAGAAGCATATAATAATTTAAGAAAATACACTTATATACAAGTTCAAAACAGTGTTTTGGATAGTTTTTGCTTGTTTTTATTTAATGAAATAAAAAGTAATAATAATCTGTTTAAATAATAATAGCTTGAGAACTAGCTTTCACCTCTGGGTCTTGAAAAAACAGAAATACCAAAATATCAAAAACATATATACATACATATATATAAACATTATGTGCATACATATATATATATTTATATATATATATATATAATGTTTTATATATATATATATGTATATATAAAACATTATATTTTTAGAGTTCAAAAAGTTGAATCATTAACCAACAACTATAATTTAGTTTTACGTTTTATCCTTGTTTTCAGAATATAGACCTAGTTTAGTCTAGTTTCTTAATATGTTTTGATTCTACACATACAACAGTCAAAACAAGCTGTGGCTATAAACAAAGAGGCTTATGCTGGTGGAAACAGCTTATATTGTAAAAATATATACATATGTACAATTAAACTCTCTTAAACTGGTTTCAATTATTCTGTGGTGCTGCTTAGAAATATCCATTAAGCTAACAAAAGATCTTTGCAGATACCAAATTGGAGTATGGAAAACCATACAAAGGTTCAGTCTAGTGTCAAATTAATTGCTCTGTAGTGTGCACATAAACATGAATGTAAACACACTCAGTAAGTGCGTTAGAGAGAGAGATGAATGAAAGCCAGAAGCGTGATGCACCAGCTTAAGATGATGAGGATATGTTGTTTATCAGCAGTAACTGAGCTACTGTAATGCATGGCTGACATAATGACCATTGTCATAGCTGTGCAGAAAGCACATGCATGGGACATTATGTTATGTTGTGTATAGTTTATGCCAATGGTTATACACAACATTAGCACTGTGGGTGGAGGGTAGAGGGAGGGGGTGATCTGATAGACTGATGTAGCCTGAGGCTCACTACTACATTCATGCTCACGCTACTACAACTGCACTCAGTTGACCCACATCGTGCAAAGATACCAAAAAAATGAGGGGGTGGGCCTATAGTGGATGGAAATGGAGCTCACTTGATAATCCCATGTTTTTACCACGGGGACTGAGTTCGTGACTAATCTGTGGTTAACTGGGCAATAGTAAGGCAATGTTCACTCTAGACTCAGTACTTATAAAAGGATCTTATGAATAGCTCCTTTTTGGAACTCCTGGAAAAGAACTTACTATGAATTGCATCATATATTTTTATTAACTAGTTAATTGAGTGTTTAGCCTTTTATACTAAATTGTAATTCTGTTAATATATCATCTTTGTGATAAACAAAAACTATATATTTGCTGACAACGCTAAGGACAGAAATTAGATGTAATAAATAACTAGAGCAAACTGGCTGGCTCAATAAAAACACCTTAATGAATGAACCAAAACTACAGGGAAGGAGAAGCCAGTAATAGCCATCACAAATATAAAACTATATCACATGATGCATAGACATCTATTAAGTCTCCTCATTCTGATACATCAAATGTCTATCTACTGTGATTCAATTAGTGTTGCCTCATACTAACTTTACTAAACAATCTGGACTTAAAGTCTCTCTTAATTAATAGATATTTAAAATATTTGTTTTATTATAAAAATAAAGACATAAAAATAAGCCACAGCTGTCATTTGTTTGTTGTCAAGAAAAAACTGAATGTTTACTACTGAGATGTAGTGAGGTAGAAAAATTAAATAAAAGTACAGTGTTGGAAAGTAACAGTGTATATCACAATCAGCTCAGAGCTTAAATTAGCTCTAACTAAAATTGTGTATTATACCACTGTGGTAAGCATATGAGAAGCTAGTTCTTACCGAGTTAAGTTTTTAAGTTATCTCAAAATGACAGGGCTACATAAATAATAGTAGCTATTCAGTTACTTTCCATCACTGGCATTTATTGAGTTAAATTACAAACATAAGTTATACAATTAAGTCAAAACGTAAAATACATTTTACGTAGACTTAAAAACACTTTGATGACAGTGTCACACTGATTTAATGTTAAGTAAAAAAATAACACCTACCATTGTACCCAGTTTTGTCACAAGACCACTGTTTAACATCTTCTTTATACTTTATTAATGTATAAAGGATATAGATTAAAATATAGTTGGGGTATCGAAAACCCTTAATTTTCACACAATTCCACACTTTTCATCAGGAAACCTGAAAAACAAAGGGGACAGTTCTTTCAAATGAAGCTAGGTGGAAGCTACGAAAATTAAACCAAAACCCGTGTTTTGCAACATCCACGAAGAAGAAGAAGAAGCAGTAGCGTCCGTTTCCGTTTCCGGGTCGCACATTCTGAACGTCGTGTGAACGGCGCGACAAAACAGAAAGTTTTATTTAAACTTAGCAGCCTGAGAGCTTTATATGTTTTAAACTTGACGAGTGGGGTTGTTTAACTTTCACAAATTACGCGAGCCAGCACAGGATAGAGGCAGAAACGAGAGGTTTGTACATTTCATTAAGCAGTTATTCACTAATGTTGGTACGTCGTAGATAGCAGTATGCTAACGCTGGTTAGCAGGCAGCCGGGGAGTTTTGGCGGATGTAATTAATTTTAGCTTGTACGTTGCTCATGGTTAGCACAACTGTCAGCTACCGTGACATTACAATTGTTAACTGACACAGAACCGCAAGTTTTGGGTTTAACGGTGTGGATTATGATTAAATATCTAGTGAACGTTTGTGTATCTGTAGCGGTAGCTAAGTGTGCATAACTGATTGACCCAGACGATGTATGTGTTCATGTTAGTCCTGGTTAGGGCTGACATATCAGGGGACAAACCCGTCCAAAACAGGAGTAAAGTTGACACATATACGGTGAACGCTGATGTGACAACCTACATATTTATGATGTTCTATAGGTTTTGAGTATGTCTCTTCCTAAGCGGGAGGTGGAGGAGCTGAGGCCGTGGGTGGAGCGCACTGTGAAGAAGGAGCTGGGTTTCTCAGAGCCCACTGTGGTCACTGCGGCTTTGCACTGTGTGGGAAAAGGACTAGACAAAAGAAAAACCATAGGTAACCATCTTCTGCTCATGTTTCAAGAACACCCTCATCACATGCACACACAAATTCGGAAATATACATCCAAAGGGAAGGATTCTGGTAACTATTTGGTAGTTGTGAGATTAAGTGAGTCGTGTGTCACTTATGTGAGTTGTTACACAAAAAGAAAATGTTGTTTATATTATATTTAACACTTAAAGTGATCAAGCTAGCCTCCATATGCTCTGCAAATTCAGGAAAAAACAAAGGAACAACAAACGCTTTCTTTATCCTTATTTTATTTCAGAGCACTATGTGATTCACTATAATGTTCTGCAAATGTGTCCGACAACCTCTGCCATGCAGTCTTCTTCTTCATCTTAATCATGGGTGCTTTGTATTTGTGTTTTCTGTGCATGTGTAAAGGCACTCTGTGATAATCTTGTTTTATTGTGATATTGATCAAAGAAGTACTGGAATTGTACCAATTATTTGATGCTAATTTTGCTTCAGACCAGTTGCGTCCCTTCCTTGATGACTCTGCTGGAGGTTTTGTGGAACGTCTTTTTGAAGCTCTTGAGGAGAGTCGAAGTGCCCGTGGCAATAAAGGTGCAGGAGAAAAGAACCGCAAGAGAGAACTGAAGGTGCATTTATATTTTATCTTGTGACTGTGTGCATAAATAATTTTAACTGTATGGACATGCTCACATACATAGAGGGTCCTGTAAAGTCATGTAATGGGATATGCCCTTAATGCATATATTGAATTAGTCTGATACATTAACTTCCAGCCTGTACCCCTCTATGAATACATTTTTATTAAC
The DNA here is from genome assembly GCA_034779795.1 of Ctenopoma multispine. Taxonomy (NCBI): domain Eukaryota; kingdom Metazoa; phylum Chordata; class Actinopteri; order Anabantiformes; family Anabantidae; genus Ctenopoma; species Ctenopoma multispine. The sequence goes on along the minus strand of JAUYWH010000008.1, from coordinate 9,950,588 downwards.
TTAGATACCTAGAACTTAGAACATCCCTTCCCTTTAACAGCAAAGTAGTTAAACAAATACCCAAAGTGTAATAACTGATATAATGGTCATATAATGATTTGTGTTCTAATTTCACTGGTATTTAATTTTTATCTTTTATCTTGTTTTGGCTGATTGATCTCAGGATGTGTTTGGAGATGAGGCTGAAACGGGTGCAGTGCGAGAAACTTTAGAGACAGGAGATGGGACAGTGGCAAAACGAAAGCGGGTCCCTCGCTTTCAGGAGGTGGAGGAGCCTGAGGTCATACCTGGACCTCCATCAGAAAGCCCTGGCATGCTCACCAAAATGCAGGTACAAGCAAACTAGCAAGAAAATTACCATATCAAGTTGTGCTGAAATAATTACTTTTTGTTATGGTTACTGATTACTGTTTTTCTTTTTTAACAGATCAAACAGATGATGGAAGCAGCCACAAAACAGATAGAAGAAAGGAAGAAGCAGCTGAGTTTCGCCCCTTCAGTGCCTGCATCAGTAATGATTGTTTTTTTAATAATCAAAACATTAAATACTTTTTATATAGAAAAACAAGTATCAATAATCTCTTAGTGTATATTCAGTATGACACTATTTTTACTTCGTGCTAACTATAGCGGTTGCCCCTTCCTACACCACAGTCACAGCTGGAAGCTACCCCAGTGTCACGACTTCTTGGCGCTGCTGCTGCAGGTGCTTCATCTGTTGCCCCTTCCCAGGCTGCCAGCTTTATGAACGATGCTATCGAGAAAGCACGCAAGGCTGCTGAGCTACAAGCACGCATTCAGTCCCAGTTAGCCATGAAACCTGGTATTCTTGGAGCATTGGGGAACACGGGGCCCCACAATCTGATGGCACTAGCTAATCTACACGCCATGGGAATTGCACCTCCGTGAGTTATGTCACAGTGTACAGGATTCTAAAATCTGAAGCGAAAAAAATCGAGGTTCATAATTGTTGATGTCTTTTTTCTTTATATAGGAAAGTAGAAGTAAAAGAGGTGAACAAGCCAACACCTCTCATTCTGGATGAGAAAGGACGAACTGTGGATGCAAGTGGAAAAGAGGTCGAACTTACACACCGCATGCCCACATTGAAAGGTATGTGAACAGCGGTCTAACACCTGCACACACATAATCTTATTTTGTGCTCATGATTTTATTTTATTTTTTTCTTCTCTGTTTAGCTAACATTCGAGCAGTAAAGCGGGAGCAGTTTCGTCAACAGCTGAAGGAGAAGCCTGGGGAAGACTTGGAGTCTACGTCCTACTTTGACCATCGTGTGTCTATTACACCAGCTCAGCGTGCTCGCAAGGGCTTTAAATTCCATGAACAGGGGCGCTTTGAAAAAATTGCTCAAAGAATTAGAACTAAGGTTGGATTTAATCCTAATACTTGGTTATCTGTAATAAAATAATTTTAAATTGTTTAGATGAGTTTCACAAGAATTTGTCTTTATCTTTCCTGCATTGGCCTTTACCAATGATTCTGAACCAGGCCCAATTGGAAAGGTTGCAAAATGAGATTGCACAGGCAGCAAAGAAGACAGGAATCCAGGCATCCACCAAGCTGGCACTGATTGCCCCTAAAAAAGAGATTGGCGAAGGGGAGGTGCCTAACATTGAATGGTGGGACTCTTACATCCTGCCCTACAACATAGATATGTAAGAAACTCTTTTAATATGGGATCTTAATATTGAGTGTGATGTTAAGTTTAAGTGTTAAAACTGTGCGTTCTGGTTCTCACAGTTTGCTTGATTTGTTTTTGTGGTTTCATTGTGATTGATCATCAGGTAAAGTCAACTTTTGGTTGTAATCTAACATGTTCTCTTGTTATGTTCAGAACTCCAGAAACCAAATTTGAAGACTTGGAGTTATTTGGTGTGACCAACCTGGTAGAACATCCTGCTCAAATGAGACCTCCAGGTAATACCATTTCCTGATTTGTGTTAAAATGTTTCAGAAATGCAGCGATTTTAGCGAGTGTAGAAGAATCTGTGAGACTGTAAATTTCTCCAGGCTTTGTAGGCAGTAGTAGCTGTTCCGGCACCATCAGGCAGTTTTTCTCACCAGGAATTTTAGATCTTTCACTCATGCTTTGTTTTCTACACAGTGAATTCATTATATGCCTTTATTAATGTGGAGACTTAACTTACTCCTCTAATTTTTGAGAGCATTAATAAATAGCTATCTTGCCTATATGCAGTTATACATACTACATCTTAGTGATATTTATTGTGTTACTGTACTTTTGATTTTTACTGTATATACTTTTTAAATCTCAGTTGACACAGACAAGCAGGTAACGCTGGGTGTATACCTGACAAAGAAAGAGCAGAAGAAACTGAGAAGACAGACACGAAGAGAGGCCCAGAAAGAAGTGCAAGAGAAGGTCCGTCTGGGATTGATGCCTCCACCAGAACCCAAAGGTACTTGCACACAAATTAATATTATTAAAACTGTATATTACTCCAGATTGAACAGAATTTAGCTCATTTTTGCTTTTATTCTATCAGTACGTATTTCCAACTTGATGAGAGTGCTGGGGACAGAGGCAGTTCAGGACCCTACGAAGGTAGAAGCTCACGTCAGAGCACAGATGGCCAAGAGACAGAAGTTAGTAACACACAGTAATCTCTACATTGTTTGTCTTAATTACTGTGATTGCTTGCACAATTATAGAGAAAAAGGGCCCCGTTTCATTTTTTTTTCTTTTTTTCTTTTTCTCCCATCCCTGCAGAGCTCACGAGGAGGCCAACGCAGCTCGCAAACTCACTGCAGAGCAGAGGAAAGAGAAAAAGGTTAAAAAATTAAAAGAAGACCTCACTGATGGTGTTTATATTGCTGTGTACAGGTGTGTGTTTTTAAAGTGAGATAGCACTTACTGTAGTTCTAAGATAAAGTGCAGTGCATGTGTCGCAGCATAGAAGTGTGTCTAATTTAAGCCTGTTACCTTCTCTGCACAGGATCCGCAACCTGCAAAATCCTGCTAAGAAGTTTAAAGTGGAGGCCAATGCCAGCCAGCTGTATCTGACAGGCACAGTAGTCCTCCACAAAGACGTCAACATTGTTGTAGTGGAGGGAGGTAAGGGAAAAACGTCCATCCATTGTTCTAGCCACTTGTCCTCTAAAGGTTCACAAGGGTGCTGGAGCCCATCACAGCTGGCAGGGAAACATATACAGGACAATGATGTTCATATTTAAGGACAGTTCTTAATCATTGCTCATAATATGTTGAGTGGGTGTTGAGTGAGATTTTGCTAATAAAAATGTTTTATTCAATTTTCTTTTAGTCAGTTAATAGACTGATCTTTTTAAGTAATAAATTAATTAATTTATTAATGTTTCCCTAGATGTAAGAAAATGCCGTATGCTCTGGGATTTATTACCCCAGATCCTTTCTCCTGTCCTTGCTTTATTAGTTTATTTTCAAAGACTATGAAAGTGGTATTTAAATTTAAAAAACACTTTCACTATAAGATTGTGATCGTTTAGTACTGTCACCTTGACGAGAATTTAAGTGACTGAACAGGACTAATGGGTATCAAGCAAGCTGCACTTGCAGAAAAAAGGTGATCTATTGGGGATGCAAGAAGCAAAAATCAAAGAGTGCCTTAACTTTTGATTTACATACCGTATCATTTTTTTTGTAAGATCTACTAAGGATGAAAGATTTAGGTCTGTTACATTTTGTACACAATTCATAAAATCAATGTGGATCTTTTTGAATTACCTTTGTTCTGTTGTAGGCCCCAAGTCCCAGAAAAAGTTTAAGAGGATGATGATGCATAGAATCAAATGGGAGGAACACAACAGTAAAAGAGATGGTAAGAGTGATTTGGCTTTTTAGGTTTTTTATCCTATGTTTGTGTTTATTTTAGGGTTACTAACTCTTGACCATTGATTATCAATTAGATCCTGACGGTGATGATGATACAAGAAGGAACAACAAGTGTTGGTTGATATGGGAGGTGAGTGTCTGCACACTCTCTGGTTCCTGTAGGATGTTCATGTGTAGTTGTTTTATTCCCTTCCCTTATAATTCACATAACACATAATTAAGTCATCATATCATTTCGAGCAAAGGAAAGATTAACACAGTGAAGTGAAATATGACCAAATCATTTTGGAGTAATATTTTGAACTTAGTTTGGATGGACTTTTGTTTTGTTTGTATTCTTATTCAAGCATATTATTTTGTCTTGCTTCTTCAGGGAACAGCTAAAGAGCGTAGTTTTGGGGATATAAAGTTCAAGCAGTGCCCCACGGAGAGCATGGCCAGAGAACACTTCAAGAAACACGGCACAGAACACTACTGGGACCTAGCTCTCAGCCAGAGTGTATTGGAGACTTCGGATGACTGAAACCTGCGTGGAGAGCATATTATTTCAGTCGGCATCACCTCTCCTCCTACAAACCCACAGACCAGCAGCCTCACAGCAAACCAGCCCTCACTGCTGACTGGCTCCCTTCAACAGAGGATGAACAAACTTAATTAAGAGACTTAAACAGAGAAAAGGAGGAATGATAAACCTGTGTGGGTGTTACTGTGAGAATGTGTAACAGATGTGGGTGAGAGACTGGGTTTGTGTGTGTGACTGTGTTTGTGTGTATGTATGGCTGGCTGCATCAGTGTTCATCTCCTAAGTTGTAGATGCTTCTGTCAGATATTGCTCCATTATTGAATACAATCTGACAGACTGCACTGTGATGTAAATCACTTATCCAAGGCTTAAGCGATGATAAAAGAATTATGGTTATATTATGTCTGAAGTTTTTTGCTGTAATCCCCATGTACACTGATTTGAGTCCAGCATTTAATAAAAACCTCCCCATCTGTGAATGACTGCACTACTACTGTGCTAACACATTTAAACTCCAGATATCTGACTAAAATTACAACTTTGCTGTAGGGCTTACTGTAGTCATTACAGGTGTATTTTACAGAATTTACAATACCCACATTCATATTTTTTTTTTTCTTTTGAGAAACGAGAAGACGTTTGACTGTCGTAGTTTATCTCTGTAAAGTTAGTCACAGCCTTGAATAAAGGAAATGTACCTGACTTGTGTCTGTTTATTCCGTCATTTAGAACCGAGTTCATTGGTATTTAACTTGAACTTAAGTTAGATTTCGACTATTATGTTTTCTATTATATCTTTGTATTTTTATTTAGTTTGATAAATATGGCATGAAATGAAAACATGGGGGCGTGTTTTTGCCCCCTGTCGTATTCATTACGTTAGCCCTTTCATCCCCGGTAGCAGCGAGCGATTAGCAGACAGAGCTGGAAAGATGGCGGCTGGTTCTGGAGCTGCAAGTGGCCACGGAGCCCGCAGCTCCTCTGCTGCACTAGAATCGTCTTTAGACCGAAGGTTTCAAGGAGTATCCAACACTATGGAGTCAATACAAGGACTTTCATCTTGGTGCATTGAAAACAAGAAGCACCACGTCGTTATAGTTCGCTACTGGATGAAGTGGCTCAAGAAATGTGAGTAGCTAGCTTTGCCTCTGAAGCTAACACGCCAGCTAGCTTCCTCCAGCTAGTTCAGATGCATTTCTGCTTTGACCGCCTTCAGCTTATTAAACTCTCCTGTAGCTAATTGTGGTCTTGTGAAGTACAGGGCGATTCGATGCAATACAAAACAATGCTGTTCTGTTGACGAGGCGTGTTTTAATTTTAATCGATTGCATGAAAAAAAGAAAGACAGGCTTTATTAGTTCTTAAAATTAACGTTAGCTGCTAATAAGAGCTAAGCTAACGTTTCGTTGCTAGTGACGGACTCACTCCTAGCTGTGTTTACAGTTGGGCCTCTTGGGGTTCATGTCCTGGATAGACTTACTGTTTTTAATGAGAATTACCACGCACTGCAATGCTCTGTACTACTTGTTCTGTTGTTGCTTAGCCTGGCTCGGGACTGTCCTCCCACGCCGTGGATGGAGACAGTTCCGATCAGAGGATAGTTGTGGTTGGTGTCTGACATGCACGATTGATGTGTGTGGTGAAGTGGCTCTATAGTCTCCCAAATCAGCTAATCATTTAACAGCTAATCATATAAAAAAAAACATATCATGTGTGAGAAACATATTTTGAATGACAGTAGCTTTGAAAATTGGTACAAGAATTCACCTGAGACGTCAGCATATATTCACTGAGAGCTATTCTGTAAGGTACATTCACTCAAGTTTGGCCAGACAACCTATAAGTATAAATAAGACTCAATAGTAGGTAGTTTCTCCACCTGATATTAGGCGTTGAGGTTCGGGAGATACTACAATTAACAATATATAATCCATTATTATGGGTTACGATGAGACCAGCAGTACATATGTAATTTAAATGAGCTATTAACTGAGTTTAAACAACACAATTAGATGAATCACTACAGTATGTGTTAGAGGTGGGAATCACCAGAGACCCCAATACGATATTATCACAATACTTAACTCATGATACGATATTATTGCAATTTTAAATGTTCTGTGATATGCTAAGTATTGCGATACAATATATTGTGATTATCACGTTTTTTTAACTACAAATTATGTCAATAAAGGTAAACTTCTGTTTACTGTCAAAATACATTTAATCTAATAAAGTCCTCAGTCTTTCACTTCAGTCATTTTTATTGCTGACACACTGTCTGTATTACAGTTTATTCCAATTTAACTGAATGCAAATATGTGAACTCAGGGCTCGAAATATGCTCCCGAAATTTCATCTGTTCGACCTCAAAATATATTTGGGAGCATTGGTGCGAGTGCATGTAATTGTTGTCGTGCGACCTGTTTTAATTTCTTTAAAAAATGTTAACAGTATATATGTGTTCTGTGTGCTGAATGCTGATACGGTGACCGTTCTTCCGTTAACATTTTAGATTGGTTAATAATAGCTGTCAATCACTCAGTCAGGTGACGGCGCTAACTACAGCGGGGAAAT
>JAUYWH010000008.1:9895856-9943535 GCA_034779795.1 Ctenopoma multispine | reverse complement strand
ACACTGACAGATTTCTTTTGCAAACCACCTAAAGTTACAAATAATGGCGCTGGTGATAGTGATCATGTGGTGAATGTGTCCCTATATCGATGAAATATCACCACATAAAAATATCACAATACTGTACTGTATCGATTTTTTCCCCCACCCCTAGTATGTGTTATTATTATAATAGAGTAATATATCTTTTTCTCAAATGGGCTGTTCTGCATTCTGTTTTCATGGTGATACTTAATACGTTCAAATAAATCTTTGAATGCCAAACTTCTGCTTGATTATTTGCATATCGTGGTTTTGCTACTGTTAGTAAAAGAGTACTGTACTTCTTCTACCACAGCCAAACTACTTATGTTAGTGCAGTTTTAACAATTCTGGGAGCTATGTTGGAGTCACATGTATTTATGTAATTTCAGCTTTGTATGTTAGCTGTGTTGGTTATGGTTACTTAAAGTCAGCATTTTGGATCTATGTCGATTGTCAGTGAAACAAGGTTACAGAGTGATGTCTTGCAAATTAGTGCCACTGGTTGAATTATCTTCTTAATATGTTCATTAGTTCTTGTTCAGAGTTATAGCTACTGTTATTATTGCCAGATGTAGCATGAAATTTGTACCAAAGTAAACCAAATTTATTATTTGAAAAATAAAATTGTTAGATTGATTTTTGTTTTTGTTGATCACCTGTCAATCTTTGGTTCTAATTACAACCCTGCTCTTTTAATCCTACTCCTCAACACATTTCCTCCATAAGCTATGGTTTATGAGTTTTTTTTATGAGACTGGCATGCAGCACTTAAAATTCTGCAAATAGTGATAAGAGGTGCATCTTCACTAAGTAGACTAGTTGTAATCAGAGGTTAGGGCAGTGGCAATGTTATCAGTGTTTTCTGTAGGTTGACAGAAAAAATGGTTTAATAACAAGTCCTACACACAGTTTGTTCAGCTGTTATGGAGAATTCTCTGTGTTGGGTTAATTTATTTATCAGTGATTGACTTTCATGTTAACTATATTTGACAGAAGTCAAGCTTTAAAGGAGTCAAATTATGCTTTTTGTGTTTTTAATGTCACATTTTTGCTGGATTTGGGTGCCCATGGCTGCCCGTGGCTGGTAGTGGAACACCCAGGTTTTAGTCTGGCCAATTTTCTTTGTTTTCAAGAGTTTTTTCAAAATGCCTGATCAGTTGATGTCAGGTGGTTTGGGCTCCTATGCCCAGTAAGTACATCATCTGTCCAGTAAGTTAGCCGTCAGAGCTCTGTTCATGATTAGCACTAGTGTCACATAATCTTGCGCCAGTGGAGTTTATTTACATACAGGATATGTTTGCGTTGTCTCTAACCTAAATCCAGGTTGTGGAAACTAATTATTTTTAAAATAAGATAAAAACAGAGTCAAATACTGATGTATATAGGACAGAATAATGCTCTTAATAAAGTTAAAAATTTTCATTGTTATGGGTAGAGATAAATGTTGGTAGCATTCTCAAACTAGATGCTGAAAAATTTTGTTATTCATGTTATATGCTCAAAACTCTAGAGACTGCTTTCTAATTTTCATCCAGTGTTTTAACTAAAAATTATTTATAGCAGCTTAATACTGTCCCTCTGAGCTGCTACAGACCATTACGCAAACATTAAAACAGAATCAAAATACAGATACTGTATATTTCCAGGGAAACCTGGAGGCAGGCAGTGCAAAACCTTAGATTTAATTTCATACATTTTTGCAACGCTGCGAAATAGCGCAATATAATTGGTAATGTGATCAACACTGCTTCATTTGACTCGCATTAATAGGCTTTTACTTTAGCATGTAACCATAAAACTGAAGCACTGTAGACACTCACAGAGAGCAGTAAAATTAAACATGTTATCCCGAATAACTCTGCTGCAATAACAATTAGACTAACACTAGTCAACACATGTGACATTGCGTCAGTACTGCCGTTAATGCCAACATGATACCAACACTGGATGAATTTTTAAGTAGGCCTACTTTTTTCTGTCAGACCTAGAGGTTTAAAAAATCCCTGTATCCAGCCGATCCCGTTACCAACAATGTGTTTTGTGTGCATTGTGTTTGGGCCTCACATACCGGTATTTGACAGAAACATGCTGGGATGCATTTAAGTATTATAGAGGGTTGTAAATACATGTACTTTCCTCTTATGGAAGTATTGTCTAACCCTGAAAGGCTTTTAATGTCGGTCATTATCTATGTCTGTTTTCAGACATTTTCAGATATTTACTAGTCATTCATGGTTTAGGTTTTTGGAAAGAAATGCCAGTTGGTACACAGTTGAATTTGTTTAGGGTTTAAGGTCTCGTTACTCAGTAAAAACCTAGAAGCTGTAATATACCAACATAAATGTTGTTTCATGTAGGATTTAACTGATTTGTTGGATTGCATGAGTATTTGTGCTCTACATTTGTTACCAGGTAATAAGAAAATTGGATGTCTATGTATGGAAGTCAGTTTTATATGATGATCACATTGGAATATTAATTTATATGAAAGTTAAATTACCAAAGTGATGCAACACAGATAGTTTTTAAGGATGGAAGTGCTAGCTCAAATGTTGACTACCCTAATTTTAAAAACTGAAAGAAAAAAAACGTGAAAGGCATAGAAAGTATCTATCAACAGTGTCTTTTAAATGTGGCTGCAGGAACACCCTTATTTTCATAACATTTCTGTTATTAGAAGATGCTAGTCAAATATAAATGTGAAATTGATTTTTATTTAAAAATAAAATTTGCTGATTTAAATTAGCTGCAGTCAGTCATCATCATGTGGCCATTTATTTAATCTCAAACGTGAAGCGTGGATGGGGGATGATAAAAGATTATGCTGATACTAACGTAATGAAGTGCCGTAATGCTCACCGAGCCATTGTTTTTTGATGGAGAACGGTGCCAACTAACCAAGAGGCAGTCTACTCATCATCATTTATTTCTGGCTATTGGCTTTGATGTTTTAAATCTAAAAAAACTCAGAAGCATTTTGTGTCTATTAATGTCAACCAAAAGCTTTTCTTTTCTCCTACCATGCAGATAGACATTATTTGTGGTCATTTTTGTAAATCTTGTCATTTTATTTCTGATTTGGGATTCATTATCTGTGAATGTTAATGCAGTTGAGAGAGGAGACATAAAAGCTCTGAGTGGAGTGTTTTGACTAAATTCATACCTGCCTGGTGTCTTCGAGTGCCAACATGCTGTTTCTGGTAGTATTTGTCGTAGAAGTGTACCAGTCTTAGTTGTATCAGTATCGGAAATTTGTAGATGAGCTTGTTGTATCATTCCTCTAATACGATTTTTTACTACATAGAGCGAGGCTTATTTGTGTCCACTGGTCCAAAAGTTTTGCACTCTAGAGTTGGTTGTATGGTTTAAACACATAAACGTTGTCAAATTCCACTTTCCACAGTTTAGAGGATAACAACTTAGTCCACAGAACATGGTAAGAGAGTGTGTACCTCCCCAGCTGCACACACGTTCCCTGTGCTACCTGTCACTCCCAGCCTGATTTCTTGAAGTGCCAGTCCTCAACAGAGAGACTGATGGAAATATATCCACTTAAAAATGATCATGCAAATAGTATCAGCAGATTACAAAATAAACTGTAAACCTATTTGAAAAATATTGTTTAACAATATATTTCTTTCTTTTTCTGAACAGCAAATATTAAAATGAAATATTTACTTTTTTAACAAAGTGAAAAAATGTGCAGTTCACAGTTTAGTTTCATGAGAAATTTGATTTTATTATTAAAGTAATGGAAACATCTGATGTGTCATATTAGGACAATCATCTCTTGCTCTATGCTATATGAATAGGGGCTGTATGTGCAATACCTGCTGTTATTATTGTTTACTGAGTTAGTACTGTGAATCTGTTCGGTAAATTCTTTATTTACAAATAATACCTAAATATAAACCAGTGTTCTCGTGGATATTGACCTCACCAGTGTTCTCGTGGATATTGACCTCACCTGATGTTTGTAGCCTCAATTTATGTTTTTACTTGTTGTCCTCTGTTAGATTATTCAGCATACTATATGGGAAGTTTGTTTGCTCATACTATAGAAGTGGTTTCCGGTTTTTATACGTGCAGTAACAATATTGCATCTTTTAAAAAAACTGAAAGGCAAATATTATCTGTGGAAAATAAGATTATGATATATATAAGGAAGTTTTCTTCCTGAAAGTGAGCAAAAAATCTTCACACTGGCTGTAATCGAATTCTGCCTGGTAAAAGCAGAATACTGAATAGTCTATTTTAAGAACTGTGAAATGATTGTGTTCTTGCCAATATTGTATTTCTTTTGGAAATGGAAACGCATGACTACTACTAAAGTAACTTGATTATGGAAACAAATTTAAAATCTATGGTTGGTCTATAGATAGATAGTCAAGGTACTGTCAAAGCCTCCTGTGACACAAACTCTTAGAACAGCACCGACAGTAGTGCAGAGATATACCGTCCTCAAGGTGTTTGAAGGAGGCAACCACTTTCTAACCAGTGAGAGATGGTCAAACGCTGTGCATCACATAAAAAAAAAAAGCACTTTGCAAGTATCTATTTGACACTATGGCTTTTGAACATGGATGTAATCTTTTGACACTGTGTGTGTGTGTGTGTGTGTGTGTGCGCGCGCAACAACATAAGAACTCCAGTCCAGTGATTGTGATCTATCAGAGAGATTGATTCATTAACACCTCTGAAAAGAATGCATTCGTTTTATTTTTAAATAACTTGGAGCAGGTATGCACATAGCAGGACATTTTAGTAAAAAAAAAAAGTATTGGTCACTGCCCTCTTGTGGTAAACATAATGATGTCACTGTTTTTTAATTATTTTAAACAAACTGGGTGTTTAGTGTTTCTGTACACAGGTTTCTTGTTTTATATGGACTGACATGCCATTATCTGTATCATAATCCAAAAAATCAGCCCTCCAACTTTATTGGTCACAATCTGTAGCATTAGGTTGTCGAGCAGCACATCTGTTTTTGAAAAGTGTATTTGTTGTCAAACTATGGAATAATCTCTGTATGGGTATCAGTTCTTGTACGTTTTGCTAAAATGTGCATTGGAGTGAGAAGTCAGTCATTACAATATCATCAATATTACAATAAGCCTTTGTACTGTATGATGTTCATCAGTAAGAATGTTGTCTGGATGCCTAGGTCTAAAACCCATTTTACAATTCTGTACCTCAAAAATGTATTAATACTCTCAATCTTATTTTTTCAGCTGATAACAATCACCGCTTGAATCTTTTCTACCTTGCCAATGATGTGATACAAAACTGCAAAAGAAAGAATGCCATTGTCTTTCGTTCAGCCTTTGCAGATGTTCTTCCCAATGCTGCCCAGCTCATCAAGTGAGTATTCACCTGCAGTACTGGGCCATGGTTTTATATTTGTTGTTTTAATTTGCATGGCTCTTACTGGTAACAAAACAAAGAATTCAAATTAGAAATGATGAATCTGTCCTCCTTCTCTGCTAGTACTGAGATGTGCCATGTTATGTTCTTATTTTCTGCTTACAGAGATGGAAAGGTCCGTAAGTCAGTGGAGAGGATCTTTACAATTTGGGAGGAGAGGAGTGTGTATCCTGAAGAGGTCATTGCCCAGTTCAAAGCCAATTTGACCAAAAAGGAAAAGGAGCGAGAGAAGCAAAAAGAAAAGGAAAAAGAAAAAGAAAAGGAAAAGGAAAAGGAGAAGGAAACTCCACCTGCAAATGGTCAGTATTGTGTCAGTTTTGAGAGTTTTCACAAAGTTAAATAGCAAATTATATTAAGTTACTTTTACCTTTATTCTCCAGCTTCGTCCAACACTAAAGCTGCCCTCAAATCCAAGATTGTAGCTGAATTTACAGTAAGTCATTCATTATTTTTAGTTAGAGCTCTGTCCTGAACAATTCTGTCAGTGATATAACATCTAACATATCACCTTTCTTTTTCTAGCCACAGTCTCTCATCGAACAGTTGTCCAGACATAAGCGAGCAGTTGCAGAAGAGGAGTTCAGAGAGAAGCAGCTGGCAGCTCTCAGGGTGGACGTCTGCAGCACAGAGGCCCTCAAGAGGCTTAAAGGTCAGATGTTACTGAGCTCATTTCTGCATCATTACAGACTTTATGTCGTGTCTAATATTGAAGTTAGCATTTTGTTTCAGACACAGATGAGTATTTGGTTGGGTAGATGTAATGTTATGTTTGAAACTGAGTTTGTTTTCGTTTAGCTTTGACATTGATAATACTTAAAGTAAACCTTGTATTTAACCTCTTGCCTGTGTGTCAATTGTCTCCCATTACAGACAAGGCAGGAGGGAACAAGTTTGCAAAGGACTTTGAGGATGGCAGTCTGAAGCTTCAGGAGTTTGTCAGCTTCTTAGAGAAGGAGTTGAAAACAGGGCCTCCCCTGCTGGAAGCTTTGGGAAATGCAGACATTTTTTACGAGATGCAGTACAAGGAGGTTAAGATTGTGGCCAATGTGAGTGGTTCTCTGGTAATGCTTAGAGGGTGCTGTGGCAAAGTCTAAATCCATAAAGACTTTGTTTTAATTGATTAATGTATGTTAAATGGCACCTTTCACTAGTTAACAAAAATAATTCATTAACAATTAATTCAAGCATTTACTCTATATTTCCTGTGTCGCGCTAAATGTTACAATAGATGCACGTTAGCTGAAGCCCTATTTTCATTTTCTTCATGTCTTCAGCATAAGTCTGTTTCTTTGTCTTCTCTCTCATTGTCAATCTGCTCAGGCGTACAATGCCTTTGCCAACCGTGTAGCCAGTCTGAAAAGGAAGCTGGATTCCCTCAAGTCAACTTTACCTGGACCTGAGGACTCTCCCATCCCCTCACCCTCTGAAGATGCCCCCTCCCCCACCGGCTCTGATTCACCCTTCCTGGGACTGGTGACAAGCAGAGCCCAGGTGGATCCAGAGCTGGACGGCAAGGCCATGGATGAAGGAGAAATGCCCAGTGACAACAGAGATATGGAGGACATGGATATGTCTGAGGAAGAGGCTGACGCTGCTTCAGGAGGAGGTTAGTCACTACAAAGATTTCTTAGTCTAAGGTTACAAATAGATTGATATACATCACATTACGTTTGTCAGATCCATGTTGTAATTCGCATTTAAAAATCTATAAACTAAACTGTTCTTACTAGTAGATGACAAGAAAGACAAGACTTTCACAGCTGTTACGAAGACCAACAAGTCTGATGCGGCGTTAAAGCTTCCGACCACACCGACGAAAGCTCCTAAGATCAACGCTACCACTTCTGCCACAAACACCCCAGTGACTCCCACATCTGCTACAGCTCAGACTGCTCCAACCACCGCTTTGGGAGTCAATCTGGCAAAGGTGGACCTGGGAAAGATCAGCTCCATTCTTAGCTCCCTCACATCGGCCATGAAGACTACTGGTGTGTTTGGGGGATTGGGAGAAATGTTGTAATAATGATTAAAGTATTATTGATTATATTATCTCTTGAAGCACAGGGAACTAAAGATGTGTTACCAGGCAAGACCTAAAATCAGTTTTCCGCCATAGTAGCATCTGTATGAGAAATGTAACCGTGTCTTCTGGCAAGACTCAGCAAATATCTTTTAATTATTTACTTTGTAATATCTTTATCTGCATTTTTTTATACATGAGAGATGTCTTTTTATCCCTTCTCTCTACAACTTCTTCTTAGCAGCTAGTCCATCACCTCGCCCATCTCCTGGGACACCCACTGCCCCCTCTAGCCAATCAGCAGCCACCAAAGTGACCCCTTCGAGTCCTGCCCTAGCCAGCATTCTGTCACGTGTTGATATCACACCTGAACGAATACTCAGTGCTCTGTCTAAAACAAACACACCAGGTAAGAGGCACATATGCTGCTTGTATTTTTTATAGGAAATGTAATTTTTTAAGAGTCACTAATAGGCTTGTTTACTTTCTTTCTGTTGTGCCTCAGGTTTGTCTTCTCTTCTCCAAAGTGTGACAAACACAGCCTCCACTGCTCCCACCAGAACCCCCCCTGAATCAGCAGCAGTTAAGACCCCAGTCACCCCAACCACCCCAAAAACAGCGCCCACTCTGAGTAACAACCTCAAACGAGACACACCTGGGAGAACCAGAGACTGGGAGGAGAGACAGCTGTCCCCTCCTCCTCCACCCCCTCCGCGCCCCTCAGCTCCTTCTGTCTCTCCCCCTAGTCTAGAATCAAAAATCAACAGTTTCTTGCAGGGTAATCCAGGTTTCAGTCTTGCTTTAGGTGATGTTAGTCCTGATGGTGTGGATGGGACCCCGGTGAGAGACGAGGCAGCGGGCACTCCTACCCAGGACGAGATGATGGACACACCTGGGAGCATGCCAGAATCTCTAGGGTCATCTGGTGGTCACAACCTCTCACCCACAGCCTACCGCAGCGAACCCTGGGACGCTGTGATCACCCCATCAGGAAGCAACAGCGAAGGAGACTTTCTGGGCTCCTCTTCCCGGTCTGGAGCGTGGAAAAGGGGCAACACAAAATTAAAGGAAGATGAAGCAAAGAATGTGAGGAAGCAGGTCTCCTCTTCTCCCAGTAATGACATGAAGAGTAAAAAAGATGGACACCACAGCCAATTAAGAATGATGGGCAACAGCAGAGCGATGGGAGAACGGAGACTCTCTTCAGGCTCACGTAAGGCAAGCACTGGCTCAGATGACGGAGGTCTCAGCGGAAAAAGAGAGGACAGGGGCAAATGTCCAGAGTCTCCAGGTGGAGATGGGAAAGAGAGCCAGTACCATCGTATTGAGACTCTCGTGTCACCCTGCACTGAAGGGGCTCCCATTGAAACTCTAGGCTACTCTAACCGCCCGCTTGCTGGAGAGCGCATAAAGACGGTAGAGAGCATCCGCATGCTTGGCCGGGGCTCTCGACGAGGAGGAGGAGCTGGTGGGCGGCCAGGGGGAGCAATGTGGTACGAAGAGGAGGAATACATGGAAGCTCAGCCTCCCTCACCCCACACTGTCCCCCCTCCTCTTAATATGGGTCAGGGAGGCACTGAGGACATGACCACCTCCATGCCCCCTCCTCCTCCACATCTCCTCCTTCCACATCTTCACCCTCCACTATCTCATCCTCACCCACATCCTCCACCCCAGTCTCAGTTCCAAATGCCCTACCACACAGAGAACATCCAAACCCCTCCATCACACCTTCACCAGCACCCTCCCCCTACGTCCCCTTTCTTCAGCACTCCTCCACCAATCCCCCGACCCCCTCCACCTCCTGTACCACAGCGTCTATCCCCTCCACCTACCCATCCTGCTATGCCCTCTGCAGTCATGGTGGGGGGAGTGTTGGTCCCTGTTGATCGTCCCCTCTCTCTTCCTCCCCCTGTCAGGTCTGATGGTGCAGAGCGTGGTGGAATGGGGCCCAGAGGAAACAAAGTGGCCCCTCCACCACTCATGACATCATTGCTAGGTGAACCCCCTAAGCTTCCCCGTCCTGGCACAGTTAAAGAGCCCTTTGTCCCTCGGCATGCACCCCCACTCCACCGCCCAGGTACCCCTGGTGTTCCTCCACCTTTACTCGGCAGAGTGAAAGAGCCTCTAAATCTACCTCTTCCATCTCCCACTCCCTCTCCCACATCCTCCACACCGTCTCCCTCCACCCCTAATTCTCCTGCAGTTGATGCTGCCCCTGCTCGCCTAGCTGCTCAGTCCTCTGCCCCTCCTCTCCAGAAACCCGCTACTAGTCCTCCAGCACAGCCCCGCCATCAAACCTCTAACCCCGTTCCCCTCCTCAACTTGCCCAGTCCTCGACCACCGATCCTCTCAGTTCCCATCCCACAGAGACCTCTGCTGCGAGGCCGCACCCCTTCTCAGCAGCATAACCAAGATGTCCACATGGGGGGGTTTCGTGGGGGCAAGCGGCCTGGTCCTCCATTCACAGGCGGTCCCTTCCATCATAACCAGAAGAGACCTTTCCTACCCCCACGCTACTGATGTGGTCACCTATGACAAGCTAAATGAGAAGTGCAAGCCACACATCTAGCAGCGCAGTGTGTGTATTAGCCCTGCTGGTATGAGCCCAGATATCATTACTCTGTTAATTAGCTTGAATTAAAACTACCTTGAGTAATCTGTAAATAGCTGATTAAATCTTCATGCTTCAGCTAAGTAGCACGTCAGTCATCTTACACCTACAGTACAGCTAAGAGGTTATCAGTTACATAGTGCACAGTGTTGTGTAACAATCCTCAATCTGTCCCTTTTTTCCCATCTCACCATACACAGTAGATAAAAGTTTCATTAGTTCTGGTGCAAGGCTGACGTAAGCATAGGAAGAAAACAGATAATTTAGAACAGAAGTTAAACTACACGTTATTTAGAATTCCTGCCTGTGCCATTGTTGGGCTAATTTACATGAGCGAGCAGGACAGCAAAACAGAAAGGCATGGGTCTCATGGGATATAAAGAAAAATTAACAAAAAAACTATAGTTCAGTATTTTGAGAAATAAGTGATCTGCTTTCTTGCTTAGAAGTATATGAAAAGATACCATCTCACATTGGTCCAGCAAGTATGAAACTGCAGTTTTGGTGCAGGCTTTGCATAAAGACTGGAAACTGGAAAGTGGTAGCTGGACTACAGGTTAAAAAAAGTTTATTATTTCTCAGTTTGTAGCTTGGTGTTGCAAGTTTGTTGAGTCTCTGCTTGATGCTTAACGAGTCTTATTGCAATAAGACGGCTCTGGGAAGTTGCTGCTCCAAGCCACAAAAGGCAGGTTAATTCTGCTCCCTTTAGACAGAGCCAGGCTCACAGTCTGCACCTGTTTCCTGTATTTATGATAAACTATCCCCAGCTCCACATATGTCATCTAACTCTCAGTAAGAAAGCTAATTACTGTATTACCCAAAATGTCAAACTATTCCTTTAAAAATGTTTGAACCTTTGAAAGTAGGTTCCAAAGTAATCTCTTCTTCCACGAGTGAATGAATGTGTGTGCTGAGTGTCCTAATATAGTATTTCTAATTTGAAGTGATGAGGTTAACACTTGTTCCTATTTCCGGAGAACTTGCTGTAAATAATATTCTTCTCTTGCTCAACCTTTCCCCCCTCCTTTTTTTCCCTCACACTGTACATTGCTAAGCTTGTAAATATAAAAACTGAGATGATGCAGCCTTTTCTCTTCAAGCTCTTCTTTCTGTTAAAAAGGACATTGATGGTCGCTCACGCATCCGTCTTTACTGTGATTGAACCCTCGCATAAGCTTTAGTGCCAGAAGAATTTCTCTGAAGTATGCGTCCCACCTTTCTGTCCTCCGTACGCACCACACAGAAGAGGAGGGTGAAGATAATTATCTATTTTTATTTCCGCTTCAAGTTAGACTGAGTCATGAAGATACTCAGTAGTGGATGCAGGTGGAGGGTGGCGTTTCAGTCTTGCTAGGCTTCACCATGTACTGACTTGAATAAAATTCAGAGTTCCAATTCAACTGGGGGGGAGGTATTTTGTTTGGTCACGATTAATCATTTCAGTTGCGCTGTTTTGATTTTCTTTGCGCTTTTCTAATGTATTTTCAGTCTGTTTTCAGAGAAATTGTTTTCATTTACCTACTCAGCTGCTGTCAGTAACATTACCGCCTTTAATTTCTGCACTATATTTTTCTACTAGATAGAATTGGTAATTTTCCATTTCCGACTCCACCTACAAAACGTATCGGGGGGATTGGTGAAAGTGCTTAATTCAAAATACTCAAGTTTATTTGTCCACTTCATTTGTTTTATTTCTTTTTTTGCTAACTTCATGCTTTTGTCCTTGAATCCAATTTGGCTTTGTCCAGGAACACTTCTGCACCTCTCCACGTGTCTGGGAATAATAAAAGGGCCAGTACGATGGAAGTAATCCCTCTTCTTCTGCAGGAATTATTGCAGTAATTCTGTTCTGTCAGACGCTGATCTAGTGTGTTCACATGTGAGCGGTGCCGGCTGAGTGTTGCTGTCAAAGCCTCATGTTTCTGACATTTGTCTGATCATGGAGTGTGTGTTACCTTCTGTGCTCATTTAACAGTTGAGCTGAAAGTGTAGTTCATCATCTGCAAATAATTTCACTGCATAAAGTTGGTGAATACATTGTAAAAATGTAACAGAGCATCTTTGTCACCTCAGTGTCAGCACATAATCAGTCCTGATGTGTTATTGAATGTTACACTAGTCTGTAAACTGTTTCCTGTGCAGAATCTCTTTCAAACAGCTAATTATCTCCTTAAATCAGTTTGGTGTGTTCAGACAGCTGAATTGTTATAAACATCGTCACACTTACTAAGCACCTACCAAGTGTTCTCCCTGTAAATAACATCTCTTCGTTTCATCTTGACCTTAAGACAACTTTGTTTGACTAATTGAGTTTAAAAATGACATGAAAAAGTAGATGGTTTGTGTATATTTGATAAGTTTATTTACTTTTACTGCTGTTCTCATCAATGATGCTATATCACTGGTGTTTGAGTGTCCAATCCTTTCTGGTGTGATGAACATGCACACATTCTGCAGCAGTTATTAGTCACAGTGAAAATATGCATACATATCCTTATTTACAGAGCATATCCTATTTTGTCAGGGATTTCATGGACTGCATCCAATGTCCTCATACATTTAATACATCTGTCTTAATGTTTGTGGTTGCACCACTGTAAGTAGTTGGTGTGAATTTTAAAGCTTAATTTGCTGTTTAATGTTTTTCCTCTTAAGAACCACTGGAGCAGCCGTAATGAAGTCACAGACAGAGTAACACTGATAAGTGATGTCTGTCCAGGTTTTTTTACATGACAACCACACTTTGACAGAATTGTGTTATATTTAATATCATCTAAGGGTGGGACAATCTCTAGCACTTACGTTGCACCAGCTACACTGGACTTGTGTCTGATTATGGTTTATAACATGCACTATTTTCCATTATCCTACATGTAACAAAGACAATTTTAATGTTGTCTGCAGTTAATGCTGCAGCCCAACTCATAGATACCTAATACCACATTTATAAAATGTGCAGTTTTTGAGCAGAACTACCAGCTCTCTCAAACATTTTAGGATCAAAGGAAATCTTTTAAAATTATTAGAACTGTTCCACCAACATGGAAACTGGTCCAGATGTTTCCTGTTAAGTGATTTCAACTAATGATTATTTTAAGTTCTTTGAATGGACATGCTGAACTGGTATTTATGTAATTAGATATTTAAATGTACTTAAACTTTGACCGCACAACTTGTGCATCCTTTACGACATGCATGGGCTGTGATCTTTTCCCACAGCTCCCCCAGGTGGCAGATCTGTGATGCTGTAGCTTAAGGCTTTTAGTGGAGGACATCCAGTCTCGATTATGAATTACTGTTCAGAATTTAAAGTGTGAAAACAAAACGCCCCTGGTTGGAGAAGGCTGACTTATGTAGAACATATTGCCGTGTTCCACAACACTTATGTGACGGTTTCAGTTTGTGTGAGCTATTTTTCAGTGTTCACTGCTCAGGTGTTCTGTTCTTTCCACATGGCGTCTTTATCCTAATAACTTCAGTTGCTTTTTGAGCTGCAGATACAGATACATATTGTTTAGAGGGCAGATTATGATTCGCATTCACTCATTTTCTCAGTTTACGTATTGATCTGAACCCACTGCGGGAACTAATCCAGCAGACTTGCAGTTGGAACAGCTGTAGACTGTGAAACCTCAGTGCGCAGCTGCGTAGAGGAGCGCACTGAGTCTGCTGTTCAGCCTGTCGTGATGCAGCAGGTCGGTGAAACCACTGAGCAGTTTATCTGAGATGTGATGAAAGATGGGCTTGTGTTGTGCAGCAACTGTCGCTAAGTGTTCGCAGTGTCGTTAAACATTCAGTCTGAAGTGTCTGACCTGACTGTGCACGGCTGCAGGTTTTTGTTACTCACCGGTAGCCTGAACAACTGCAGATGTTACAGATTTTATCCACATGCGCAGCTCCTTTTGAAGCGCGCTCCAGTGTAGACACTCGGGTACGCGTACGCTGCTCTACCGCAGCGTCACGATTGGCAGTTACGTCACCGCCGCCGTCCTAATCGGTGCTTCCGGTTTTATGGCCGCTTACAGAGAAGGGGACAGAAATGTGGGATATTTGTGAATGAGCTCGTGTGTTAGAACAGATGTGTTGAGGATGGCGGTGACACAGATGTTAAGACTGGTTATATGTCCGCAGGCAACGCGGGCGACACTCCTAGTTCACAGGGGCTACAGCAAGGTGTGCACGTTTGTTATTATTGCAGGACAGAAGCTAAGCTAACGTTAGCGTCCAGGACTGTGTGTGTTCTGTCAGTGCAGAGCTGCTGCTGCAGCTGCTTATGCTGTTGAGTGTTGGAAAGTGGAAATGAAACAGTTTGTGCTGTGAAAACCAAACTACCTGTACACTTAATCTTTATTTCTCTCTGGTTTAATGCCTGTCGTTTTTAGTTTTTCTGCATATGGTTTGACTTTTAGGATTAACAGCAGTATAACTAGAATGATGTGTAAATACAGTAAAGTAAAACTATTTACTTGAAACTTACAGTTTCTAGCTTTTGAAATGTGAGGTTTGGCTCTAATCTATTAACGAAATATTTTTGGCTTATGGACTGCTGATTAAATATTTTCACATATTTTCACAATTTCCAAGTCTCTTTAGAGAATAATAATAAAAAGTAATAATTTAAAATGAATGAAGAAAATCAGTAGTTACCAATTATGTATTACTAAGGCTGTATGAGTAATATGGTCCTAAACATACTCTCCACCACCCTCCTGCTCTCCCTCAAAGTAAATATTAGTATTTTTGGCTGAGTACTTGATAATATAGGGCAATACAGTCAGTATTTAACATTTACTAGACATAGTTAATGCACTAAGTCACCAGGCTAACATGGAAGCACTTACCTATGCATTGATTAGTACATGGATTTTGGTGTAACAGTAATTTAATATAAGAATGTGGTGTCACTTTACCATAGTGCAGCCAGTAAGTGGTGGAAAAGCAACCACTGAAGCTTTATCACATTGTTCATTACAGTAAAGATATTTTCAGATTATTACGTGTATCTAGTTAAATGCAATCTAACACATCAGCCTTACTATAAATTCCTCCTTCACTAAGGTTACATTGTTAAGTTTTCTCTTATACTGGCTTATATCAGGATTTGTTTTTTTTATTTATAATTGGTGTGCCTTCTGACAGTGAGGTAGTAGTATCTAATGTAAAGTGGTAGTGAGGAATACAATTACACAGGGTAAACAACACTGTTGTGTATATCATGTCTATATAGACTGTCCTAGTCTGTGCTAACATTAAACTTTAAAAATATGGCATAATGTTGTTAAACTGAGGCAAAGTCAACATTTATTTTGGAGTGAATGTTATGGATAGTTTTAGTCGTAATGTATCTGCCAGCACTGCTGCACATGTACATATTAAAGTTTTTTCTGCTTTAGCCTCTCTCATGTATGTTGTACAGTGTGTCACATCTGTCTTCATTTTCGCCCTCATTTGATCTTTTCCTATCTTTCCTGTTCAAGTGCAGGTGTCTCCAGCTCTATCTGAGCGACTGCAAGTCTTTGAGTCCCTGAGAGACAAAAAATGCAGCAAGGAGAAGTTTCAAGCTTCAGAAAAGCCCCTCAGAATCCAACTTGCTGATGGCCGCACAGTGAAGGGAACAGCTGGTGTAACCACACCTCTGTTTGTTGCTCAGAGTGTCCGGTAAATACATTATAAACGCAGAAATGTTTGTTTGTGTATGTTTTAATTTTAGTAATACAACAGTGTTATTGCAGGGTAAAGGGCGCATTGGTGAGCAAGGTGAATGGAGAGCTGTGGGAGCTTGGACGACCCCTAGAGGCAGACTGTGAACTACACCTTCTGGGCTTTGATACCCTGGAGGGAAAACAGGTAAATATATATATATTTTTTTTAAAGCATCCCTTTATTTTGAATTTCATCCACATTTCTCAAATGTAGCTTTATTTACCTTTTCGTTCCTAAACACATTTAGTTTGAAATCAGTGGAAAACATCCTGCTTACAAAAAAACTTGTGGTTGAAAACTTAAAATGTAATGTCAGCAAAAGATATGTGCCAACCAGACATGGCCAGACAACCATGAAATAAATGTACACCCAGCCTTAATTAACCTTAATAATTATGTGACATTAGTTTTAATGAAGCTAAATATTCATTATTTTTTAGATATAACTGGGAAATGTTATTATGGGGTAAGAGGAACTTTTGGCCTTTTTGGCTAAAGGCATTTCTTTAGCATTTACCAAATTTCAGTAACTGTAGAAGACATGTCCAGGACAGCTAACCTGGAAATGTAACTTGTTAAAGTTGCGCTTCTCCTCACCTGCTCTATATTGTCCACTGTTTCGTAGGCAGCTTGGAGGACAGGAGCGTGCGTCCTTGCTGGGGTCATGGAGGGAACATTCGGTGCTGATGTGTGCAGAGAAGGAGCGTCAGAACTTGGGCTTTACTGTGACCATCTGCTGGACAACAGGTTGTCAACCATGTAAACATTCATGTTCAGTCAAAAACATACATGTAGCAAAGGATAATAACCTGTCATCATGTATAGTGTTTGAGAACTTCAGCTACGCCTTAAAATGGATAAATCTATATATTTTTTTGCTGCCAGATTTTGAGCCTCAAAGATCCATCTTGACTTTTGCTTTGTGCTTAGATTTATTCTTCATATTTATAACACCTATCTATAGATTATTGTCTTTTATGTTCTCATAGTCTTCCTGAAGATGTTGCTTTTCCATGTCTTCTTTTTTTCTCTTTGATTTCCCTGCGCTTGATGTTTTTACCTGGATCTGTCTTTACCCACAGTACTTTGTTACTGAGTGATGTAGAGGACAGATGTAAGGAGGCAGCAGCCCTCAAACTTCCTCTGTCCAGACTGGAGCTGAATATAGAAGAGGTTCGAGAGCTCTTCCAGGTCAGCAGCACACACTGTGTCCAAACACGCACATGTCCAAACACACATGTGTAAGCAATTACTATTAGTTATGATTAATCAGTTTCATTTAGTGTCCAAGTAAACTAGTGATGGATCCAGGCTCCTGGTATTTTCCATCACTG
Source organism: Ctenopoma multispine (assembly GCA_034779795.1). Lineage (NCBI taxonomy): Eukaryota > Metazoa > Chordata > Actinopteri > Anabantiformes > Anabantidae > Ctenopoma > Ctenopoma multispine. The sequence goes on along the minus strand of JAUYWH010000008.1, from coordinate 9,926,416 downwards.
TCACTGTTATGTCAGAGACACTGTTAATGTTATTATTTGCACTTATAGCATCTCCTATTATGACACATCACAGTGTCTGCTTTGAAAAGGTTCAGCCAAAGAATTAAACAAACTTCGTCGTCATTATTGTTAAAAAATGACACCTGTGCTTTTCTTTTCTATCAGTGATATTTAAGAGGCTAAGTATTGAATAGTTTTGCATTCACTTCACTAATGCTGCTTCTCTGTTGTTTAACTTATTACTTGGCAAATAAATCTTTATGTAGAGCTGCTGAATTTCTGTGATATATGTTTATTTTCTGTGTTTTGTGGATTTACTTCTTATAGGACAGTAAGCTGAGACTGCAGCTTGTTGAGGAGCAGATGAACGGCCCCTACATCACAGTATACAGGCATGTTTAAATACACACATACAGTCCAGCTGTTTAATAAACTTTGATCAGAAAATAAAATCAGTTTAATCTTTTCTGTGTAACTCAGATGTGGAGACGGTATAGGAGTCTGTAACAACCCCCTCCTCCCACACACTGGTTTCCTCAAGGTCTTCAAGATGCTTCAGGTGTGGTTTTTTGTAGTTTGATGTACTTTTTCTGTTGTCTCCTCAAATAGTTGTTCAGTAGCTGCTCACAGATTCACCTTGTGCATTAGTTTAAGGCAAGGCAGAAAAGACAATGACATATCATCATTAGGAAATTTCATTCCATTTCAAACATGCTGAGTTAACGTTATTTAAAATCCACAAAATATTGGACAAGGGGCTAAATGTGTTTTACTTGGACCTATTTGGTGCTGTCCATCCTGTGGGACACATGCTGGGTAAATGGAATTTTCCTCATCTTTATTGATCCAGGGTGGAGGGAAGTTTCCATAATGAGTTTTCACTGGGAAGAGTGGGACTTCATAGCAGCCATGCTGGAAATGTCAGCAGGATGTTGTGTTTGTCAGAGGCCAATTTCCTCTTCTCAGCTATTAGGAACACGCTGTCATCCATCAGACATGCCGTCGCTTTCATTGGGCCACTTTTCCTCTTTTGACTGATCCCTACTCCCTTTCTTTTGTCACCTCTTTGTTAACTTATTATTTTCCCTCTCTCTCTCTTTTTCTGTAATATCCAAGTTGTCACCCGTGACTCTGGCCAATCAGATAGAGTCGTCAGGTCTGATGCGTCTGATAGGTGTTGCCTTTCCAGGAGAGAAGGACAAGGACGAGTGGGAGAGGGAGCAGGAGGCAGCGAGAAGGAGGGACCACAGACGCATCGGAACGGTAAGATGACATGTAAATTAAGAGAGGGGCTTGAATAAGAATCAGATAAAAACTGAGATGTGAACATCAGATGTTGTAACGTTGTGTCTTCTGGTTATGAATGATACATGTACATGTTTTTGCACAGGACCAGGAGCTGTTCTTCTTCAATGATGTCAGTCCAGGCAGTTGTTTCTTTTTACCTAAAGGAGCCCATATCTACAACACTCTCACTGACTTCATTAAGGTAAACCTAGACTCTGCACACATGCTTATGCTGTGTAAATAACCTGCAATAATCTGGATGTCGACTCCACATATGTTTCTGTCCCTTTGGACTAAATTTGCTCTTCTGTTCTTAATATCTGTGTGTCTCTGGATTTATAGCACTTAGTCGTTTTTTTTACATGCTACAGATTAAGGAATGAAAAAACTCATACCACTCATAGTCTGAACGCTGCAGAAACCATGTTTAATGAGCTGACACTTGATAACCGCCTTTACCACTGCTTATGCAACTAAAGCTGAAATACCCCACACGTCTTAATTTGATTATGCAAACTCCAAGTACGAGCTTAGTTCTGTCTCTGTAATAGAAAATGCTGCTTTCATTGTAATTTCTTATTCCATCCAACTTTTTCCGTAGAGTGAATATCGAAGACGAGGCTTCACCGAGGTTGTAACCCCAACTCTGTACAACACTGCATTATGGGAGCGCTCAGGACACTGGGAGCACTACAGTGAGAACATGTTCACTGTAACCTCAGAGGGCTCGCAGACGTACGCTCTCAAACCCATGAACTGTCCTGCACACTGGTGAACTCACACTCGCATGCACAGTCCTGTCCTCCAGTGTGGTGACAGAACTTTAGCAGGGCCTGACTGTGCTTTCTTGTGTTTAGTCTCATGTTTGAGCATCGGGTGCGCTCGTGGCGGGAGCTTCCCCTGCGATGGGCCGACTTCGGTGCGCTGCATCGCAATGAGCACTCCGGAGCGCTGGGAGGCCTCACTCGTGTTCGCAGGTTCTGCCAGGATGATGCTCACATCTTCTGCACACCTGAGCAGGTACAACTAACACATACAAACATCTCATAGTGCTTTCTTTATCTAGACTGCAGCTTTGCAACGTTGCTGTAAGTGGGATAGAAACTGTGAATGGGACACACGTGGAACTATGTTACAGAGATTAGATGAGCCATGAGACATTCCAGGAGGTCTCAGCCTGGATGAATGAAGGTTTTTGTTCTGTCCAAACGTTACACTGCCATATGTGCATCTCTGGGTCTGTGGAATCTGTGTTGTTCTGATTGCCTGGGACTATCTCACTTATTATGACTTTTGTTACTTCACTGAGATCATAGTCACATGATAGTCATCTCTATGTTAGCGTGTGAGATACTAAGTACTCAGGGATTTACAGTAGATCCACTGGCAGATTTCCTATTCCCACCTTAGTTGATCCTTAACTCTCTCAGTTCATGTCTATCAGCTGTTCTCAGCCCATTATTTGTTACATGCTCCTATCTTCACTTCTTTTTCGTCATTCTTTCATTCCAGCTGGAAGAAGAGATTGTGGCATGTTTGGACTTTGTGAGGAGTGTGTATCAAGTGTTTGGATTTTCCTTCCACTGCTTCCTGTCTACTCGTCCCACACCGTGCCTAGGCGAGCCTGAACAGTGGGATAATGCTGAGCAGGTAAACACAAATATTCATCCTGTGGTCATAGTGGTAGACAGAGCCAGCTGTTCAAATGTGTATGCACTGCAAGGTGAACCCAGTTCATCATAGCTATGGAAACAAAATGATATGATGTAATGATATCCAATTAACCAATCAGTAATGTGAGAGGTTCTTTCCCATAGAGAGCTGCTGGGTAGATGTATATCTCAGAATTGATGCCCTTTAAATAGACACATCAGCACTTTAAGCAGATTTTGTTGAGTGTAATTGAACATTATAGTTCAAAGCTCCCACATTTCTTACACGCACCAACACAATGATCATAATGTACATTCAGGTGCTTACTATGCCTTCTTATTGTGTGTGTGTGTGTGTGTGTGTGTGTGTGTGTGTGTGTGTGTGTGTGTGTGTGTGTGTGTGTGAACAGCACTTAGAAAGGAGTCTGCAGCAGTTTGGCGAGCGCTGGGAGATGAACCCAGGAGACGGAGCCTTCTATGGACCAAAGGTCAGTGTGAGGGCAAACATGAGAATCAGGAAACAGGATACAGAATTTAAATCGTAAATCACAGAACCTGCAGTGGGAACCTCTTTGGTCGTCCACTCCCTTCACTCATTAATGACCTTGTCAAGAGTTAGATGAGAAGACTGATGCCACTCTCATACCTGTCAGTTATTGAATGATGTTAGTTGTTAAATACACTGGATTGCATTAGATCGTACAGGTGTACCTAACAAAGTGACCAGTGAGTGTTTGTAGCATAAAGCTCCCCTTTTGTTTTGAGTGACTTTGATTTTCTATGAGGCATTTTTCATTTTCACATTTATGTATAAACATCAAGAGGAAATCAGCTTCAGGCAAACCTTTCATAATCAAGCTCATGTGGAGGCACAGAGAGTGGAGGTAGGTCAAGTCAGGGTGGGGTTAGACACACAAACATGCTCCATGAAACAAACATTCCTCAAAGCCATCTAGCTAGGGTGTGTTAGCCACAATTAGCTAGATAGCTTCTCTTGGAAACCCATGTGTAACCATTACTGACCACAAAAATGCCGTTTGTCCCCTGCTGCGTCTCTAAACTCTGAGCTCAGATTTGTCAATGTTGGCTGCAAAAGAGAAGCAGTATCTGGTACTAACGCACTCCTACATGCTTCATCACAGATTGACATCCAGATCAAAGACGCTATTGGCAGACAACACCAGTGTGCCACAATTCAGTTGGACTTCCAGCTGCCTATCAGATTTGACCTTCAGTATGTCGGGTGAGTCATAGTCGTAAAACAGTCCTACATCTGCAGTGATTTAAGTGTGTACCTTAGTGTCATTTTTCTGTCCTGTAATTACTCAGGGAATTACTCAAGATAAAAAAAAAACACTAGTCTAACTGCACAGGAGCCTAATTTGATCATGAAAAATTAGTCCTTTATTGAATTTGGTTCAGGCAGCACAGACTCACCTCATAGTCAAACAGATACAACTCTTCTATTACAGTTTATATAGCAGAATTACTGTACTGTATGTCATGATGTAGTAGCATGTTTTCAGGAAAAAGCTGAGAAACCATTGGTCCATAAATTAGGTAGTTTTTGGTGTATCCAGTAAATATGCATTGATCCAAAAATCATAAAATCAATATTACCAATAATCCTGCTCCTAAAACTGGACTAAAATGTTTTTAGTTAACCTTTCACTTAGGAAAGATGGACAGCTGCACAGACCAGTGATGATCCACAGAGCAGTGCTGGGATCACTGGAGAGAATGATTGCTATACTGGCTGAAAACTTTGCAGGAAAATGGTGAGAACACATTTATAATGATGATTTTTATTAGGCTGCAGTGTTATTGTAGTTGTATTTCAGCCCGTCATCTCCCTTGTCTTGACCTCATCCAGGCCGCTGTGGCTGTGCCCAGCACAGGTCATGGTTATTCCTGTGGGGGGCAACAGTGAGTCATACGCCAAGCAGGTCAGTCCATGATGAAGATTTCACTGTGGTACTTCAGCACACTTCATCTTTCTGACTTTTTTTCTTCTTGTCATTTGCTTTTTAAAGAGAGAAGCACATTACTGATACAATCTTAAAAGTAGAACCTCTCTGCTCTGTTAAGGTGGTCCAGCAGTTCCGTGTAGCTGGCTTCATGGCTGATTTGAATGACGATCAAGGAGCGACCTTAAATAAGAAGATTCGCTCTGCTCAGCTGGCCCAGTACAACTACATATTGGGTAAAGATGAAAAACTAAGAATGAAAACAGAGGCGACATCACATACGTACTATTCAGCCTGTTGCTTTTTAAATTTACTATATCTCACACTCACTGTTCATTGCCCCTGGTGTTACCATATTGATTTTTTTGTTGCACATTTCTCTGCAGTGGTGGGGGATAAGGAAAGTGAAAGTGGAACAGTGAATGTGAGGAGCAGAGGGGGTAAACAGCTGGGGAGGAGGCCCACAGAGGAGGTGCTGACATCCCTCACACAGCTAAGAGACTCCAGGAGCAACGTGGATGAATTCTGATAGAAACAGCCCCGGAAATAAACATCTGATGTAATTGTTTGTTTTACATGTCCAAGCTGTTACACTTTAGCTTTGTCTGAGGTGGCTGCTGAAATTTGTAATAAAAGTATGTAACATATTTCTGTCCATGTTCTCCACTCATTTGTTTGTCTATTAATGGTATTTGCTGATAAGTCTGTGTCCTAAACACTAGAGGGAAGATTTAAGGCTGTTTTAAGATCGCTATCAGGCTAATATCAACATTACTCAGCTATAGATGTAATTTGTTCACTAAAAGCCATTAAATAAGCACCCCCCCCCCCCCCGCCCCCTTTTGGAGGTCTGTGTCATGATATCAAAATAGAAAACCAGGCATACCTTTAAAAGACTGGAAGAAAGAGAGGACATGCAGGGGGATTTGACTAAAATAGGAAGGGAGCAGCAGTGTCAGGGCTGTGTGTTTTCATGTGTGTTTAGTGGAAACAGGCAAGTCAAGGTAAAGGTCAAAAGGACTGGAAGTTTTTCCTTTTTAATTGAGAGAGGGCAGCAGGATGGAAAAGACATCAGTCACAACAGTAACACAGCGGGTGAGGGAGCTCAGCGACACAATAAACTGTACAGACTGGACAAAAGCAGCCGCTCCAACAAAGACGACTGTGACACAGGTGGAACAGGTTCCAGAGATAATTAAGTGTTAAGGAAGAAAGGTGATGCAGGTTCATGATGGAACTCCTGCTGTTTGCTGATCAAACTGTCTCAAGTTCACATTCGCCTGAAATTAAATCAAACCCGTGGATTTAATAGTTGAGCAGTTGTTAGATTGTCACATGATCGGAGCAGACGGATAATTAAAGAAGGCTGTTAACAGAACCAAGTCACAACTGTATGGTTTTTAAAGAGTAAATTCATCCAATACTAGAAAAAGTTTCTCACTTAGGTGTAAAAATATTTTTTTATTACATTGAAACCAACTTTACAACAAAATATTATGTCTGTTTAAAATGTGAAATGTAAGGTAAATCAGTGATCTTCATCCTCCGGGGATTAGCACTGTTTCACTGGCAACAATCCTCATTGTTGGGCAAAAAGACAATGTGATTTTTCAATGTACTTTTGAAACAAGAGTCCAGTAGTTATGACTTATTAAATATTGAGGTGTATTAGCTGTTTGTTTTTTTTTGGCTTTTGTATTTGTAAACTGAACATCTTAGGATATTTGTTGGTTGGTCGGGTAGAACAAGACATTTGAAGATGTCACCATGGACTAGAGATGATGAATACATAAATAAAGAATAATAATTTTCATATGAAGTGATAATTGTTGCCCTGCTTACTAAACTGTGTCCTTCATGTTGTTTCTAGTTCTCGTTTCGTAAACTTTCACCTTTCAGTTGCAGACTTTGTGCAAAATCTGGAGATAAAACACATCTCAGACTGCTCCAGCCAACATTGCACAGTAGTTGCGTAGTGATGACATAGACCATCAGTTCCAGTAAATACTCCTGAAATCTTTACTTAACAGATAACAATATCAGGCACCTTCAGCCTCCTCACTTCCCCACTGCACTTCCACCCTCTACCCTGCTATCTCTCTGCGAACAAGCGCACAAAGAAATGCTTCATCTAACTGGTGTTGCTCAGAGGTCAGAGATTATTTTTAGCTAACGGGATTTACTAAAAAAGAGAGCTGCTGAGGGGACAGTCAAAAAAACTTCTTACTAGAGCTTATAGTGGGACAATAAAGAGGATTCATTCAGTGAGGCATAGATGATATCTAGAGTGGCGTAACACAAGACCAAAGACAGAGTCCTCATGGGAAAACAATGAAGAACTGTCTGTCTATTAGAGGACTTACTCTTTTCCCACAGCTTTTTCTACCAAACGTACTGACAAACTCACAGTTTTATTTCTTTTCACAAAGAAATGGGAATATTATCAAAGACAAAACCTCTGCACAGCTGAGGCTGCAACTAACAAGAATAGTGAAAAATACCTTCTTTGATTTCCTGTACTGGAACATGACATTTTAAGATGCCCTGACCCAAATATGTCCAGTTTACTATCATGTATCATAAAAATGATAGTGCCAGCAATAGAAAAACATTTTTGGGAGCCCAGCTGTGTTTGTAAAGTGACAGATTCTAAAATCACTTCTTTTTTTTCCCTGGAAATCAAGTTTTCCCAAGGGGAAGCTATGTGATGGTGAACCAAGCAGGGAGGCAGAGCCTTGCAGGCTGACCAGAGGAAGATAAACAGGCCGCTCTGTATTGTTCTCCTGGTATCACAGAGAAGCTGTCAGCCTGACTGATTGAAGGCTGAACCTCCCAAAATAGGGCCTGTGAGGCCGGGCTGCCTTTCCCTCCCACCCTGTTATAAATAACCCCTCTGTATGCGTATGTGTGTGTGTCTGTGTGTGTGTTTTTGAGTAAGGGCAAGAAATAAAAGAGAGTATGTGAGCAGAGAGAGAAATGTGATCATTGCCAAGGCAGCTTTAGAAAGTGAAGCCACTGAAAACAATAACAGGAGGTCTGTGAGGCTTAAAGCCAAACAGTGACAGGGACCCGGTGGTCAAGACCCTCTAGTGACCTCTTTTTAACACACACACACACACACACACACTACTGATTTAGATCCCTTAACATGCCTGCAGCATTAGTGCACATCCTCTCCCTCCAATTTCCAGTGTCTCTGTGTGTGTTTGTGTGTGTAAGTCAGAAATGTTTGGATACGGGCTTGTAAATTACCACCTGAGGGAATATCATTAGATCATTTGGACTGATTACGCTGTTGAACAGGTGTTCCAGGGAGAGATGTTTTTCATTTGATGACTGCACTGCTGCACTTACTGTGCACAAATAAAATCACATGCGACACACTTGCTGGTGTAACTTACCTTGCAACAATCAAAATAAAACAAATCTATCATACAAAATGTAAGACAGAGGAATACATTTTCAAAAAGCCAAACCTAAGCCCACCTGCACTGCCTGGCCGCACAAGGCTCAGCTCTTATTTCCTCTCCATCTCTCTTTTTTCTCTCTTCGGTGTCCAGTAACTCTGCTCAGCTCAGTCCAAACTCTCCAAAAAGAGTTTCAGGGTATGTTGCTCCTTATTTGATCTGGCTTCTCTCTCTCGCGCGCGCGCTTAACCCGTCAGCCAGTCTCTGCTCTAATCCACCAGTGTGCAGTTCCTTTCCTTTGGACTGTGTGCTTGCACTTGGCTTATAATAATTTCGAAGTTATTGATGCTATTGCATGCACATACTCTCTGACCTGGCGACTGCGTCTCTAACAAAGACACACAGATAACTCATAACTCAGCACAGTAGTGTACAGTCTCAGCTTGGCCTCAGTCTCCTCCCAAGTATGTCTGCTATGCTTAACACACAGCTGACCTGATTTGCTATCCTGTTCCCATCGGAGCAGGATACCTAAAGAGAAGAGGGAGCAGACAGAGGCCAGAGTAAGACAGTCGCTTTACAATCGTTAAATTGTGTGTGGAGAGACATTCAGTTCAGTTTATTGTTCTAGCCAACCTTTGAATCGCTCTCAGGAGGGGAGAGTTTATGGGTTTAGGGGACTGTCAGAGGTCGTGTTGACTCTCAGGCCAATTTGGTGAGCAAAGAGAATAAACCAACCCTAAGATAAATTTACAAATATTTACAGTTGCCATTCTCCCCCCTCAGCAGCTCACTGTAAATTCTTACATTTTTTATGAGAATAAGTGAAGAAAGAAAAGCATCAGTTTTGAATTTGCTTCCATGACTTGGTGCCAACCCATGTGGAAGACGCCCGTGCTCAGATATCTTAAACTGGTGCTTGTACTTTTCAAATCTTACAAAAAACAACCAAGGGAGACTCAAGACATCAAGAAGTCTAAGTGGAAAAACTGAAAAATAAAATCTGAGGGTGAGACATGCAGCAAAAATACGCCCAAAGAACGATCAAAACTGACAAGTGATACCTGGAACGGTTTATTTATTTTTCCTTATGTAACTAAAAAATACAACATTTTGGATGTGAGGGGAGTTAAAATGATGTGATATCTACTGGAAGGTAAGACACAGTCATCTATCACTGCACAATCATGCAATGAATACTCTTAAAGATAACAGTTGTTGCAGAAAGTTGATAAATGTTTTTTTGGAATAAAATTCATCAGTAGATCATGTAATTAAAAACAACATTACTTCGTTTCCAACCATGTTAAAGCTGTAATTGATTCCACATTTTTTTCCCCAGTGTTCATTCAGAAATCCAGTCCTGCATGATCCCCTGTGTATGTCCAGCGCATGTTGTGTAAGCATTGTCTCCTTTTCCTTGTTATCAGTATGCTCTGCAGATACTAGCAAAGCCTTGGGAAGTGAAAGGAGAAGAAGCCGACCTCAGACTTTGACCTGAGGTTGTTTTCTAGATTCCTGCTTTTGTAGTGTAACTTCAGCTTGGCTGCATGAAGGAGAGACAGTCTCATCGGTTCACTCAAGACTAAAGGAGAGAAGTGTGCTGGAGTGTAGAGCCAAATGTTTGACATACATGTGGCTCATGTTTGAAATGTTGCAGAGGTTGATATTGAAAGTCAGCTATTTCATAACTGTAGAAGTATCTTTGAAGTTAATTATGTTTGACAGCGAGTTTTTTTGTTTGTTTAATCAAATCTTAGTATGATCATGCACGTGTTTCCATGTTTTGCAAGACAATACTTGCATTTTCATGGGATATTTCAAATATTAAAAACAACATTTTGGACCATTAAGGCACTACGAATGGATACATTAAAAAAAGCTTATTTCAAAATGACTGTAACTAAATCTGATTATGGCTTATAAATTAAAGGAATAGTCCAACCTTCTTGGATTTATTCACTTTATTCACTTTTCTGGTTGAGATTCAGATAAGAAGACTGGAACCACTTTCATAAATGTTCAGTAAATATGATGCTATAGCCAACATCCAGTTACTTAAGCTTAGCACAAATACAGCTAGTATGGTTCTGTTCAAAAGTTTCACATAGTGACAGCGTCATCAATCTTAAGAACCTTTAAGAACAAAAATTTTCATATTCCCAGATTGTTCCATTAAACAATTTTTTTTTCTTTATGGACACATGACATTTTCATATTATTTTTCTTGTGTGTCTGATATCACACAAGTTTCACATAGTGTACAGACCTCATATCGTATTTAGGGAGAGTTGCTCCTGTTTGAGATTGGATTACAATTCAGGCAAGCCACTGCTGCAAGACTCCTAATGCCCATTCGCCCAGGGGCCCTGTCCTCCCCAAATTCACCTTGGTTCATTTGTAATGTGGTAATTCGATTAAATGCAAATTTGTGTGGGAATATGCACAGTATCAGCTGAACTCGTAGAGGCCTCTCAGTTGTGTAGAGATCTGGGCCCCTCTATGTATCAGTTGGTTGAGACTCATTGTACATTTATAGTATAGGTCTGCTGCAGTGGGTTAATCTGGCCAGGGTCTTTAACGTGCACAAGCAAATACAGAGAAAGGAACTTTTGCTTGATTTCCTTGATTTCCTTTAGTTTTGTTATTGCTTTTAAACCATGAATATAAAAGTTGAATAATAAGTAGATAGATTAGCGTAGTTCTCCAGCTCTCCCCGACACTAGAATTGCTGATAATGTCTATGAACAAGCTGTTCACCTGCCAGAAGGAATAAGAATAAGCACCAGCACCAGCTTAGCATTTGTAGCTCAGAGTTCATATCTCAAAAACTGTCGGCTGGATTACAGAGCAATATGTTCAAATTTCAATGTAATACTAACATTTATTTTTTTAATTATTGTATTATTATTATTGTTATATTACTTTGTTTTTTCCATTTTCCAGTTTGACTTTTTGTATAATAAGTGTTATAACCTTGCAGAACTTCTACCATGGCTTCAGACTCTCTTATTGGGAGCTCATTAGAACTTACAGTTTAGCACATTAATGACAAATGAATGCATTACTGATGGTTGTCAGATCACTGATCTCCATGAATAAACAAGACAGGAATTCATCAGCAGCACTATTAACTGAAATACAGGCAGCAGTACAACACACAGTAGTCTATAACCAATCAACCATAAACATACCGGAGTACTTATTACCCAGCTGCGTCATTCTGCTCCATCTCTGGTGGCCCAGTGCCTCCTGGGCCAAACACGTCTGAGCTGTGCCAAGCCATACCGTACAAGCTCGTTCACACAGACATAAATCCTGTTTGTTGTTATGTGAACATACCTGGCCCAGTGGCTTCTCTGAATGGGCAACAATTGGTCTTTGTGTGAATAATGGGAACAAGGTTATTTCAGCAGTTTGGTCAGCCAATTAGGCTCCAAATGAGCTGACCTTTCTCTCTCTCCCTCTCATGTCCTTGTCTTGCCAGTGACGACTGTAACTCCTCATTAGAGCGCTCCACCCATCCTTCGTCTTGTCTCCGTCTTTTTACCCTTTTTAGACCTACAGATTTTTCCCCTTTGTTCTCTTTCACAGTTAATTTTCCACCTGAGGTGCATTTATCTTTGAACATGTGCTTATGGCTTCTCAGAAGTCCAGTTCAAATTAAACAGTGTAAGTGAAAAAGTATCTCTCTTGGAGCTCTCAGCTACGTCCAGACCAGACTGTAAAGATGTCAGCCAGTTTCTTCTCTGGCACTCTGCACCCTTTTCATTGCACACACGCCCTACTTTGATCGAGAACCTGGCACAGGATTGGTGGAATGGAGCAAATATTGACTCCATCTGAGCCAGACAAGTTGCTCCCCCTTCCTGTGTCCTTTCTATTTCACTCTCCTTTACACTTGCTCGGTTTCCGTCTAATCTGCCATTACCTCTTTCTCCCACATTCCCTTTCATCCCCTTTCTGGTGCTGCCTTTCTTTTCGCTCCCTTTGTGTCCCTGTCTGTCACTGCCCCCCCCCCCCTCCCCCCCCCCTCTACTCTTCTCCAGGCTTCTCAGGCTGTCAGTACTGTTAGGTCAGCAGGTCTGTTAGGCCTCCACTTCTCCTCTCAGCTGAGTTAGGTGCCTTCACAGACATCAGTCCATTGAGTTTACAGTGTCAGTGTGAAGCCAGGTTGGATTTCACACTATCAGAAGTAATCTGTGTCACCTGCATGTGCTGTGTGTTGAACTCCATGCCTTAAGCCTGGAACATACTTTTGAATTTGAGAGTCTGCAAACATGCACAGGCGAAATGTGAAGACAGTCATGAAGGCATGTGCTGACATACATTCATGTAAGGATTATAACCAGCAAACAGACTACACAGAAACATTTTTCAGTCTGCCAGTTTGCATGTGTCTGCCTGGTTTTCTCTGGATCCAGATTCCTCCCACTGTCCAATGACATGCTGTCAGGGTTGGGGTTTGAGTTTAATTGTTGACTCTAAATTACAAATAGGTGTGAATGTTTGTCTCTGTGATAGACTGGTGACCTAACCAGAATGTATCCCGTCTCTCGCTCAGTGACAGCTGGGACTGGCTGAAGCACTCCTGCACGCTTGGAGTGGAAAAGCTGTTAGGATGATGGATGGATTTTGAGACATCTACAACACTCGATATGTCAGTCTCATTAAGTTAATCCTTTGGAAATCACAACTGGTATTATTGCAGATGTTTCAGTTTGAGCCAAAGTGGCGGACAGACTGATCAACGTGTCCATCTCACCGCTATCAAACACACCTTCTCCCACCACCAACACAAAGACGATTACTCACACCTTTGTTGAGGCATCTCTCTCTCTCTCTGTATGCAAGTTTGAACGGCCTGTGGTCTGAAAATGGTTAATGATAAAGATCACACAGGTCTTCATAGGTCTTTAGTTAAGTCACTCTGTCTTGCTGCTGCCTTCACAGACAGCAGCCTGCAGTGGTGCAACGCTAAGTCCTGATCCTCAGCTGGTCTGAGGAGCCTGAGGGCCTCGTTAACTTTAACAGTAAAAGGGTCGCGGGCGTACTGTGTCTGGGCCTGAGGCCTGGGTGCGTGTGTGTGTGTGTGTTTTCAGAAGGAGGGGTGTGTGTACATGCAAGAAGTTTTTCAAATGACTTATCACTCCCACGGGGCCCTGCTACTCTAATCTGCTGTGCCATTACTCAGATCAGCCATCCGCAACAAATAACAGATCTGTTGCTACATATGGGCCTCCCCAGACTCATACACACAAACACATCATGTCTATGTGTTGTGGTGACTAGTGGATACAGACATTTAGATTTTCAAGGGTTCAGTGGCTGGTGATGCATGTCCACGGGCCAACATGTTAGCTATTGCTTCTCAGGGATCTAGAAAAACAAAGACAGGGAAGGAGAGAGAAGAAAGGGAGAGATACAGAGAGAGAGTGGGGGAGGAGGGGGCTACAAGTGGTCACGGATCACTGGTGGCTATGGCAATGACCTCTGGCTAATTGTAGTTACTGATAGACATGCTGCTTAGAAGTAGAGATATCAATTTCACTAATCACACAGAAACCCACCCTGAGCTACTGCATATATACAGTATGTGTGTGCATTACACTCTGGAATCTACCCTTTTCATTCCTGTCACGCCTTTAATATTAACTTTTTTATTTTGCCAGATCAAATCTGTAATGTGGTTTAGTCTTCGGTTGTTGGCTCACAGCAGGCTTTGAAGTCACTAATCTCCGTCACCATCGCTGTGCCTATTATGTAGGATGCCTGTCCAAGAAAAGCAGCAGCGTGGCCCTGGGACATCTCAAGTCGTGGCTGTGTTAATATGTGTTAGGTCATAACTCATTATGTACCGACCCTCCCTTCCGATCTCGTTTTCACCATCTCGCATCTCTGCTCAGAGAAATGTTAATAAGGAGTTTTAAGAGCAGGACCAGAAATGTCCTTCAACAAGACCTAATGAGTTGACTGGTGGTCAGTAAATATTTTTACGTTCACGTGCTACTTTTTCTGTTTACCCTTTCTGTGTCTTCTCATCTTCACTCTTTACATCATCTTGCGTATCTTCTTCTTTTCTTGATGAAGATGAAATTTGTTATTAGAACTGTGAATGCCAATGTGCACAGACCTCAAGGGACATAAAAGACGCCACAAATTAATATTAACCAGATCCAGAATGCAACACAAACACTTAAACAAAGAGTAAAGGAAACCAAGTCAGATCTTCAGAGTTCACATCGTGAATTACTAATTATAATCAGAATGAATTACAAGCAAGAATACATCCTCATCTTTTCTTGTCCCCACTCTGTGGATAAACTTCACACATCAAACACATCAAAATTTAATGACGATTTCAGTTTCTGTCATTTTTCCAACAGAATATTTCCTGTTTTTAAAAACTTCCACAAATCATCATGAGATGTACGATATTGGAAAAAATAATTTTCTCTTACACAACTGAGTGGATCCATCAATCTCAATATATAAACTGAGAATATATTTGTGCAAAACAAAATATGAAAATTTCCCCCAAACCTGGGGAAAGTAAATGAAATCTTACTTTCACCGGGTTTAAAGTTATTTCTGTATAACTTCTGTATAACTTCTCCTCCTCCAAAGGTTGAGTTAAGCTCTTTATCCCATGGTGTTTTTCATTTTTTCCACTTCTGTGTCACCCTGTACCCCCCACTGTCACCTACGGGCTGTTTGGCTCAAATGTTCAGTTTGAGAAAGCTGCAGTGACTGACTGGGAAGGTCGGTGGATTATAACCAAATAAATGTTGTGTAAACAAGGCAGTTTTCACATATGTATCAGACCACAACGGAGAACAGTGCACAACCTTACACACACACACAGAGTCATCATTCCTGCTCAGAAGTGCAAGTCTCTCGGGTGCACTTATCTGAGCTCCAAACTGATGGAGCATGTGTGGTTTTAAGTGTTTAACTGTGATTAAACTATTACGAGAGAACACAGACATGTATCGTTCAGATTTCTATTTTGCATTACTGCCAACAAGTCAACAACCACACGTCCTGCAGGCAAAATAAAAATGAATCATTTACCACTTTGAGAACTTGTCTCAGTAAATTTGTTATAGAACAATTCATGTTTGAATTGGCACAATAGTAAGCCCATAATGCTTTGTACTTCCATAATGCTTTGTACTTCCCCAACAAAGTGTCTCTGCTGCAGATGCTGCCAGCTCAGGGCTGTTTCCGACAATGAGTAGATCATTACTACCGATCAGTATGACCTAGTACAATGGAGCATTCTTATGTTGGATTGTGCAACTAAGAAAGCGGCTCTGAGAGTTATTATAACTTAGTCAGGGCCCATAGTGTCGAGTATGTGTGTGTGTGTGAGAGAGAGTGTGTGTGAGAAAGAGAGAGGCAGAGAGACAGAGAGAGGCAGTGGGAGTGTGTGTTTTATGCGTGTGAAAGAGAGAGAGTTGTGTAATCTGTCCATTTTGTGTCTCCTGTCTCCCCCCCCCCCTCCCTCTCTCGCTCTCTATCTCCCCCTTGCACCCCTGGCTACCAGGCGTCACACTAGTTTATAATAAGGACCCAAAAAAAGTTGTCGAGTGAACGAGAGGGAAAGAGAGGGAAAAAACAGAACCCTTCCCACCCTGAAAAAAATCACGGGGAGTGACTGTGACAGGAGGAAGGGGACAGAAGGAGAGAGAGCAGAAGAAGAAGAATCCCTCTCAGGACTTCATCACATTTCTTTTAGAACCACACGGACCGCGACAGACCACTGAACTGGACTGATAATCAACATCGGTGATTAGTTTTGGAGTGAGAACTCTTAAGGAGCATGCGGCTCGGTTCACTGTTCAGGTAAAACTTTGACTCACACAGCTGCAACCTGCTGTGTCTCACTCGGACTGCTTGTACACAACACTGCATGAGAGTTTGCATCCACTTTTGAGCGTTTATGTTTAGTGTAGTTGTGATTTTTTTTTAAAGTTGTTTTTGTGGCGATGGTTTGGCTTTTACGCACGACGCCGTCTTGTTGCGCACCGGGCGCTGTGCAGGATATATGATTGGAATTCACCGAAGAGCGAGTGGGCTTAGGTTGGAGATCTCTCTTTCTCCTCAGGGTGGATTTTTGTGAGTTTCCCCTGTTGTGTGTCTCTCTCCCTCTCGCTCGTCTCCTGTCCCCGCGGCTCTGAGTTTATTCTACAATGTGCCACTGTAGCGGCAGGAAAACGTGGACCCGGGTAGGGGGTCGTTACTTCGGCCTGAGCGGCTCTGTTATGTCGGACTGTGCGGGACCTTTGTCTGTGTTTTTCGGGGTAATTGTGTAGTCTTCCAGAGACCACGGCGGTGCACCACACTGGGAAGAAGGGACCAATTACTCTGACTACATGTGGCTTGCGGACTGGTGATTGCGGTGATGGGTTGGTTCTCGTGGTGAGAGCTGAATGTCCATCTTAGCAAATCGTTTAGTATCATGTTCAGGCTATTTTCTGAGCAGCAGTGGTATTCCACTTGTTTCCAATACACTTGTCTCGACTCTTTTATGGAGATTGTTGTGATAACTCAGGACAAAGCAGCTGACTTGAAAATGTTTTGCTCTTCTGTTGAAACAAGTGAATTCGTCTGACGTTTCTGAATGAAAAAAAAATAAACTTCAGTATTTAATTTTATTAGTTTTTCAGATGCACAGATTTTTATAGTGTTTTATATTTCTGTCTGTAGTGGTTCAACATGCTTCCTAAAGTAGTTTCATTTCAAATTTAAGGACTGTAACCCAAATTAAAGGAGGCAGTCAACACCATCCCACACCACAAACCACCTTTTTGAACATCAAACCTCAAATAAAAAGTACCTTACAGTACAAGATGATTTTGGATGTTGTGACTGATTGCGCCCATGCAGCTGGTGTGTGTGTTAAACCACATCCTCAGGGTGTGTACAGATCCAGAGAGGCATGCAGAGAGAAAACATGCTTGCTGTTTAAACCCATTAGTTTGTTAGCGCCTCCCAGGCTTCCCCCAGATTGATTGAGATGTTTGCCTGTGAACCTTGAAGGGAAAAAGAAACTTTTGTTCACCTCATCTTGAGCCCACATGCCACCTGTAGTGAGAAAGTAAGTGACATAATTGGTTGCTAAAGAACGATTTGGTCACTGGAGTGTTCACTCAACACTTTAAACACATATTCAAACCAAATGTACACAGAGAGAAAAGTTTAACAACATTTAATAACAAATGATGAATGAATAATGAAAGTTTGTGTGAGTTCACAGTTTAGGTCATGGAACAGTTTTGTCCTTTATAAAGAAGCTTTTTCAACCTGCTGATATTTTAGGTCGTGTTGAGTATATCTACATATTTATTTCTTCCTCTCTCCTTTATCTCAGACTCTATGTGCTGTGGGGATTTGTGGTGGTCACGACATCCGTGACCAAGACTGCGAAGAGGAAGGTGAGTCATTAGCTCATTATAAGGGTCACTAGAGGGGTGAGGGGTGATGACATCTAAAGGATCAATGCACATTTTGCTCAAAGCTGTCCTAAAAGATTACTCACAAGCACATATTTAGATGAAAACGTTATCTGGCACTGTACTTGTTTGTTCTGTCTGTAATAGCTGCAGAGAGATCTCTCTAACATGATTAAAGTGTATAACACTCTGGACAAGATCCATGCTTGTTATGTGTAGAACTAATCAAGATCAAGATAAAGTCTTTCAGAGTTTGTCTCTATGTGTTCCCGTCACAGCAGCAACAAATTTACTGTCAAGGAAAACACGAAGAAAGAATTTGACATTATCTTAACTTTGGAAGATACTCACTCGGTGTGAATAACTCAAGACTGTTGACATTAACTTCAGATGATTTTCTCATTTCTTTAGGACTTAAGATAAGCATCTCTGTTTTCAGCTTTATCATAATGCATTTGTCAGTACAGTTAAGCTTTTAAATGCTCCATTTAGAATTATCACTTGAATCTGCAGCTCCTGCAGCTTTACAGAGCAGTTTTGTAGTCATTCAGATTGTTCAGCTGTCCAATCTGTTACTTTAATATATTTTATTGACTTCCATCAGAGAAGGCATGAGGAAGAAAGCTCTAAAAACTGACTGTAAACAACCCATCATCAGAAAATAGCAGAGAGTGTAGTGTTTTGAAGCTAAAGAGCTAAATATTTCCCTTGGGACTTGGTAGAGACCAATAACAGAACAAAAAAGAAGGACGAATCTTGGCCCTACATTCACCAGATGGACACAAAGATGACTGTAAAGGACGATGTTGCTCTGTTACTGGTGGATGTGTAAACTAGCATCATGTCTGTGGCTGTACTCTGCTCTGCATGTGTACACAGTAGAGCCAGTGGTCGATGCAGGACAATAATCTTCCCCTCACTTTGACCTTCACATTTGTTCACACTCATCATGTTAAAGTTCTTTGTCAGGTTTCTATGAATAAGTTCTTCACAGCGAGAGTGGAAACGACACATGAATATTGCTTTAAAATCTGACTTGTTCAAAAAGACCCACAGATGCAGAGGGCACACAGAAATACCCGTATGCTCATTTGTTAAAGAAATTAAATAACAGGGGTCTCCGTGTGTGTCTGGTCCAGGCCTGGCAGTACGGTGTCGAAGGGGTTTAACCAGTAGCTCCAGAGGTCGGCGGTGGCTGCTACAGGGTCACTGCACAGTGCTCATTAATGGTCCCAGTTATGTGGCAGCTGTGTGTTTGATGTCACTCATTATGACAGACCACACCTTCCTTCCAGAAACACACACATACTCAGAGTCATTAGGCCTGTCTACCTCACCCCTCCCATCACCAGCCTCTCTCTCCCTCTTCCTTTTCTCCAACCATTTTTCCTCACAAAGACACAGGAACTCTTTTAATCTGGACAATACAGCATCAGTGCAAACAGGAACCTGTCCACCCCCTGCCATCCACAAACAGTTTGTACAGTCTGTTTACCTGCACATTTCTGCCCCTGTACACACACATTTAGTCACTCAGAGAGGGGGAGAGACGTGAAGCAGAGATTTATGTTTCGGTTCTTTTCTGAATGGAAACTTTTGTTCAGCCCTCATGTTTGCTGCTCTGCCAACCAGGCCATTGCTTCAGTTATGAAATGAGAGGAGAAACATTTATCTAAAGCCAAAGTAGAAGACATTAAACCCACGACCTGGCACCCACATACATGAACGCACACACACACTTACAGTATATATACAAACACAAATGCACTGCCAAACCAGCTCTGATATGTTGTTTCGGTTCATATGACACCAATTCTAGTGAATTTATATCCAGCTGCTCATAAGCGGCTGGCAGGTGGACGAGTCTTTCTTAAGCTGAATGAACTATGAAGACTTCAGGATTTATATTTTGGCCTCAGAGGAAGGAAACTCACAAGACTGCAGCTCATCAGTGATCTCAGTCACTGTGAAGTCCTTTCATAGATTTCAGATTTTGTCATGGCAACATTTTTGCTAAGTTAAGTTGTTTAAAATATTGCCAAGGTTTCACATTTCTTTCCTCTTTAACTGACTTAAAAACTGATTTAACACAAACATACTGAAAGGTCAAATTCAAAACAATGTCATGTTATTAACATTTTCTCTGAAGTTGAGTGAAAAGAAGTCTGACTGCTGAATTAAACCAAGAGTTTACAACCTTTTCTGTACTGCAAACAGAATCAGAATCTGAGGCCCAGCACCACTGTGTGGCGTTTGAGAACCTCTGGATTGAACATGTGTTTGAGTTGTCATCCAGTGTCTTTCTCTCTATCTGTGTGTGTCAGGGGACCGGCCGAAGGTCCAGACAAGTGTTGGAGGCCGAGCCTGTGGAGGGGGTCTGGTCTGTGTGGGGGGAGTGGTCACAATGCTCTCAGACCTGCGGTGTTGGTGTCTCACAGAGGAGCAGGGCGTGTTTACCTCCTCCACCTCCACAGACCCCTCCCCTCTCCCACTCTCCCCCTAACTGGGCAGGGTATCTACCAGAGGGCATAGGAGCTCCTGTCATCTCACCTGTGCGCCCCTTCTACCCTTCTCGTTACCCGGGGCAACACACATCTTATCTATCACCACCAGCCTCCTCCAATCAAATCCCAGGACTGTCTCTGTATCGCAATACCCCCACTGGAGGAGGAGGAGCTCCGGTACCTGCACAGACCAATCCATCACCTCCTTTTTACCAGCCCGAATTCCCTCAAAACAATCAAGACCATGCGTCTGTTTATCGTCCGCCCTATCGCGCTCCTTCACATGGCTATAACCAGCCACCACGGGTCATCAGGAGACCAACCAATCCAGGAGCAGCAAGGCCTGTCGGAAGTGGGAGCAGAAGATCTGTTTCCACCAATCAGGAGCGTCTGCCAGCAAGGAGGTGGGTGAAACCAGAAAATTAGGAACCACACCAACCACCACCACTGATCAACTTACAGTCACATTAGTCATTAGTGGCAAATATGTTGTCTAATAAATAACCAAAGTTAAAATTAGGTTTGAGCAATTATATGTGTACAGAAACAGACTTAAGCCAACTTAAGTCAAGAATAAACTTTGAATGTCAGGCATTACATAGAGCATTAAAGGTTTATTTATCGTGTGTAAAATGTCCTACTTTCTGTACATTTCTTGACATTTACACTTAAACAAGTATGTTTTTGTTTTTTCACCACAAATATGGGCCAATACATCATTATCAGATGTTTTAACTCACAAGCATTGATATTACTATCAGAAATCCAGTGTCTATTTGACTCTGTTAACAAGATGTCTCAATATTTTCTTGTGTAGCAAAGTGTTTTCTTAAAGTCAAAAGTCACTTGACAAAACAGAAACACTGATTTAGCTAATTTCAAGAAAAAAAAATGCTTTGTTCAGCACACTGAGTTTGACTTTTCCAGGAAAATGTTTGCAGAACACAGGAAGTGAGTTTTGCATTGCAGGCAGTAGCAACTGTGGTTTGTTTAGAATAAATAGAAAACCTCAGTTGTTAGGATGAGTTGCAATAGCCACCACATCTGAGCAGACAAAAAAAGGGTTTGCAACTCATCACTGTGTTGATGCCACAGCTTGAAAACTCTGTGATGTCTTGGGAATTTTCTGCAGAAGCAGCGGTGGTGAGCAAAATGAAATGAAATACTGATTCTACAGCAAACATACCTAGGATTTCTTCAGGTGCTATTAGTTAAGTTTCTGACTCTGTATAAAATTTAGAGAAGTTTTGTGGCTGGTGTTTCTGTTAATTACATCATTATTTGTGTATGACGTTTTGTCAATCAAACAGTTGCTACATTGCTCTCCCTGTTCACTGCAGTCTGCTGGCTGTCATAATTATGCTGGATATCTCTAAATGTTTGTTCTTCATGTTTTGACGTTTTCGTTTTGACTCGCAGGTCTTCCACCATCCGTCCGGGTCAGTTTGGATATGGAAAAGTTCCCTTCTCGTTACCTTTGCACCGCCCCAATCGTCAGACTCGCCACACTGTCAACGGCACTGATGGTGCAACTCCACCACCTGTCAGTGAAGATGATGCAGGTATCAACAGGAGACAGGAAGGGGAGAGAGGGAGGGATGTAGAAGACATGGAGGCAGTGAGGAGAAAGGAGAACAAGCAGGAGAGCACAGAGTCACCTCCTGCTGAGGAGGTGCCCTCGACGACCAGCACAACTGGCAGCCCACACCCCCACACAGAGTACAGACGAGGGAGAGAGAGAGCCCCATCCTCTCACTCCTTCTCGCGCACCTCTTCACCATCAGCATTCAACCGCCGCCACTTTGACTGGCACTCTGTTACCGCTCCACCTCCCCCCGTTTCTCCTCTCTCGCGCCCCAACTCCCCTGCTATTGCTTCACGGTTCTCCTCCTCTCTCCACCGCTCCAGCTCTCTACACAGAGGCAGGGAGCTTCACCCGGGCTTCACCCCCCAAATCCCACCAGCCAGCAACGTCTACCCACTGCAGAACACCCACATCCCACACCTGGGAGTCGAATCAGTCAGGGAGGGAGGAAGAGAAGCTCCTCAGCTGTACAGATGCTCTGGGCCAGAGAAGGAGTACCACAGGTGCTTCTCACAGGTAATACTTCCACCTGTAAAATACAGAAATTAAAGCAATATTCCACTTAGTTTACTGGCTTCATACTTTTTAAGCAGGCAGAAACACTTCTGCTTTACTCAGCCACGCTGGATTTATATGCATGCTGTGTAGTAAAGGGAGAAAGTTAGGCAGGTGTAAACTGAGCAGTTGAAGGTCAGCAGAGTGTATTTGATAGGTTGAGCATTCCCCAGCTGCAACACTACTTTCTTGTCAAAGAGCACTCAGATGGAAACTGACTGATACTGTGTCTGCCACTCCAAGGGTTGTGTGTATTCAGGGTCACAACCAGAGTACACGCCTCAGATGTGAAGCTGCAAGCATGAGAGTACACATGAGTCTGCGTCCAGTATCTCTGTGAATGACTGCGCATACGTGTGAGAATGAACAAGTGTTTGCGCGTGTGTTATTGTGCATAAATGTGTGTTTCAGCAGCACAGTGTGTATTGATGTAATGTCCTGTCTGTCTGCCCGCAATGGTGACTGAGCCAGCGACCTCTCAGCGCAGCACAGTGAGGGTATTATCAGTTGCAAAGTATGCATGCATGCTGCCAAGAAGAGTAGCAGCGAGACACGCTGGCCGACAGGACAGTAAGTCACCCACCCTCAATACACAGGTGAGAAACTAAGGTTGATCTTGCAGTAACTCGGGTTTCACTGAGACAGGAATGCCACGCTTGATTTCACTCAATTGAATGCAACATTGAGAGTGAATGTAATAGATGGTTCTTTAATTACACAGCAAGCTTTCAGTGATCAGGTGACTCTTCCAAAAAACTAAACCTAAAAATAAATACAGTAGGTGGGATACATCTTTTTAGATAAATTTTTTCAGCAAACTCTCCAGTGTCGATCACTTTGTCAGACTGCACCTGGGCTGAAAAGCATGTGACACTTTTCGTATAGGCTATGTTAATCAAAATCAGCTGCATCAGCCCAGCAGCATCACACTTGGCTAGTTTGCACATTTTCCACTTTTTGCAATGGCTGCTTTAAATTAACATCAGACTTCCACACAACCTTCCACCATCTTTGCCATTTTTTAAAAAATCAATCAGTCAGCTCTTATCCCTGGAGATCAGGAAAGAGACACAAAAATGATGGTAAGTCACAGAGTTCAGTTTCAAGCTATTTTTGTCTTAAAAAATGTAACATTGACAAATATTATTTTATTGCAGCATAATTTATTTAACCACAAAGCTAGATCGTTTTATTATCCCACAAGGAGATTTGCATTAACCGTCAGTAAGTATTTTATACAGAAAAACTTTACTTATGTTAGATCAGAGAGTTTTTGATTTAAATTCAGATCTTCATTTGTCATTTGTGGTAACAAGCTGGTTGTTTTGAAATTTGGAGACCACATTACATTTGTCAAATGAAAAAAGAGTCCTTCTTGCATAAGGACTGAAAATCTGTTATTATATTGATAATTATGTCACAAATCTTTGAGGTGATACCTACTCCTATGCTTGTGACCAAATAGATAACACAACAAACAATATACATAAAATTTAAAAAATGAAATAAACTGATCCCGTTAGGATTTGATAGTGGGGACAAAGATGTACACACACACACACACACACACACACATATATATATATTTACACCAGGAGACCACTTGTAGCGGGTCAGCTTTAAGAGAGAGCACGGGGGGACATGATAACGTCGAAGGTAACAAATGCCACACACGCTGTCACCTACACACATTGTCACTCTCACATATCATGTCTACAACTGGTTCTTACTGACTGGAAGTAGACACTTGAATTTGGAGCCGAGGCTGGCGCTCTGGGGCCCTTGACTTTTTCCTCTCTTTAGATAATTTAGCAGCCTCTCTTTCATCTTGTGTTGTCTTTCATCCTTGTCTCCTTCTTTCTCTTTCTGTCTCTGCCCGGCTGTATGCGATAGTCCCCGTGTTTAAACAGATTTAGTAGCTGGCAGAAAACACACGCTCTGTGTGCCAGCAGCGCTAATAGCAGTCCTGTGATGGTTCAGGCTGACTCATTGGGTTACATATTTACCAAGCATTAGTTTCTGCTGCCTTGTTTGCTTCTGCAGCAGAGTGTTGGTCCACATATTTATATGTTCTATCACTGTTTAAAATTATAGTGAACACAGTCCTTTGCCCAGACTCGTATGCATTGTGAAGAAGTGTGTGTGTGTGATTGAGCCAGAGCGAGTGTGACACATCCCATTAACTATTAGGTGTGTTTGTCATGACACAGCGTGCCTGAGGCCCATCACAACAGAGACTGTCTGTCTGTATGTGTGTGTTTTTACTGTTGCGTAGAAGCAAGTGGGGAACCAAGAAGGGGACAGGGGAAATGAGAAGGGCAAAAGGGGAAGAGTGTGTGAGATGTGTGTGAAAGTGTTAGAGCGAGGGTATGAGGGGAGGGAGGTAAAGGAAGTGACGCAGTTAAGTAGTAGTGAAAGAGAGTACTGTTTTTAGCCACAGTGGTGGGAGGGCAGGCTAAAGGGCAAGGGGAAAAAAGGTGGGAGGGAGTGAGACAAAGAAGAAATGGAGGTGAAGGCCGGTGAGGATGAGTGCTCGTGAAAGGATGTAGAAGTGGACGAGACAGAGAGTAAAGGGAGGGATGGTCAGCAGTGGCAACAGACAGAGCAGGATGGAGAGAAAAATAAAAGGAGGAAGAGAGGGGTTCATGGAAAAGTTAGTGTGTGAGCAAGCGAGTGCGGAGTGTAACAAGAGAAGCAGTTATTCTGTCAGAGGGAGCAGGGAGGAAAAGGTGGAATGTGAGAAGAAGCTGCCCGAGACAAAAGAAGAGACACACCAGCTTGAAGCTGATATTTTTACAGAAACACAAAAGTCTTTCTCCCAAATAAAGAAGCATCTATAATCAGTCCCTTTAGCCGTAGCTTCTCTTTTTATCATCCTCTTCAGAGTAAATATTGATCAAGAACTGTTAACAGTGTGTGCCACAGCAACAAAGCAAGCGAGGCAGGATCAAAAGCATGTGGAAATATAGGTAGCAGTTCACCACATGGCCTAATAAGATCAATGCCAGCAGACAAAAGGGTGTAACTTTCAAAATGCTTCACTTTTCTACTTTCAGTTTGATGTGATCTAAAACCATTTTACCGCTCAGCTGTCTCCCAGGCTTCATACAACCTACAGCTACAATAATAATTTACCTGTGTAACTATTTTGTTTTGTCCAATCCCTCAAATTATCTAATCCCCCAAACCCCCAGTTATTGCTTGGTAATCTCTCTGCAAAGGTTTTCAAAAAAGTTACACATCATTTTTTGATGATAAACTGTTTGATTAACAACTAAAAGATTCAGTCTTTAGTCTGCCCTAAAAAGTGATAGAGTCTGGATGCAGCCTGAGAGGAAGCCTATTAAGTGCTGAAAATGGCACATGTACCATGACTTCAGGCTGAGTCCACTGATCTAATCACTGCCTGTCATTACACAGGGAATATATTATTTTGACTTTTCAGCATTGAGCCGCACTCGTCAGCTTCATTAAGACCCTGCCACGCTTACTGTTGTTCTCATGAAGGGACAAACAGGCCCAGATGTGTTGGGCCGTGGCACAAACAGACGCAAACACTCAGCCACATGGCCTCATTCAGACTGCTCTGTACTTTCTTTGCTGGGAACTTTAACAAGCAGCAATGCCTGCTTTTCTACAAAAAAACAGGCACCTCTGCTTGTTAACGTCTGTTTACATCAGCTTCTGTGTGCACTCACTTCCCATCAGATATTTCTTTCATGTTTCTTTCCATCCCTTCTTTCATTTCTTACTCTGTAGGTCAATATTTGGGGAATTTATAGCTTTTTCTGCCAAGACATAGATAGAAGAATTATACCACTCTCATGTGTCTGTATGGTAACTATGAACCTACCATCAACCATCCATTAGCTTTGCTCAAAGAGAAATATCAGGGAAACATCAACACTTGCTCCGTCCAAAGTAACAAAATCTGCCTAGCAGGCCCTCCAAAGCTCAGCAATTAACATGTTTTATCTTGTTTTCTTAATCCGCATGAAAACTGAAGTGCAAAAACATTGATGAAAAGACTCCAGGAAATAGTCTGGCACATCAAACCATCAAACCAAAACATGTGGTTTTTACACTTTGGTTATTGTACACATTAAACATACAAGACACAACATGTAAAATAGTTAGCTTTAGAAGTACTGGTAGGAGATTTTTTTCTACTTGTTGGATCCCAATTGTTTAACTATTACTTTTAAGCAGGGAAGCATTACTTTGATTAAAATCTCCCATCCAAAGCCTGCACCAATAACACAGTATCATTATAGATAAATAACATAGGATAAATAACACAATATTTGCCATAAAATGAAATAAATCAATAGAAATACAAATTAAAAATGATAAAATAAGGAATTAATGTAAATGTGAATGAAAGATTTTACTTTTAGAAACAACTAAATTGGCACCCATGGAGGTGCTGCTGCCGACACTGGCAGCGAGGACATAAACAACATACAGTTGCACTCAAAATGATTTAACTTGATTTCTAATTAGGTGATTTGGCAAATGTACAACCTTTCAGCTGTTTGCGATAAATAAATCAAACTAGAACACACAACTAACATTACAACTTGGTACAAATTGCTCAGTCAACTTTTAATGACCACTGCAGTCTCAACATTATTCAACACCTTCATGACAGGTGTTTTTTTGTACTTAGGATACTTGGATACCTTCAGCATTTAGTGCACTTACTGTGCAAACTGAAACCTAAGTGCCTGTTGCCACCAACTCTTGCTGCAGAACTTTTGCAGTCACTCAAGAGTTTTTCTCCACCTGCCTCTTTGAGAGCATCCTTTTTCTGTCCAGGTAGTGGACTGTTCCTTTAACTTTGAACTTCAAAGATTAAATCAAAATTTGATTCGCACAGTGTCTTTAAGTACATTCAGTGCCATCCTTTTCCTCTTTTTTTGAAAAGCAGTGATATCTTCTCTTAACTTGTTTGACAACTCTTTTGAAACCGCAGTTCATGTATTTGACATGTTCTATGTCAAGCGCACCTGATGCATCAAGCTGCAATAGTCATGTTTAATTTGTTCATTCCAAACAGCCAAAAATTCATTTTAAAGTAAAGTAAACATTTAAATAAATTACACCTAATTTACAATGGGGGTTTGAATTTTTCCATTTGTAGTTTAATTTTTTCAAAAATTTCACTTCATAGACAGAAACCACATTTTTTCTGAAACCACCCTGAAGAAGTTTCCAGACAGAGGAAGCAGCTTCACTGTACAGGGCATAAACTTGTTTATGTAGCTCAGTGTGGAACTGTTACTCAAAATGAGTCCTGTGAACAAAACCTAAAGTTGGTCACACTTCATTCTTTGTCTCAAATATCCCCATGTATTATTGGGAAATGATGTGTTAAATCAAGAGTCATCTCTGTGCATAAAACCATGATGATGTGGGTTTGTAGAGCAGCTACATGGAAAGAGGAACATGAATAGACTGTCAAGTTCAGTGCCTTTTAGCAAAGTTCTGTTTTCGATTGAACCTGTGGTTACAGTGTTTATCTAGTGTTTTTTTTGTTGTTGTTGTTGTTTCCTTATTTCCTCCGCCTGGAACAATTAAACTGTTTTAAGACTCAGAAACAAATTTCTTTCATCCATCTTGCCTCCTCCTTCAGGCTTTGTTTATAGATGAGCATTGTTTCCCCTGGACGAACCCTGACTTCCTTTGGGGTCAAGGCTGAAGTCCGGGTGGTGTTTAGCAAAGCACCGGTACACGGCCATGGTCACAAGGTTAGCTAGATGTTAATCTAGCCAAGGACACACACACACGTGAGCCCACGCACACACCGAATAACATATGTGATGGATTTGTGTGCATGTGTACAGTGATTAGTCCGTGATGTTGATTTATGGCTGCAGGGGCCAGCGGTCAGTTGTTTTGTCTATCTAAGGCTGCAGTAATGCTTGAGGAATGACCAGCCAGCCTTAACCTGTATGTAGTATTGAGGCGTTTGTGTTCTGCTGTGCAGGAAGAGACTTGCATGGAGAATGACGAAGACAATGTGTCACCTGGGCCATCCCCATGAAAACACACATGTGGTGAAAGGTTCCCCACTTTACACAAAATCTGTTCCCTCTCAAAACTCATTGGTCTCGTCTGGGGTGGTGTTTGTTTTTCACGTAACAGTGTAATGTGTGATCAGGACCCTGGCTTTTGTGTGTTGGCATTTGTGTGTGCGTGTGTGTGCACAGAACAAACTCTTTAGGCCTCAGGCATTAACTCCCCCTCCTCCTTCACATGCTCTGATATGTGCACACAGACCCTTTCTCTCCTCCCCTTCCCTGGCAGTAAAACACATCTATAACTTTCACAGCTCCTGTACAAAAAAAACTATGACTCTCTTTAACCAGCTGGATTCACTTTTCTTTCACCTGCTCTCTGCTTCTACTCATCCTCCACTAAGCATAAGCAGCGATTTAAATCAGGATTTATATAACAAAAAGTAAACTAGAGCACAGCAATTTGTAGAAATCTGACAGCCAGGAACTGCTATATACAGTATATAAACTGTTTTATGTAGGCCTGTTAAATGTATTTTAATTGGTTGATGCACAGGTTAATTTACTGGTGTTAGACCCAGTAAGTTTTAAAACTCTATTTTCTTAAGTGACTGATTTGACCACAAACCACCCACCTTCTTACTCTATTAATCTGTTTTCTCTTGATCTTTGGTCTATTAAAAACTGCCACTTTCCCTTTATCTGTATCCCTGTTCATGCTCCCCATGGCGGTAATGAGGAGAACCCTAACCCTACACTCACAGTGTAGCAGCAGTTACAATAACACACATGTTCTCCTCCAGAACTCTAAAACACCAGTGAACACGTCTTCTCTCTTCTGTTTTTACTCTCACTTCACCTCCCCTCCCTTCTTTCTCCATTCAGTCCATTAGCCTCCCCCTGTTTTACACACCCTAAACTCTTTTGGGAGACAAATTCATTTAGCCTGTAGCAGTCATGCAATCACCAGTGCAGGAATGGACAGTGACTTGACTTATTCTTGCATTCTTTCTTTTCATTTTACATCATCTTTTATATGTTTTATATATTTACTCTGCTGCTGCACACTCAACATCCCTGTGTTTGCGGTTGTGGTCCAGTACTTGTTTATGGTCTTACAGGCCCACACATGCACTGATGCACAGAAATTATCTAGTTTAAAATGGGGCCCAATATGTTTATGTCAGTCAGAAATATTTACAACCATTACCAACCGCATTTCACACACATCCGGGCAGATTTACACAGTTACTTAAAAACATCAGGTCACATGCTTTTGCTGACCATCAAGTGCTCGTACTCATGTGTTCAGTGGATGCAGCTCAAACACACTCTCATAAAAAGCTATAACATATCCGCCATAAAAACACAAAAATAAGTCTGTATCAGCAGTGTGAAACTTTGGCGGAGCGCACCATGTATGCTTCAGACATGACAGCTTGATGCATTCCTACATACACACACACACACACACCCATATGTAATATATGTAGACACAGTGTAAGTGCGTAATTTAACAAGGCAAGTGTCAGTGAGTGCATGTCTTAACATTTTATTGTGTGTGTGTGTGTGTCTGTGTAAAAACTTGACTAATCCCCTTGCCCTTTAGTGACTAGCAGCTTTCCAGCTGTTTGTGACAGCTGTGTAAGTGAATAGAGGTTCAGAAGAAAAAAAAAATAGAGGAACGAATCAAAAAAAGAGAGGAGAAAAAGACAAGAAGATTGCAGAGCTGCTAGAGATTAGAGTTGAAAGGAGATCTGGGGGCTCTGCGTGCAGCATGCAAGAGTGTGTGTGTATGTGTGTTTAGTGCCTGGACCAGCTGTTGATCAGAAGGTTGTAAACTCTGTGGATTTTTGATCAGGCAAGAGTGTTGTGGCTTGTCAGAGTAACGATATTAGTGTGTGCGAAGCTGGAATAAGTATTCAGATCCTTTACTCAAGTAAAATTATAATAATCTCAATATGCTCTTTTGCAATCCATAATATGTCACATCGCTGTATAGCTAAGCACAAAAAAATAGAACCTGAGTAAATGCACTTATTTATTTTCACTACTGTGTGTGTGTGTGTGTGTGTGTGTGTGTGTGTGTGTGTGTGTGTGTGTGTGTGTGTGTGTGTGTGTGTGT
>JAUYWH010000008.1:9871656-9894812 GCA_034779795.1 Ctenopoma multispine | reverse complement strand
GTGTGTGTGTGTGTGTGTGTGTGTGTGTGTGTGTGTGTGTGTGTGTGTGTGTGTGTGTGTGTGTGTGTCTGTCTGTCGCAGGACTGGGGCAAATCTCACTGAGTTAGTCAGTATAGGCTAAACCAGCAGAACTGTGACAGCTCCAGTGTTTTAGTCGTCCTTTATGAGCAGGTATGCTAGAATTCTTTTCACTAAATGGCTCCGCAAGGACCATGCTTGAACGAGCACAAGTTGGACATGTGCTCATACACGCGTGCACATGTGCTCACACAGTCACATTCTGTGGTCATGCACTCAGAGCCACTGTGGGTTTATGTCAGCAGCAGCTTCCAAAAATCTATTATTTCCATATGGTTCTAATACACTTGCTGACTGCCAAAAGCTCCATGGAGACTATGTGTGAGTGTGCGTGTGTTTGTGTATAAGTGTATAGCGTGTTTGCCCTGATCCTCAAGTTAATTCTCCCCTTCTTTATTAGCTGTTTTTCCTCACAACAGTCCACTCCACCCTTACGTCTCCGGGGACTGGGAGAGAATCAGGTTTAATAGCTGGGTGATTTCATATTAGTTCAAAGTATGGCACAAAATTTTTGACTTTTCTCTCTTTTCTTGTCTCTGTTTCTGCCCTCCAGGTGTGTGGAGGAGGTGCGTTGGACTCGAGAGCAGAGCAGTGTGCAGCCTTTAACACCCAGGAGTTCATGGGTCGCCTCTATGACTGGGAACCTTTCACTGAGGGTAAGGACTGCCTCAACATAGTTTTGAGTTTAGCTGCACAGGGCTTCAATATGATAATAGGCTTATAGGAGAGGAGGGGGAGGGGTGCAAAAAGCATCAGTAAAATGTGTGTTTAAGTGAGTTAAATTTGGTCTGGTATTAGTGTGCACTGGCAGGCCTCCACTGCATGCCCAACCCACCCCAATCCCCTCCTCTCATTGGAGCATCTACACAGAGCGTCGAGGGTGGTGAGAGTCGAGAGCGAAAGGGAATGACTGGAACTTAATCTGCTTTTATTCTTTGTGCAAAACTCTCTCCCTCCTCTCATTTTCCTCTCATTTGCCCAACATCTCCCTTTCTCCCTTCCTTTCCTGCCAAGCTTTTCCTCCCAGCTCTGACTAAGCACAAAGATTCCTGCAGAATGAGATAAAGGAGAAGAGAAAGAAGGGAAGAGAGAGACAGAGAGATAGAGGTGAGAGGTGATGGGATGCAAGTGTTTAGTCACATGACCATTGGAAGCAGAGGGAGGCAACGTGGCTTGTGCGTGCCTGCTTTTGTTTCTTCGTATGTGTGAGCGTGTGTTTGTTTACTCCTTTGCTAAATGTACAATAGTTCAGCACAGTGGAGATTGTGCCTGTTTGTCTTGGTTTTCTACTACTAGAGGGAAAGAAAGAGATAGAGACCAAATCAGAGAACAGCTAGAGTATTTGAGGAATTTAACAAAAAAGAAGAGTGGGTAGGACTATTACAAACATGGGGGTATGGGAGTGAGAGACTGGAGGAAGGAATGAGAAGAGAGAAACACAGCTGTGAGATGATATCAACAGTATTTGTCATTATAAATATGCGTACGGGCCTCTGTGTATTTGCACAGTGACTTTACTGGCAAGTGCGCCTATACTGTAGACGAATGGCTTAATGGATCTGAGATAATATGTGGAAAAATGTTAGTGCGTGTATGTTTGTGTATCAGTCTGTGATTACAGTAGTGTTCCTAAACACACACCCACTGTAAGAGCATAGAGATAGACACACTAGACCAGCATCACATACATGCACACATACATAACACCAAACAATCACTATTTGATGCATAAAACACTGAAGGTTAAAGCTGCGCTAACAAGATCAGATGAAACAGGCTGCTTTGTCATGACAAACCACAGGGAATTATTACCCAACTCTGCTGTGCATATGTTCAGCTCATTGTTTTGGTTTGAAGCCCACAGTTTTACTGTGATGACAACTTGTACTACTGCCCCCAAGAGGCCAAAAATCAATTATTGTTGCTTTTAATTTATTTTCACATTTCAGTAAATTAGTTTTGTGATTTGTTTTGTATATTTGTATATATAGATATATTGCAGGTGCATTTGAGATTCTAGATTAAATGTGTGAGGAAGCAGTATGAATGTGAGCGTGCGTTCAGTATGTGGTAGCCCTGAACTTACCTTACCTCTCTACTAACGTGAGCTGGGATAATCTCCAGCTACCCTGGAACCAGCAGCAGAAAAGTGCGTATAGATAACTGACAGATGGAAAAACAACATATTTCCATTACATGGAACAAGTGTTCTGCCGTTAGATTGTCTTATCCAAGTAAACACAACAAGTTTAACTTGAAGGCTGCAAAACTGAGGGGAGTTTTGGGGACAGAGCCAGATCTAGATGATGTATGCTGCACATCTGTACCAGGAGTCATTGCTAGGGTATCAGCTGGAGTCAGACTGTCTGCATAACACACAGGGAAAGCCCCTTTCACCCACCACTACTATTTCTACGAATTTGTGAGGGGAAAATGAGAGATTACAGAATTTATGCTGATTTGCTATTCAGTTTTCTCTATTTGCTGTGTGTCCTTGCCCTCTGATCAACTCCTACTCAATAACTGAACAGTTTAATTAAGTTTTTTTTATTACATTTTATGTTTTTTTATATTTGTTACAATTATTTTAACCACTTTGTCAATCACTTCTGAGATCTGCTGAGAAGATGAGAGGACAGGACAAAGACAGAGTGAGGGGAGGAGAAACAGGCCAATGCTGATAGGGAGGTATATGGGTAAATCAGTACAGTACATTAGAAAGTTACGATTCAGCCATACTGAACCAAATGGCTAGAAGTCATTTACTCTGATGAGGGTAGATACATTACTCGATCAAAAGTATTTGCAGGTGACGTAGGTTGAGTCAGACACACTCAATCTGTGCTGGAGATGATCCTCCTCCACTCTGCTAAGTAAACTGTATCACACTGTTTACTTCAGTCCAGTCGCACTGGCTGCAACCCAAACCTTCATATCTAGTTTCCCATCAACATACTGGAGGCTGTGAGGACTGTGTGTGTGTGCGTGTGTGTTTCGTCTCTGACTAGTGTATTAGTCATTTATGTGCAGCTGCACTCATCTGTTGAGGCTCCTGTACAGTGCTGCATTTATGACCTGTAAGTATTTATGTTAAACATGTGTGACTCTTGCCTGATGTATGACTCATGATCCCTGCAAGGTGACAGTCCTCATGTCTACTGTTTGGAACCACTGTGGTTAAAAATCACAGAGGTGATCGTCCTTACTAATTTCCCCTCTACAAGCTCAGCTCTGAAAGCAGTATCTCTGCAGTTTTGTAAGCTCTGCACGTGCAGGTGTTGTTTTACTTGAATATTCCCTTTTTTTCGGGCCTCATCCCCTCTAGGCCCACCCATCCTCCCCTCTTCCTGTTCCACTCCCTTTCTCTTTCTCTCTCCCTGTTGGAGTTTGTTTAGACGGAGAGATAGTGAGGAAGTATATTTAGACAACATATATTCCACTGTCTGAACACTAAGCTCAGAGAGGGAGAGAGAGATAGTGGAAGAGGAAGAGAGGCCAGAGATCGAGGCAAAGAGAGAAACAGAAGAAGAGTGAACTAGTAAGAGACAAGTAAAAGACCAAAATAGGGAGAACAGATTTAAAGTAATTGGGATTTGGAGAGTACTTGAGCATGACCTCAAGGAAAGGAAGAAGAAAAGATGAAGAATGAGAGAAACGAGAAGGAAACATACAGAGATGGAGGCAGAGAGTACATGAAAAGCATGTCTTCCACTTTTAGCTCTCTTTTCTGTCACTGTCTCCAGTCTAATCTCTCAAAGATAACTATGACAGATGGAAAGAGAGAACAAGGGTGGAGGGAGGCAGGGTGGGAACCCAGCCTCTCTTTCTCTCTTTCTTTTTCTTTCTAAATTTATATCAGTATCTCTGCAGCTATTAGACAGCAGCAAAATAGTGATAGCAAACAAGTTGGCAAAGCAGCGGAGAAAAAAATGTTTGCGTCATTTGAATGGCATACTTATAGTTATACGCAGTCAGAAATAGCTAACAGAGCATCATTTTGTTAATCAAAATCACTAAACATAGAACCAGAGAAAGAACCAGAAAGGTTTCACACATGCCGATGATATACTGTTGTATGTTTCAGATTCTTATGTTCTCTCTCACCACATTTTAGAAAGATTTACAGAAAACTGTAATAAGTCTGCTATACTAAACTCTTGTAAAACTATTTAGTTTTTACGTATGCTGGAGAACATTGGAGTGTATTTTTGAGTGATCTGTCTTCAAGTTTGTGGGATAGGTAAACATCCAGTGTGCCTGAACTGCTTCAGATGTAAGACTTCCTTCCACCTCCATGAGATAAACTTCACTCCATAATATTCTTAACCTGTTTAATAAGACAACAACAAGTGTTTATGTCAAGACTCTAGTCTACCGAAGAAGCCCAGTAGGTTACTTTTTCACTCTGCAAGCTCATTTACACCTCATTCCTTTGTTTGGGTGGTACCCTGCTGAAATGGAGAACGGATCTTATCAGTCCAGTTTTACTGATCCTTCTCTTCTATGCGAAGGCTTTGCTTTGTTTTTTTTACAAAGACTTGTGTACTGCTTGTATTGTATGTGGAGAAGCATTGTTGTACTTTTAGAGATTCAAAGAACGTAAGTGATTATGTGAAAGCATATCTTTTGTTTACATTACATACCACACACTTTTTAAATTCTCTCTCAGACTCACTAAGCAGGGGTCTGGATTGTCTCTCTTTCCTAAGTCTTGTTGTGGGCTAACTCCTATGAATCAATTGACTTTGAAGGTGTGGGGGGCTCTGGATTTTCTGGTGATGTCTTATTGAACTAGGAGGGCAAATGTTGCAATGGTGAAACAATTCGATCACTTTAAAATGTCAAAGAAAACCCTGCTTTTCAAACAGAATCATATAACTGGAGAATAGTTTTCGACCACTCTTGGCAAAGTGTCATGTTGTTAATTTTTTATGGAATTCATTAGTGGATGAATTTCTCCAGAGAAAATGACCGCACACACAAAAAAGTCACAATTTCAAAAGCCAAAACATTACGCATACACAGATCAGTCACTGATCAATACCACCTGGTGTTTATAGTGTTGTGATGGACAGTGGTCAGCACGGCATGGGTGTTCTGCCGGGTCTGCAGTTACGCTGTGTCCAGTGTGTTCTGACACAGGCGTTACATTTTTCCGTGCTGAACCTCGTCCACCACAACATTAAGAACACGAGCTGGTATTAATCAGGGAAAGCATATTCACTATATTGTGTGACTGAGAAAACTTGAATATCCATCACGCTAACCTGACTTTCAAGAAAGTTCAAAAATACACCTACAATTGTCCCTGAATCTCACTAATTAACACATCAACACATAAACAGAATGTACTGTAAATATGCATATGATAATGTGGAGTTGGAGATTGTTAGCTTCTCTTATTTTACTTTTAGAAGAAAAGCAAATAAATATATGTCCCAAAATTTCCCAAAACTATTCCTTCACACCTACTGACCACAAAGACACACTCCTCTTACCTTCTCTACATTTTTTGCTTGTACACTGGAGAGGTCCTCTGTATTCTCTACTTGTCTGTTTGTCTGCCTGTTCTCTGAAGGCCTTTTCATTTCCTCTTTTACCTTGAAGGGTTTGTCTGATTCTTTCCTTCTCTGATTCTTTCCTTCTCTCACGGACCACATTTGTCTCTCTGCAGTGTGCACCCGCTGGGTTCCTCTCTTAATTCCATCCTTGGTCCAGTTTATGTTTATACCATTCTCCTGGGTATGTATCTCGTGCAAAGGTGCAGCAGCAGTGAGTTCACTCTCAAGTGAGCAGCAGGGGAAATGGCTAATCACTGTCTCACTGTCTGACTGTCAGGGATTATATGATCTGCCCTTGGTTTCCTGACCACATGGAAAGACATTCATCGCCCAGCTGCACCTTGTCCTCGCATAGCAGAAGCATACAAAAACTGCACAGACTCATGTGATGACACTTTATGTTGTGCAATAAATCTATTATGCTGTTTTTTTATGCTACAGTTGGTGTGGACAAGCAGTGTGAGCTTACCTGCAGACCAGCAGGCTATCGTTTCTATGTTCGCCAGGCTGAACGTGTCAGAGATGGGACCCCCTGCTTCAACATCAGCTCAAACGATGTGTGTGTGGAAGGACAGTGTCTGGTAAGTGGATTTAATTGTGCATGTGTGAGATGTTTTTTCTTCAGGCGTCCAAGACCAAGCTGCTTTTAGCTGACGAAGTCCAGAAGCTTCCCCTCGTAGTCTAATGTCTGCTGGCTAACTTAAACCTTGCTTTCAGATTCAGAGTGTCTCCAGGATTTTTTATTACCCTACTTTTTATTACCCTACCCTGGGCCTCTTTTCTCAGTTTTTTTTCTCTCATTTGCGCTCTTACTCTCAGATTTTGCTTTCATTCTACTGTTCATTCAACAGTTACTAATTCATACAATCAACAGTGAAATAAACACTGGCAATGGATGTGAAATGTCAACAAGGACTTTTCTCTGGCATGTATCCACTCTAACCCACCCCTTCTCCCACATCTCCCTTGTTCCCCTGCCCCAGTTTGGCCCCATTGTCTAACCCATCATTCATATCTTTTCACCTTCTTACCATTACAGACTGAGGGTTGTGATGGGGTACTGGGCTCTGGCTCTGTGATTGACAAGTGTGGAGTGTGTGGTGGGCTCAACACCTCCTGTCGAAAGGTGACAGGGAGCTTCCAAAATGTCACGGTTCCCCTTGGTTACCACAAGATCCTGGATATCCCCCCTGGAGCTACATTCATTAACATTACAGAGAGACAAGCAAGCCCTAACTACCTGGGTAAGATGTAGTGGACACTCATTCTCATAAGATTTTGTGAAAAATACATTTTACAGCTCCAGTGAAAGTGAGACATTGGCGAGGAAATTGCGGATTTGGGAATGAGATTTGGCAAATGAATGTGAGCTGGCTCAATCTAAGATTGTAAATTTTGTGGCCTTGCAGGCTCAGGGCAGATAAAACTAGTATTGTTAGAGCTCATAAGGAATCAGTGAAGTCTGTATGTATTAGTGTTGTCCTGCCAGCACCCTGTTTGGTAACGAGACAGTACTCCAAAGTCTGAGCTTGTCTGTCTGAGAGTGTGTTGGAGGATTTCAGGGGATTGCTAAGAATTCACCAGACTAAATAAGAAATGAAAACTTAACTCAAATCTTGATCCATTCCTTCTTTCTGTCCCTCTGATATTCCCTCACCCACACACATTTCTGTAGCCATGAGGAGTGGCACAGGGGCTTCAGTGGTGAATGGGCGTTGGGCTGTGGACCCCCCAGGAGAGTATCATGCAGGGGGGACTACCTTCACCTACACCCGACCCAGAGCACAGGCAGAAGGGGAAGTAGAGAAAGGAGAATCCCTCAGTGCCCCGGGTCCGACCACCACACAGCTACAGCTATATGTAAGCACATGAACACAGGAAGGCATTTATTTTAAGCCTGTGAGCAAACATTAACCAGGGCACACCAAACTGAAGTTAAGAATCACACACATGTATAGCTGCAGTAAACTTGAGGCTATGCTGTCCTGACTTGTGTAAAGATCCCACTGATAGGCAGCATTGTTATAGCATTTTGGCGGGATAAAAACAGCTCCACTAAAGCTTGACCTGAGCCACATCAGACTATCCACTGCTTAATAATAACAATTCTAACCTCAGGCTAAGATCTTATTAAAGAACAGGGGTCAGTTTTACATCCAGTAGTTACATTGCAGGAGGGGGTAAAAATAGCAAGCACCCACCAAAGCCAGAGTTTACGTGCTCTGGATATAAAAATAAGACATAAAGAGATTCAAAATCTGTAACCACAGCAGCTGCACTGTGAGGCTGCAATGCTCATTACACACTGCAAAACAAAGAGTTG
This sequence comes from Ctenopoma multispine, assembly GCA_034779795.1. Lineage (NCBI taxonomy): Eukaryota > Metazoa > Chordata > Actinopteri > Anabantiformes > Anabantidae > Ctenopoma > Ctenopoma multispine. The sequence continues at coordinate 9,886,850 of JAUYWH010000008.1, read as the reverse complement.
AATGCATGAAAAATACCTGTAGATCCTTGCAACTGATGACTTAAAAACAAAAATGTCTGGAGCACCCACATAGCTTAAGGTCCACAAGGCAGATTGTGGATTGCAGTGTTAGATTTTCAAGTCTGGGCGGAGACCTTTGTGTATCTCCGTCTCTCTGATTTCTTGTTTTCTACCTGCTCTCTGTAATAAAGGCTTAAAATTGCCAAAAATACATTCAGGAAAGTTAGTTTGGTCTGTGAGTGCTGTACCCTCAAATGCTGTAGAGCCACTGATCAAATGACATCAAGCAAAATATAGCAGATTAAATGGTTGTTGCCATGAGACCGCTGCTGATTAACTTTAGATGACCTTGACTACCGCATATCAAGTTTTGTAAGATTGGCTGCAGAGTTTCATAGTAAAAGGGAGGACAGACAGTGACAAGCAGATAGTCACTTCAGGAAATATTAAGACCCAGACTTTTATCTACGACTCTACACTAATTCGTAGTAACATATAATAAGTTAAATATGTTTTTAGAAATATTTGCTTTTTTATTAAACATTAAAAGCTGGAATCATCCTTAAGCATGACACTGACCAACCCTTCCAGGACTGTCATGGATATTCTTAAACATATCCTACTCATGCTCTGACGTCCCTGTGAAGGAAAGGGAATGTGTACATTTCTCTACAGGGATCAGTCAGGTTGCCTTAGGGTGTTTCTTGTCACTAGCTGCTTCACCTCTAAATCTGTCTGTTTCTGCTGCTTATTTTGCTCTGCAGATAATTTTCCACAAGGAGAACCCTGGTATTGACTATGAGTTTTACATCCCTGTGGAAAAAAAGGAGGTAGAGAGGGAGAGGATCACAGAGAGACAGAGGGAACCAGCCAGGGAGGCACCCAGAGAAAGGTCAAGGGAGCGAGAGCCAGCAAGGGCACCCCTTCGCAGTAAGTCATTTGCTCTCCAACTTTTGGCTTTTTCTGTTTGCAAAGCTGGATTTTCTGCATGTTTCATACAGTAGCACGGACAGACAAGAGATATGTGCAGTACAGTTTAGTGTTGTCAGTGGCAGAAGTGAATAGAACTCTAAATCAAACACAAGATTGCAAGATTCATACTTTCCGAATTACCCAAGGAAACACCAACTCAAATCCATGGAGAACGATTGACATGTTTATTGATTATTGAATGGGTGTGGTTGTGGGCTGAGTGGGAGGGACTGTTGTAAAAATGTGTTTGTGTGCTGGTGTATGACCTAGATGGGACTATCTAGTCCACATGTCCGCTGAGACCCTGACCTCATCGTGACATTATTAGTGTCTGACTCATTGCCTTCCTACTAGTCTCAATATTTCAGCATTCGTGCTTTTGCTTATTTCCTGACACTTTATCGATCCGTTTCCCTAGAAAGGAAGGAAAAAAAGTCACTATCATTATCATCATTTTCTCCTCCTCCAGTTTCCCAATCTTTGTCCCTCTCCTCCATCTTTTATGCTCTGTCTTATTTGTCTTTATGTCTGTTTTTTCTGTTCCAGGTCCCCTCACTGTGTCAGTAGAAGAGTCTCCTCTCGCTCCTTCTGTTCCAGTCCCTTCTTTTCCCTCTTCGTCCTCCTCCTCTGTGTTTTCTCCCCCCTCCTCAGACCGGTGGACACCTGAGAGGATACAAAGAGGATCGGCACCCAATAGGAATGCTCGAATCCCCCCTCGTACTGACCTGCCTCTGGACACGCAATCACCATTTGTTTGGAGGAGAGGTGAACTTACTGAGTGTTCTGCTTCCTGTGGCAAAGGTCAGATTCTCATAAGACATATACATTAACACATATATCATTAGATACAAACATTTATACAAAAATGTGCTTCCTTTGAGTGAAACAATATCTCCCTCCTTTGGTTGCTGCGTGCAAGTACAAGAACAAGTACTCAAGTCTGCATCGATCTGCCTGTCACTCTCTCTGTGCAGGTTCGCAGCACAGAGTCATTCTGTGCATAAACCGCCACACAGATGAGGAAGTCCCAGAAAGGAAATGTGACTCTGCAACCAAACCGATCCCTGAGGACGAGCCTTGCAACATACACTCCTGCCCACCTTTGTGAGCACATTTACAAAGACATAAAAACTACACTTGTTTTGTATTTTCATTTCCAATTCACTGATAATTTACTGCATGCAAATCAGTGTGCCATATTTTTGTCTTTAATTTCAGTCACAGAAGTAATTTTTTTTTAAAACACATATACTGCCAGATAAAATAATGAACAAATCATAAGCATAAACAAATATAACTGTTCTATACTGGGTAGTATCTTCAATTTATTTAGATGATTTATTTAGGTGAATCCAAAAACACTTTTTAGACATTACAATTGACTCATTTTCAACAACATTTCACATTATTTTCTGACATTTTATAAGAAAAATTATCAATTAATTAATTGATAAATTTATATAAATTTAATGAATAATGAAAGTAATCTTTAGCCGCAGCCACAAGGAGATTGTGTCTGTTTTCTGGTAAATTAAAGCTGTAACTTGTCCATCTCTCTCTCTGTCTCCTTGATTTATATATGTTAGCTGGGAGACCAGTGCGTGGTCAGAGTGCAGTGTGTCCTGTGGCCCTGGGGTGCAGCAGAGGCAGCTCCAGTGCAGGCAGAGCTTTGGGCAGCGCTCCACCATGGTCCACCCACAGCGCTGTGCCAACCTCACCCGACCAGAGTCCACGCAGGCCTGCCAGCTCCGCCTCTGCTCCCACTGGGAGGTGAGCTCTGACTGGAGTACGGTAAGTTAGCAACCAGTATGTGACTGGAAATGCATCTGCTCATGTGTGTGTACAACAGAAAGGTTATACTGTATCTCGCAATATGTCAACACATCACAGACAGGACTAAGAGATGGTGGGGTGGGAGTTCCTTTAAAATAATGGCACTGTATCACTGTCATAGATTTTAAAATGCTTTTCAAGTGTTACACTGCTGCATTTTTTTTACTCAAAAATAATTTAAATTAAATAATAATTAAATAAATTTAAATATTAATATAGAGATACATTTTTAAAAAGCCAAAATTCTGTTTAAATAGTTTCTGTTTTATATTTTATGTCACATGTTTATGTGTTTTTGTTTTATACTGCTGTGCCAGTCAATTTCTAGGTAAAAGGGGAAAATTAATGAGCTAAATCTCATAATGCTCATGTAATTTCTTTTGGTTATTCTCATGTCTATTACAGTGCTCAGTGGACTGTGGAGTAGGGAGGAGGACAAGGAGCGTGCGCTGTGTCAGTGATGAAGGCAGCACAGTGAACGAGAAAGAGTGTAACTCCAGGATCCGCCCACTTGGAAGTGAAGAATGTAACATGGGACCGTGTGTAACCAACTGGTACTTCACTGACTGGTCCAACACTGTGAGTAAAACAGAAAAAACAGGATGAAAAGAATGAGCATTCTCAGCACTTCACAGTCATCCTCAACATGATCTTCCACTTTGTCTCCCTCAGTGTTCGGCACAGTGTGGCCCTGGAGTGCAGAGGAGAGAGGTGGTGTGCCTGACTCGAGGAGGGGTCAGAGAGGGTGCAGGAGCAGGGGAGTGTGTCGGGGAAAAACCAGCAGAGATGAAGGCCTGCAATGGTGGTCCCTGTGTGCCAACGACCATATGGTACAGCAGTCCATGGACAGAGGTAGGACAGAAAAAAATACAGATAATTTTTTTTATTTTTAGTTGTTTTCTTTTTTTGTTTCTTTTTTTTGTTATGACTCATTTACAATATAACATTATTTCAAGTTTAAATGCCAAAAGTCTATTTATTATAAGTAGTGCAGGTTATATGCGGGAATTAACATGTCAGCTTTAATATTTGCTTATGTTATCTGTTCAGTAAAATAAAATGTAAAATAATATGACTTTGTTTCCAGTGTAACGTCCCGTGTGGGAATGGAACTCAGCGGCGAGACATCATTTGTGTCCAGAAGATGGGGAATGAGCTTACGGTCGTACCAGCCACTGAGTGTGCACATCTGGACAAGCCTGCTGTGGTCCAGGAGTGTGAGATGGGAGAGTGTCAGCCGCAGTGGTTCACGACAGAGTGGAGCGCGGTGAGAGACATATGGAGCTAAACAGGGATACAGGAATAATATGTTAAAAACAAACAAAAGCAACCAAGACAATACCAGTCACACCATTTTTAATGGTAAGGCAGTCGTACATGAACCTCAGGATTGTTAGTTTCCTGTTTCCTGGCCATATGTTAAAGTGTACCTGGACAAGAAACTAAACCTCCGAATTAAATGTAGCTGTACATTCACAAGATATATTCCCTAAGGGGATTAACCAAGTATCAATTATTACATTGTTAACCCTATTTGTCTCTGCTTTTGTTCTTAGTGTTCACATTCTTGTGGAAAAGGCATACAGATGAGGGAGGTACGGTGTCTAACACCAGACAAAAAGCACAGCCTTGAATGTGATCCTAACACGAAACCAGAACAGGAGCAATTCTGTAACACAATACCCTGCAGTCCACAAGTGCCAGGTTGGTGTGAGTGTTGATAAAACCTTATATTTATGTGAGTTTTGGTTTCCTTCCTACTAACCTCTCTCTCCCTTGCTCTTTAATCCCAGATGAAAACTGCCAGGACAGACGTCACAACTGTGTGATGGTGGTGCAGGCCAGACTGTGTGTTTACTCCTACTACAAGACAGCCTGCTGTGCTTCATGTACTCATAATGCTCAGCGTGCAAAGAGGCACTGATCTGCCAATCAGGTGTCAAGGATTAGCTCGAAAGAGCTGATCCCCCTTGATATGACAGGTCTGTAGAAATGAACATCCCAGAGTAGACATGTGAAGACTGTTGTTTCCTGATTCTACTGACTTTAAAAGCAGCCACTTCCTGTTACCAGCTCTCTGTGTACTGGTTTATATGATCTCTTAGGGCCAGATATTCTTCTAAGGTTGTTTCTTATTAGTTTGGGCACCAGCTTTAACACATCAATTATGTTGCACAGGGACGAGTGATGCATTTGCTGTGGTCTTCACTCTGGGAGGCTCATTTCTATGACTGAAAGATCGTATTTAAAGGTGCTCATTGAGGACTCAGCTGTGTTTCAACAGCAAATACAGTAAAGCCTTTTTTAAGATTCCTCCTAAGCTACGGGATCTGAAGACAGTTTTAGTCAAACTTGCATACCACTAATTATGTGCTGAAAAATAATTACCATGTGTGCTACAAAAACTGTGCCTATATAACAGTAGTTATATGTGTGTGTGTTTAAGATCTACTGGAAGAGATCTGCTGTGTTTCTGTACACTGCAGAAGTCACCCACTGAGTTATAGTGGCCAGCCCAGCTAAGTTAGAAGGATTTAATTTACATGTTATTTACATGTTTGTCGTTTTTCTGTTTGCCAAAAATATTTCCTCAAGCATCCTCTTATTGTCCAGTTCAGTATTTGGACAGATGAACCAAAGGAGCGAGGTGATAGTGGCAGTACATGACCAAATAAAGTATATCAAAGTGAGAAGACAGAGTTGAGAGTATTCCCAAACAAGAAGGATATTAGACATGGATGCAAAACAAGCAGCACAGACTACTGTACTGTAGCTCTCTGTGGCAGTGGTGTTAAAATCCACTGCTGAAGTGTGACGACCCGTTGTTGTTGTCATGTCAACGACAGTGAAGTTGTGCCTATTTGGTTAAGACATGTTAGTTTTTAGTTTTTGTTTTTTTCATGTGTTTTGTGGACAACAAGACCTATAAAGAATATCACCTCTAAGTTTGAACTTGATGACGCACAGGTTTGGAAACATAAAATGCTGAACTCTTAACTGAGCGTTTTTAATGGCACCATGCTGAATTGGGCGGAGGTATTAAAAGAACCTTTATGTCTTCCCTGTTTTCTCACCACACTTCATCCTTCACCGCCTTCCTTTGTGGAGACGGTGATTCTGTCCTGTGAGAATAAGTGAAGCCAGAATTAGGAAGCCTCATCGAGACTGAGACATTGATCTAATGCAAACATTTTGCATTGACCTGAAACTAAATATTTTGCATTCTGACATTGCAGCCTCTGTATATGTGTGTAAGTATTATTTGATGGTCTTTCTCTCTTTCTGTGTTTGTTCTCCCACACCTCCTACCAAGAAACATACTCTGCCCACTCAGAGTATGTTGAGGAGTCTGTATATTTGTCAAATATGTTTTAATGTCTATTATTTCTTTTGAACAAAATAAGCGCTTATGTTTTATGACTGAGTAATATCATCAGAAATGTTGCTGTAGACTTCATTTATTCATATCTAACTGTTATTTAGTATTATATTTTGTATTTGAGAAGAAAATCCGTGACTTTTATTGACTTCATGAATTGTGTGTGTGAGATTCATGTGTGTATGGATGTGTGTTTTTCGATTGTGGCTTTTAATGTGTCATTATTTTCTCTAATCCTTGTAGTAAAATTTACATTTTATATAAAAGCAAAAAGGATAGTAATTTATCTATTATCTAAAGAACATGTAATTTATTTTCTGTTATAAGAGGCTGTAGCATTTCTTGTTAACACCAGAGTTTATGAGATTATTGATACACAGATGATTTTTATTATCATGCAAATACAAACAAAACAAAAAAAACAGTGTGGAAAAATTATATCTCAAAGCTTCATTTTAAATAAACTTGAAAAAATTGAAATAAAGTGGTGCGTAGTGTTTTGTTTGTTGTTTGAAGACATAGCAAGTTTCCTCCAAATGATGGCGCTGTTGATTCCAGGCCTACATTGTAAATGTCTGGTTTTGGTGCCAAATATAATTGAGAATAAAAAAATAATTGAGATCAGTAGATAAACAGGAACGGATACCGTTTTATTACATTCACCTACAGTGCAGTTGACATTGAATTACCTGGAAAATGTAAAAAAAAAAATCATAATTTGAACAGTTACTTAGCCTGTGAAGCTTTTTTATGTGTTTCCCAATTAAGTTTATCATGCAGATTATTCCAAACCCACAGTGGACGACATGAAAAAGCAAGATGAGAAAGGTCAGATGTTCTGCTGCCTGAGGTCTAAGTGTATGAGTGGCTGGAGGAGTAGGAGTATGCTGAGTATGGTCAGTAAAAGAAAGTGAAAGCAGCAAACAAGAGTTTAAAAGTTTAAAGGGCACAGCAGCTTTGGAAAACTGCAATGCTGCTGCACTGTGTCAAGCCTGTGGCCAGATGCGGGTAACAGGGCACAGCCACACTCCAAAACTGTTAAATTCATCATATTTTATTTATCTGTTCATTTATAAACCTCTTTAGATGTTATTCCCTTATGAACATCTGAATTCTGCCAGGCTTTGTCAACTGCCAAGAATAAAACTATGTTAGTTGAATTAGTCTCTGTTGAATATAGGGTTAAAATTTCCAGGAAATAACAGAGTGATATTTGCATTTTTAATGTTAGCTGGATGCTTGGTTGTTGACGATTATTGCACTTTTTTGGGCTAGAGGGTTTATTCGTTCAGTTTGTCCAACACAGAGGTGAAAGGTTTTACAAAGCACTGTTGGTTTCCTTGCAGCTGCTTTTAAACAATGAAGATCATCATCGACTAGATGTGAACTAATAGCCTACAAAGATCTGGCCATAACAGAATTTAGGTTTTTCTTCCCTCCTCTTTTCTGGTCTTGCACTTGCGTGCGATGGAGCCGTTTCCTCTTCACCGTGCAGGGAGGCTTAACAGCTCCGGGGTGCGCGCTACCTGCCCACCGTCAGTCTCCTCAGGGTGCACCGGGGGTTGCGTGCCTCTTCTGCCGGTCCTGGATTTGTAAAAGAAACCCATTGAGTGGTGGTATAGGCGACTGTTTGTCGGGGGGTGGGTGGGGGGTGTATGGTATGGTGGATAGATGTGGAGGGGGTTGCTGGCTTAAAGAGGGCACAAGGCAAGGCAGGCAGATGGTGACCTTTTGGAGCAAATTACCATGAACCCCATGACTCTCTCTTTTCACTCATTCTCCCTCCTTCCTGGAGTCTGGGCATGCACACACACCTCAAAGATAACAAAATAAATCTGTTAAATAAATTTGTTTAGTAATTACATTGCACGCTGCATATCTGTGCACATCTCAATGAAATTGTCCAATGTCGATCAAAGTACAGACTGTAAAGTAGGCCACCTCCATCCCGGAGCTATCTCTCCTTCCCTCTGTCACACATTTTACTCTATGTGGGTGTAAGTGTGACTTCTGGCTCGGGCGTGAACAGCTGTAGTAGTCGTGACTGCGTGCACGACTTCGGCGGCGCGCTTCGGCTTCACGTCAAGAAGCATCTTTTCAGCACCAAGGCCAGGGCTCGCAGCGAGAACAATAGGCGGCTCCGCGCACGGTGACCCTCAGGCACCATGTGAAAAAGTCTAGTTAAAAAAAACGTGTCTCAGGCAAATAGATTAACGTATAATTACTCAGATACAGATATGTGATATTAATGTAGTACGTCTAGTGTCACGTTTAATTAGTGAAGTTGTGAAGATCGAGAAAGTGGGCGACGATATTTATTTTTTCTTTCGTTTTTTACGGCGACTAAATTTAGCAACGGTCCCTGGTTGTTACGTCACAGCCTAGCAACCGCTTTGATCGGAGGAGGGGGAAGGAGAGAGTAGATACCGGTGTAAGACGTGAAAGCTATCCAGCCGTGAGACGCTAAAGAAAACGGATAAAACTAGAGTCGTAAGTGAAAAAAAAGCCCCCATTTAACGGCTGAAACAATATCTACAAGGCCGAAAGAGTTGTTAAAGAGTACAAGCGAGTTTAAACAACTGGAGCTAGTGGAGCGAATTGTAAAAGCTCGTTAGCTCGTTATCAGTTTGTAATTTAACAGGAATTAAAAGAGGGGCTTCGTGAAAGTGGTTATTAATTAGCTAGCTAGCTCGGTCCACTCTGGATTTCGAGAGTCGAGAGGTTGGTCAAATTTCAGTGGAACCTGTGACACCTGCCAGGACTCCTCCTCCACGTCCAGACCTCCAGAGCTGGAACACGGGGTTTTGTGTAAAAACACAAGCCGAGCCGTATATTATCTTTGAACCGAAGAGAAGGAGGAGGAGGAGAGTAGTACGACAGGCACAAAGAGCGGAGAGCATCCAGAGAGAGGGGAGGCAGGAGGACGGGACTCAGAGAGAGCGGCGAGGACAACAGCGGGGACCCTTTTTCACTTACTGTGTGCATCACTCTTTAATTTGTGGTCTGCACAGGCATCACACTGGTCATACACATCATCTGTAAACGGTAAGACCTATAATGTTTGTTGCACGTATATTTCCATGTGTTATTTTGTTTTGGCATCTGTGCATATGTGTGTGTACATTGAGGAGGGGGGTGGCGGGGGGGGAGACATCGGACAAAGAGCATGGAGCCCCATGACATCCGTGTGTATGCTGTAACCTACAGCTGGTTAAACAAAGAAACCGCTCCATTGCAATGATTTACCCCGATCACGCTGTTTCTTTTCTTTTTAATGTGTAGGGATCCTGAACTCAATTTGGCCGCCAAAAGGTAATACATGCTTACAGATATTTCGATTTATATATATTTAATTGGGGAGGAAAGTGCCATCATTGTTTTTTGATTGGCTAATTAACATTTGCACAATTGTTTTACCAGAAGCCTCTGGAGCCTTTGTCATCAGCCTGGGCAATAAATACTGAATTACAATTATGCATATAATCTACATGATTTTAAATAAATATTCATCTCATTTAACCTAAGAAAAAAAATATATATATATGTATAATATTTCTGTTCTACCATACAACTCAAAATAAGCTAATCATTAAATAAATTTGTCATATCCTAAATATAAGCCACTATGGGAACCCTACAAATGCTCTTTGGTTGTGATAGTAAGCTTAAAACATGAAGAAATGATTAATCTTTTATGAACATATTTGTGATTTCTTTCTTTTTTTCCTTTCATCTTGACTGTGACCCAAAGACTCAGTGACTCCTCTAGAGGGATACCTGCTCCTGATCTGTTTGTCCCTCAGCCAGCAGCACCCAGTTGTCCTCTCCACTCTGTCCCGATGAAGGAGGCCGATGCAATCAAGCTGTTTGTGGGGCAGATTCCCCGGAATCTGGAAGAGAAGGACCTCAAGCCTATCTTCGAGCAGTTTGGCAAAATCTATGAGCTAACTGTGATTAAAGACAAATACACTGGCATGCACAAAGGTAATTCTCACTTGTGTAACACAAGCTGAAGGTAGAAAGAAAAAAATATAGCTAAATAGATAAATACTAGATAGACAGACACGTGACAGTGTGGTGGGCGAGTGTCACACATCTCCATGGAAACTGTCAAACCTCCTCTCGTCTTCATCTCCTGTTAACACTGCAATGTGATATAATGAAGACAGGCAAACAAAGTCAGTTACTATATGAATCAAAAGCCTGTTTATGCACGAGTGTGCTTGTGGCAAAAAAGTACTAGAGGTCTATATATAATTTTATTGAGATTTGAGAATCTGCTTTTCATATTCCATAAGATAACAGGATTTATGAAGGTGTAATTAAGAGGTTTATAATATGTGTTATATAGAGATTAGAGCCTCTTAATTATGTTAACGTTTAGGAGGCTTTAAATAATGGGCAGCTTTAACAAAAGGTTGGTAATAAACTGTACCAAGTACACACACTCTGTCTCTCTCACACATAGACACACATGAACACACACACACACACTGACCTGGAGTCCTGTGTGTTATGAACCAGATTAGGCTGTATGCTCCAATCAGTGTAATGGGACTGTAAGCCTGGGTGACACAGGGGAAAGAATCTGTTGTTCGAGAATCCCCACGGCCACAGTAAGCCCCTCTTAAAAGCAATGAGATGGACCATAAGATGCATGTGTTTCTGTGTGTGTGAATGTGTGTGTCATATATTTTCCTGTGAGTGCTTATGTCCTATGTCTATATTTGCGTATTTCTTTTTTTATGCTATGACTTTATGTCGAGTCATTGTTAATTTTTTACGTGTACACTTCTTAGTCAGATCTTCTCTTCTTCACTCTGACTCTACATTAGTCTGTCTGCGATGTCACTGGGAATCTAACCTACTGCTAATCTTGTTGTCTTAGTGCTGGTGACAGGTGTAGTAAACAGCTCTGGCCAGCCAGCTCTACTACCTACCCCTCCCTCACACACACAGACACAGGTACAGCACATAGAAAAACAGAGGGAGTGTATTTGGAGTGATCGTGAGGCATGCGTAGTGGTTGGTAAAGGGCAGGAACCTGACTGTGCCTTGTCTGTAAGGCCTTGTTAGCCCGGTGCACACTTCTGTGGTGCTGTCATGTGTGCTGACTCGTGCCGTGCCGTTCTGAAATGTGCCGTGCCGTGGAGTGTCCTTCTCAGCTCTATAGTGTATCATCATGGTGTTGTCAAGTACAGTTACGGTGCATGAATAAATATTTTCTAATACTCTTGCAAGTTATCCTAGTCTAGAATAAGTGACAGCTAATCAGGGCAGGGATCAGAAAGGAGGTCTTTTTATTATTTAAATAGTATGTGACTGTGTGTTTTTGTAGGGGACAGGGATGCAGAGACAGAGATAGAGAATGACAAATATTAAAACTACTTACTAAACTTATCTTACCTTTACGCTTTTCCTTTCTCTTTTTCTTCTGTCTCTCCCTCTGACAGGATGTGCGTTTCTGACGTACTGTGCCAGAGAGTCTGCACTGAAAGCCCAGAGTGCTCTACACGAGCAGAAGACACTACCGGGGGTAAGCGAACATCACAAACAGACACATACATGCATCCCCAGACAGTTATATACAGATACACACTTATATCACAAGAGCCCCCTTGCTCAGCTTCATACACTTCTCTCTTGTATATAGACACACAAGTGGCATCACATCAGTTTGCGTCTATGCTATTGGAGCTTCAGCTCCCATTAGTAACACTGTGACATAACTCAGCAGCCAGCGGGCGTCTTGCTGTTAAGGACAAACACACCCTCTCACCGGAGACACATAGGGTACTCCGTGAGCATTATCATCCCCATTTTTCTATCTTTCTCTGTCGCTCCATCTCTCTGTCAGTCCCTCTGTTAGCCTCCAGTGATAGCGCTTGCCTAGAGAGTGTGTGTAATTAATGTGGCCATTCCCCTTTGTCTCATCCCACTCTCCCTCAGTCTCTCTAGTGAGAGATCGTGTGCTGCGGCTGGGCTGGGCTAGGACACTGTTCATTATGGATGGGGCACTGGGAGAGGTCTCTTGGCTGTACCTCTCTGTCACTCCCTCTCTCTTTTTTCTCTCTGACCTGGTTTCCACTGCGGTTAAGAAAAAATTATTTACAGTAACAGTTTCAGAACATTTTGCAATTTTTTAGCACAAAAGAATGTGAAAACTACCCAGCCCAGACAGAGGGCTGTCAAAGTATAGGCCATTTTGCAGAAATTATATTTTCCTAGACTTACCTAAACAGTTATAACTAAAAATAGTGAAATTATCTCTACCTTCTCTATCACATTCTCTCTGTGTCACTCTGCCACTGATCAGAGTTTCAGCTCCTGCACCTTCTCAGCAAGCTGGGGTGTTGATAAGATCTCTGTGAGAAAATGGTTGGAGGAGAGCCTGAAGAAAAGACTTTGGGGGAGGGGAAATGTTCTGACACATACAGGCACAAATCCCTGCATTCATACATATTGCAATCATGCATGCTTGTTCCATGCAGCTGGGGAATGCCTCTGCATTTATACATATATAAGTGGTCACTCATACATACACAGCTTTTTTATAATGTCATTAATCCAGTTAGAGCTACTAAGGAGTCTGACCTCTCTGTAGAAATCACCTACCCGCTGTCTGCTGTGTCTTGTTCTTTGTTGCTGTCATTCATCTAACCCTCTTCACTGGGTTTTACTTTATCCTGTCCTGGTAATCGCGTCAATAACAATCTCATTGCACTGAAGGGACATTATCCATAAGTCTGCTTTGTGAGTAGATAGTTGCAGCGAATTTACAGATAAATTGTAATAAATATTCTGCACACATGGAGGAAACATTTGCAAGGAGGATACTCATTAGCAACAGAGATTTACTAAAGAGCCAGCACCACTCCCCTGAGGAAGACTGGTGCTGAAATGAGGGTGTGGTTGCTATTTTCAATAAGTCTGGACTATTAACAAATGAACAACATTACTGTTTCCACATGTTATTTTCCTCATTATGGACAATCCTGCCTACCGCTTTGAGACTTAAGCACGTAAGAAAAGGATCCCATCCTTCATTCAGTTCATTTTAAGTCTTCAAAGTAAAATATTAGTGAGACAATTTATAAAGAGTCGACAAAGGCCTTATTTGAACATGTTTGTCTGTTCAAGCAATTGGTTGATTAATTATCCTGTAAATACAAGCTAAGTACACAGTTTTTCAGCACCACTTTCTTTCTATTCCCAGCACTCACAAATGTTTCTTCATTCCTGTTAAGCATCCTGTTAATCACTCTGCTACTCGACATCTCCAAATAATTGCAGTGGATTGTTTTGCTAGATATATTTTAGCTGGGAGGCCTTAAAATAGTGCAACACCTTCTCTACCTGTACCATTGCTAAGGTTTAACTCTGTTATCATTTTCCACTACCTGTCTATACGCCTTCTCTCTTCTCTGTGTGTACCATCTTCTTTCTCCCCCTCCCCGCTTACTGCCTTCTTTGACAGGATTTAAAAATGACTTCAGAGAATTTCTCCCTCTCTGTCACACATCTTCCCATTGTCCAATTCTTTTCTCTCCCTAAGAATTGCTTTTCATCTCTTCCTTATTCCTTCTTTTATTTCCTCCAGCATCCCATACTTTCCCTCATTCCATTTTATCTCCTTTTCCCCCTCAAATCCCCTCTGTCCTCTGTTCAACTCCTCCCCTCACATCCTCCAGTTTCTTTGCACCGGTAGAATATTACAGAATGTTCCCTTCACTACCCCCAACCCTTTCATTGCTCTCTCCTTTCCTCTCAAAAATCTCTTCATGGTATCCCTCTCTCATCCCCTTCATTTTTTTCCTCTCACTGCACACTCACACTTCTTTGGATTCTCATTTCACAGTCATTTATGGTAACCCTTCTCCTAAGTCTTCCTCTCAACGTCAGTCCCTCTCTCTCCACATCTCCATCTCTCTTCTCCACCCCCACCGCCACAGTAGTTCCTATACCCCTCATCTCATTTCCCCTCCTCTTGATTAGTTGACCCTTTTGACCGTTTCACACTCCCACCCCTCTTCCTCCTCCTCTCCACTTCTTCCCCAGCTCCACTTGTTAAGCTGCATGATTAGTTTCTCACAAACTAATTTTCACAGTCAGATCCTGGGCTCACTGTGGGGCAAGGGGGCTGAAGTGTATGTCCATGTCCGTGTGTGTGCGCGTGTGTGCATGGTGGTCTTCATTGAGTGCGACTTGAATCTTGGGATCACTCTTAATTGCAGGAATTGGTGGAAAGTCAAGCCCCTCATACAACTTTAATAGAACTGTAGCATCACACATTCATACAGATGCGTTTCTCTTATACCCATGGGCAAGCAATTAAACGTTTGGTGACAAGAGCAGTGCCACAGAGCGCTCTGGCTGCTTCTGCCTGTCACTCTGATGGGATTTAACGCTGATTGAATGAAATAAGACAAACACACAAAGGGATGCAGAGAAACTATACCTCAAACATCCACTGCCAGCTTTAGTCGGGGCAGTAGACTCTCAGATTGGAGAGAGTGAGATGAACAGATGGCCTTATCAGAGTGTTGTGTGCCTTGTGTTTAATTTGGAAACAGAGTGGGAAAGAGAAGCACAAAGGGAGCATGAGATGAAGAAGAAAGAAAAACACATACACACACAAATGTATTTTAGTCACGGTGGCAGAAATTTAAACATTGAACCACTAGCAAGTCGCCATATAGCACACAGATTGGTGTATTTTGGTGTATTAGATGTGGTGCAGAAAAGCTCATGTTAATTCTCAACAAACAAATCACTGTTTTTTTGCACTTGAAATTTGGATTTGAGTTGGGAATCATGAGAAAAATATATACTGAGGTAAAATTCTGCTCTAAGTAATGTCATTTTTTGTTGTATTTTACTTTGGTGCTTATTTTAAAACAGGCCAGAAAAAATACTGTAAACATCTTCATCACCAGTAATATTTATTTCATTGTTTTAGTCCTGAGATTCAAGTTATGCTAACTATTTGCATAACTCCATACATGACATG
>JAUYWH010000008.1:9818879-9869056 GCA_034779795.1 Ctenopoma multispine | reverse complement strand
GTGTGTGTGTGTGTGTGTGTGTGTGTGTGTGTGTGTGTGTGTGTGTGTGTGTGTGTGTGTGTGTGTGTGTGTGAATCCATGTGCATTTCTGTGTGCAACATGGAGAGAGAAAGAGTGCCTGCCTCATATTTCACCTCGAAATTGAGGCAGAATCTAATCATAGCCTCATAAAATCCTGACCCTGGAGAGCGCCTGCTTCTTTAAGGCCTGACACACACATGCACAGAGGAACATTTGTATCTTGGCCAGTTTGAAAATTATGTTTGTGTGGACACATGATTACCAGGGTACGTGATCATTGCCAAATCTGTGTCTTTCAGATGCTGAGCTCTAAAGTAGCCCAAAGTCGAGCTGAGTCCATATCACACACCATCTGTTTTGTAAATCCAGCCAGCTACAAAAATCTGCAGGGCCTAGTTTCCACATTCATAGAATGAGAAACACAGTTTAATTGCTATTATCAGCCATCATTACTGCATATACAGCTGGACTAATGTGGTCTTTCTTCTAGCAACTTAAAGCTGGCTTTGGACTTTAAGTGAAGCGTAGTGTCAAACTTTAGTGAACTCATCTAAATCCTAGTTTCATACATTGACATACTGAAAGCTGTAAACTTCAAGGCATGCCCACTCAAGTCTTCAGATTTAGAATAGATATTACATATTGACAACAGTTTTGGCGCAAAAATGAAAAATGAATTTGACTGATGGTTGTAAGCACACAAGGATAATGTCTTTCTTTGATGTGTTTGAGTTTAAAGAAATCATAAAGCAAGAAAACAAGTACCAGAGAGCAGAGTGTGCCAAAAAATCACTTAAAGGCAATGACCTTAACAGATGTCCACATTTCAGTATTTGGATAGGGCCTTGATCATTGAGCAGTGTCACTGGTGTCCAGTGCCAGATTACATTGCAAAAATCACTCCCAACTTCTTTATATCAGTTACTGTAACATTTTTCATTTCCAAGCACAGAACATGTGTTTCTTTCAGTACATTTCGGGAAGCACCAAATTTAAGCACAGTCTGTACAGGAGATGGACAGGAGAATGCAACACTTTAGAAGCAGGTGCTTGAACAATGAGACAGATAGCCTGACTACATATTTGCAAACCTTCAATGGACTGAGGACAAAATGGCCTAAATTATGTTTCAGTAAGAACTGGACCTTTTATGCAGACTCAGAAATTGACTAAGTCTTAGTTTATCAATTTTGTTGATATTTGAGGCGGCATGTTTCATTCTGCTCATGTGGTTTTGTTGAGCTAAATCCCACAGCATGTGATCCAGACACCTTGTCTCAGCATGTAATATTTATATGTCTGCACTGAGATGGACGTATAGATCAGGGCCTATATGAGGGGGATGAATGAGTGTGTGAATGTGCATGAATGAAAAGGGGGGTTAAGAGCAGTGGAGGAGGGCCATGAAGAGGTTTTGTATGAATAGGGGTATATAGACAGGGAGGGGGTAGGGTGAGACAGGGGAGGAGCAGAGGAGATCGGGTTAGAGAGGAGGAAACAAGACAAAAGTTTCTCATAATGAGCGTGGAAGAAGGGGCAAGCGGGTGGTGTGTGGAAGAAAGGGCTTTTTCTGGGTGGTGGAGTAGTGGGAGGGAGTTGGGGCGCACTTCTGTCAGTTTAAACAGAGACATCTGTCAGAGGGGGCCACTGGTGTGTGTCTGCATATGTGTGTGCATGACTACGTGTGTGTGTGATTAGGCGGGCAAGAGGATGATGGGACTTGAGTTGCACCTGGGTTGTGACATCCGCTCTGAGGTCCCCTCTCTAACCACACTTCAACCTGCTGTCTAGATAATGGCCTTTTCACACTGACCACAGGGAAAGCTGCAGTATAATACAACTAAATTACACCAGCATAGATCACCACATTTCACAATGCCCTGTCCAACAACAGAGAACAGGCGAATAGGTCTGTGTTCTTTGGTTTGTTAATGTGTGACAGGAGCCTTCATTTAATAATGAACTTTTGTGCATTAATGTGGGTCGATGCAGAATAAATTAAAATCATTTAGGATTAAAGTTTTGTTCACATAAACCTATGTTTTGTTCAGTTCTTGTATATATTTAGATTTTAAGTACATTCAAAAGTGTTGAATGTATGTAGGACTTTATTCTCTTCTTTACTTTGTGTGTATGATTAAATACTATTTGAGTTTTGTTGTTGAGATTTGTCACATTTTAAATTATTTAGTTGTGGATATAAGTTTAAACATATATAAGCGCATCAGCTTAAAATATCATCACTGCATATGATACTTATTGAGTGCATGTAATACTGTCTTCATGATTAAAACGTAATACACAAAAAAATTACGTCCATTCTTGATATCAAGCAAAGCAAGAATGTAGATTTAGTAAAAAAGACAGAGACAGAGTTTAGCAATATTTACACTGAATATTGCTTGAAAACTTGGAGATTCTTGGAAACGATGAGCTAAATATTTATCTTGCAGTCAAAGTGTAGCTCAGCCTAATGTTAAAATAATAAATTATAGGTTTGCAGTTTTACTCCCCATAAAATAGAAGTGAGTAATTTGAGTCAAATTTAAAAAACACAGCCCCATATTTTTTTACTCCTTTACACAAAACAGTCAATATTTTCACCTTGACTTAATTTTGTGAAATCATGCATAACACATTGCAGCTATCTCAGCAACCAAAAATGTGTCACTGCCTCTGTATTAAATGTAGTCTCAGTGTATATGATATTTGTACCATCATGAATTTGTATGACTTTAAATCGCCTTTTTATCACCAGCTCATTTCCCAAAGGGCTTACACTCCCTAAAATAGAAAGAAGGTACAAATGCATAGGTCTAACACTTATCCGCTATAGTGCTGCTGGATTATGTTGGACTAAATCCAAAGGATCAAATTTCAGTGAGTGCTCTACTGCTCCACTCCACTGCAGAATCTTCTCAGTGGATTTTTTTGACAAATCTGCATAATATTTTAGAGATCAACAAGATAGTTAGTTCTGCTTTATGCATGGTTTGATATACTTGCTATAGAAGGTGATGAAGAGAAAAAGAGAGGGCAAGAGAGCAGTGAATATGTCGGTAATCCATGCTCCAGTGGAGAAGCTGATAAAGGGTTAACTGCCAGATAAAGTATTGAGTGGAGGAGAAGAAGGGCAGACTTCTCAGGTGTGAAGAATGGAATGAGAGAGACAGAGGAAAGAGGGATGCGAGCAGGGGGATGGGCTGCACAGGAGCCTGTATTATGGTTGCAGGCCCATGTTGCCAGGCAACCAAGTCGAGCGAGATGCCAAGTTGCTAGGTAACCTGGGGGATGCAAAGCCTTAACGTGGTGTGATAGAGAGACAGGAGAAAGGTGGGGTGGAGCTGGGCTGCTCCACCTTCATGCTCACTCTCTTTTTCTCACATCTCGGTGTCTTCATCCAGCTGTGCATGAGAGCTGTTATCTCAGTTTCATCAGGGAGCCAGAGGGTTGCATTCTACAATATCACACCACATATACTGAAATATAAACACACTCTTTATGGAGGGATTTGTATATTGGTCACTGAGACTAAATATTGTCTGATATTTTGATTAACATGACACGTAGTATCTTTCTGTCTTTTACTATATTACAGTACAATTCATTAAATCTTTTCTCAATTTATTGAGAATTTGTTTGATTTATAAAATCCCAGCAAATGGTAAAATATGCCCATCACATACCCAGAGCCAAGTTTTTTATGTCCAACAAACTGCCTACAGCTTAAATATATTCTGTTACAGTATATTATATATTTTTTTCCATGAAAAGTATATTTAGGTGCCTAAGCAGACAGTTTGTCTAGTTCAAAGGCAGAAAATTAAATATTTGTTTATGTAAAGCTTCAAGAGAAAGAAATATGGGATAAACTGTCAAATCAACATAAGACTTCACTACTTTGATGATAATAAGTTTGTAGGCCTGAAAGGCACATTACAGCAATGGAGAAAAATGAACAAGAACAGCAGCGACACAAGAAGGGTGAATGAGCTATAGAGATCAGCAGAGCAGAGAGAAAGAGAAGGGATAGAAAAAGAATAAAAAAGAGATTCCCATGTCATCAGGCAGGCTATGGAGGGATTATAGAGCTGAGAGTGGAAAGAGGGGAATGGAGAACGGGGGAGAGGAAGAAATAATGCTAGATTGTGGAGAAGGGATAAAAATAGTTTTTCTTTCTTGTGCACTCTGGAAAATGGACATCTGAAATTGCGTGGATGGAGTGTTCCAGAGGGAGATTGAAGGGGGAAGGGTGTGTGTGTGAGGAAGAGAGATATGAAGACTCACACGCACACACTCACAGTCACGCAAACACACATACATACTGTCGTCTGTTGTCATGCTGTACACTGTAATCAGTCTTATATTTCTGTCTGTAGGAACATTTGTGGCTTGTTGCCCTCCAGTGTTTTGTTGGCAAAAACTGACCAAAATGATAACATCAATTTAACCCTGTAGTTTAATCCATGTTCCAAATAGTTCATGTACAATAAATTTACATATGCACCACCCCCTGCCCTCATGATGTGGCGCAATGGTTTGTTCCACTGATTTTGCGTAAGTGGGGGAGGGGGGTGGAATACGATTTGATTGGATAATCCAAGGATTTAATATCCCCTAATCCTGGCACAATCCTCTGCATTACTGCAAGGAGTAAGATTAACTGTATGTGTGTTGTATGTGTTTGTTTCTGTGTGCGCTAAAATGCGGGGGCAGTCAGAGTGGGGAAAAGCATAGCGTACTGTATACTGTGTGTGTGTGTGTGTGTGCATATGAGTGACATGTATTATGTGTGTATTTGTGTTGTCACCACAGCATGTAAATGGAGCTGTGTTTGCATGCAGGGTTTGGCCATGCGCGTATGAGTGGACGTGCCTCCACTGAGCGCGAGTGGTCATGCAAACTCACACGCGATCATATATCACACATCGCCTTCATGCACCGCTGCACCGCTGCTCACATACAACTTCACTTTCCTCAGACATACAGAAATTCTGTCTTTCAGTGAGGGCTTCTTAGTATGCAGCACCGCAGATCAAACCACTCTACAGTATGAAGTCAGTTCTTATACATGCCCACGTTTGCAGATGGTTACTGTTAATTAAGTCTTAATTGGAACATGAGTAATTAGAGAATAATTCGACTTGAAAGGAGCATGTGGCTGTTTATGTGTGTTTGAGTAAAGGGGAGAGAAAAGACAGAGTGGAGTACAGTGTGATTGACTAGCAGGGACTGTACTTTATTTGCATTTTTCTCTCAGGCTCAAGGGAATTTTAATTACTCTACTACAATATAGATTCAGTTCTCTCACCTTCTACTCTCCTTTCTTTGCTGGGAGCCAAATCACACTTAGTTCTTCCTCTGGATACTGCCCACATCTCTTCATTATCCTCATAAATTTCCTGCCCTATTCAGGTCCCTTGTTCTCATACATTTTAACTATTACTCAGTGCTCATTTGTCTGATGTGTTGCATTATTACAACTCAAAGAGAGCGAGGGGGCAGAGGGGATAGTATGAAGCCAGCTAACCACTCTCCCGCACAAATTCTTTGTTTACCTGAAGAGAACAGCAGTCACTCTTGGCAACCAGCATCCTTGTTTACCTACCCAGTGTGCCGTCATACAATTGCCATGACAACCAGCTGGTTGCCATGCCAATTTTCCGATGCCATTGTGTTATCTTTGTAGTAGCAGTGTGCACCGCTCACCTGCAGCTTTTCTCCATCTTCTCTGCTGTTTTTCGTTATGCATTAAACTAAATCACTATGTATTGATGCTTTAAAACATCAGAACACACACAGACACACACACATATACTTAGACACTTTAATAAGCCAAGATTGATAGGTAGTAGTTTGTAATCATTAGGTGTTTCTGTTCAGTCTGTTCTGGATGAGCACGAACGGGGCTAATGAAGGAAGAAGCGGAAGAGGTGATGGATGGATGAAAGGATAGGGAAAGGGTTAGTGGACACAAATCTTGATACGATCAGCCTGCTCTACAACACAGCCCAAAGTCAATGAACAAGGCAGGACTGATCGATGAGTTGATAGCGCAAGATGGATGGCAGCATGGATGGACAGCAGTAACAGGACTGGAATATGATGGATGGATGGATGGATGGATGGATGGATGGATGGATGGATGGATGGATGGATGGATGGATGGATAGATGGATGGATAGATGGACAAGGTCACACAAAACTGTTCTGGTGGAGTGTGTGTATGTTCCGTGAGTTTATGTTTATGCTGACAGCTCACGTCAATAAAGGTGTGGGGTTAAAAATGTACATCATTCCTTCCTCTTCTGACCTTCTGTATTTTTGTGTGTGTGTCTCTGACTGTGTGTGTGTCTCTGTGTGTGATGGCTTTGCCTTAGATCAATAGCTTTGTGGTGACAGCTAAGAGCTGATTAATCAAATGTATGGATCAGTCTCTCTCTGCTCTGCCCTCTCCTCAATTACCAGCTTCATTACATTGCCTTAACACCCCACTGGGACCTTTCTCTATTCTTCCTTCTCATCTTCTCCCTTTCCCCTCCCTCTCCATCCTTACTCCCCCCTCCCTGTTTGTTCTAAACACTCTTCTCAGCCTCTCGTCTTCTCTCTTCTTCCGTCTTTCTCCCCCGACTTTGAATAACTATTTCATCCACTACACCACACTGCTACAACTCACATTTCAACTGGAAGTGACACAAGGCAGTAACTATTCCAACTTTACACTTTGTTGCCTTTGAGTTTATATTCTCTTCATATAAGATGGTTTTTTGTGTTTGGTATAAGCCTTTTCTACAAGCGTCATGTTTTATTTTGCTTTGTATTTGTACTTCCTGCAGTCCACTCCTCTTTTTTACTTTACGTTGATATCCTTCCTCCACTCCTCTTCAAGATAAATAATTTTTTCTTCTGTCCCTTTCTTGTACTTTTACCCTCTTTTCATCACCATTATTCTGCATCACGTCTCCTCCCCCACCTCATCCCTCAGGCTTTAACGCTCTGTCTCATTGCCCAAGTGCTATGACTAAGCACGGTGTGCGTAGTATGTTTTTCTGTATGTTCCTCTTTCAGTGTGTGTTTGTTTGTTTGTGAAACAAACCTGTCTCTGTGGGCCATACAGAATATGTGCGTCCATGCACGCATTAAAACTCTAGCCCATGGATCTCTGTAAACGTGACATTTTTTAGACACAGCAAGTCACGACTGAATCACGCCCCACTCTTCCCTCTTCCCTCCTCCCTCTCTTTCTCTTTTTATTCTTTTTGAATCATCCTCTCTAGGGCAGCTCTGCTTTCATCCTCCCACTCTCTGCCTCACTCTTCATGTAATGCTTTATTTTCCAGCGTTTTCATTTGCTCCCTGGGTTCCTCTTGGCCTTCCACCTGCCCTTTCAGTTGGTCAAAGTCCGTCGGGGTCCCCCAAGCCTCGCTCTCTCGCGCAGTATCTCATTCTCCATCATTTTATTTTTAGCTGACTGTGACTGTTCCCCTCACACACTTGTCATCTCATCCCACTACAATCTCTCCCCCCTCTGGCTCCCCTCTGCCTACTTGTCCCTCTTCTAATCCGTAATTCTTCTGTAATCCAGATCAGCTGGCCTGCATTCTTAATCTCGTCACTTCTCAATCGCCCTCCAATCTGTGTGTGTGTGTGTGTGTGTGTGTGTGTGTGTGTGTGTGTGTGTGTGTGTGTGTGTGAGACAGAGAAATCAGAGGTAGTAAGACTGTGTGTGTTTTGACACAGAAAGAGAGCATCGTGGGACAGAGTTCCGACACACCTGTCACCTGCTACACTTGATTTGTCAGAGACTTAAAAACACATGGAAACACCCAAACACATGCAAACATAAATTCATCAGTGTAATTTAAGTTTTCAGGAGCTTTGGAACAAAATCTTTTATTAATACAGATGATGACATCTCATGTAAAAAGTAGTTTTTACTGTTTGATGAGTTAACATGCTGAAATAATATTTATCATGAACCGGTATCTGATGTCTTGACATTTATTATTCAGATTGTTTTGGATTCTTAATATTCTTAATTTCCTATTTCTTAAACCTTGTTAAAGGTCTGTAGTTGAAAATTAATATCTGGTAAACCCTGGCCAGAGTGTATTGATTGATGTGCATTTTCTTGATAATTAATTCAATGAAAAAAATACACAGTTTACTGTACAGGAGGTCACTTCTAAACAGAAGTCAGACAAATGAAAAAATAAAAAAAAAATAAAGTTATTAATGTGCACTATCTGTTGATGTTCCTGGTTATTTTTCTCAGATGAATCGGCCGATCCAGGTGAAACCAGCTGACAGCGAGGGAAGAGGAGGTGAGATACATCTCTACACTTACACGTCATTTTAGTGTGACAGAGCGTAGGTGTCAAGCTGGATAAGATAGAAATGGAAAGTAGTCAATGGATTGCTTGGTGGATTACTTTTATTAAATACAGGCACATATACACAAACATAGATTCAACTCACAGCTTCCACTCCCCTCTCTGACCATTCTTTGTAGTCAATGCTTCCCCCTGGTGGGCAGAAATGGTAGCATACATACTTTGATAAATTGATTTCTAAAGAGATAAGATCCATCCATCCATCCATCCATTCTTTTAACCGCTTATCTTCGCAAGGGTCAGGGGGGTAAGAGATAAGAGAAATAATATTGACTTTGTATTGTTTTCTTCCCTTTGTTTCCCATATCCATGGTCTCTTAGAGGACAGGAAGTTGTTTGTGGGCATGCTGGGAAAGCAACAGAGTGATGAGGACGTCAGAAGGCTGTTTGAGCCCTTTGGCAGTATAGACGAGTGTACTGTCTTGAGAGGACCTGATGGGACCAGCAAAGGTAACATACAGTACACGTCTTCATGCTTGCAGTAGTACTTTGTAATTGAATGCAGTCTGTGTGCTGTAACACTTTTTTTTTTTGAAGGGTGCGCTTTTGTAAAATTCCAAGGACACGCTGAAGCTCAAGCTGCTATCAATAGCTTGCATGGAAGCCGCACAATGCCTGTAAGTTAAAAGCATAGACTCAATTACATATGATTGAAAACAGACACATATAACATGCACACGCAGAGGCAGAAGGCAAAAACACTCTATCATGTTTGGGTGCTCTTCTACAGACATGTACATAAGTCAGCTTTCCCTTAATAAATGAAATTGTCACTTAAAAACAGCATTTTGTATTTACTCTGGTTATCTTTATGTAGTATTAAAATGTGTTTGACGATCTCAATCATTTAAATGTGAGAAATATGCAAAAAAAGAGGAATGGGAAAAATACTTTTTCACAGCACTGTAAGTAAGTAAGTCCTGTCCTGGGTGTCCATCTATGTGCCTCATAAAAGGATTAAATGGGTAGTGAAAATGAATGAATTAATAAACATGGAGCCTAGTCCTATTAAAACATAAAGGAGATAACACATAATATCACATGTAATTGCAGTTGAAACCTGACTCAGTCTCCATCACTCTCCTCACAGGGAGCATCGTCCAGTTTGGTGGTGAAGTTTGCCGACACAGAAAAGGAGCGGGGGTTGAGGAGGATGCAGCAGGTGGCCTCCCAGCTCGGCATCTTCAGCCCCATGACCCTCAACTTCCCCGCCTACAATGCCTATACACAAGCAGTCAATGCACAGGCAAGTAATGCACATATGCACAAACACTCACTGTACTGCACACATATATGCACCAAGTTTGTAAGGGGCACACTGTGCTTATGAAAGGATGTAATAAGTTTGAAGAGGCTATCAGTGGTCTAATTTGGGCTAATGTTATTACCTAGACAACAGAACATACGTCATCTGGCATTAGCTTTCCCGCAACACACAACCATTAACCCACTGACTCAGGACATAATGGCCTTGTAATTAGATCTCTATTCATCTGTTCCTCCATCACTCCCTCTCTCTGTCCCTTCCTCTCATTTTTTCTCCCTATATCTCTCTCTGTTTTTCCCATATCCATTAACTGTATTTTTGTCTTCTCTCTCTCCCTCACTTTTTTCCCACTGACTCCATCTCTGCGCCCTTGTCTTTCCCCATCCCCTTCCTCCATCTCTGTTTCCTTCCCTGTCTACAGCTTGTCCAACAGCAGGCCCTGGTTGCCCAGTCAGCGTACTTGTCTCCTGTGGCAACAGTTGCCGCCGTACAGATGCAGCAGATGGCAGCACTCAATGCCAACGGAATCATTGCCACACCCATTACACCCATTACGCCGTCCTCGGGTAGGCACACACACACACACCTCAATGGTCAGTCACATGCAGTTAAACAGTACTGTTTAGGACAGAGTGTATTGTAGTTTTCATCTGTATTATTGCCCAGAATGTGAAAGTTTTTGATTATAGTTCATTTTTACAGTATTTTGCATAAATATACCAAGATAATTACATAAATGACTAAGGACTTTCCGGTCTGTTTACAGAAGTAGTCCTGTAGGAAGTACAGTGACTTACCATGATGAGAATTATTGTCTGGGGTATAATTTATGTTTTTA
The DNA here is from genome assembly GCA_034779795.1 of Ctenopoma multispine. Classification (NCBI taxonomy): domain Eukaryota; kingdom Metazoa; phylum Chordata; class Actinopteri; order Anabantiformes; family Anabantidae; genus Ctenopoma; species Ctenopoma multispine. The sequence continues at coordinate 9,858,537 of JAUYWH010000008.1, read as the reverse complement.
GGTACAAACACTCCACCAACTATTGCAGCAACACCTGTGCCAGCCCTCCCTCCACCAATAGGTGTGAATGGTTACAGCAGCTTGCCAGCTCCAACCAATGGACAACAAGCAACCGAAGCACTTTACACCAATGGTGTTCACCCATATCAAGGTATTTCAATAAAATGTCTGCAGTATTGCAACTGAAACATAAACTAAGGGGAAATAAAATCAGCCTTACTGGTTTTCCTTTGTTTTGTGTACAGCTCAAAGTCCAGCAGCAGCCCTGGACCCCCTACAGCAGGCATACGCAGGCATGCAGCACTACACAGGTTAGTGTTTGGGCAGACCAACCCAATGTAATTTTGTTAACTGTACATAAAGTGTATCAGTAACAATGGAGTAACTCTATCAGTAACAATGGAGCAAATATGCACATAGAGATAGGGTTAAAGAAACTTTACAAATAGTTGAGCTGTAAAACCAGCAGCCAAAATGAAAGTGAAGGTGATCTGACTGATCTGATCTGAAATGCTCACTATATGTCTGTGGGTAAATGTAGTGGATGTACAGACAACTTGAAACTGGTCAGATGAAGCTCCGTGAGCTGACAGGTGAGGTTAATAGATCTCACCTGTGGGTGACACTCTTACTGTGGGCCTGTCTTTTGTACTATAAACAGATATAAAATGTTTATTTTATGTTGTTTATTAGTGTAAAACATGTAAAGATGGTCTGAAAATCACTCCAGGTCCATTTAAATACATATTTAGTCATGTTTCTTACAAATGTCAATGTGTTATCAGAATAACTATTAATATGCAGCTCAGGCAGTAGGTCAAATCAAGATATTAAGGACACTTATGATTGGGGAACAAAGAAGGTCATGTGTCTGCTTTCAATTTAAGGGTACATTTTTTCAAGGGCAATGGAATGAAATTATTTTGTTCTGATTTACTGTTGTGATAAATTCACGGTGACACAATAGACATAAATAACTAGAAATATATAGCTTTATCCGGCTATTCATACCTTTTGTGAATACTTAGATAAACAGAATCACTGTTCAACAGACTTTTTCCATTCAACTGTTACAGTTAATAGTTTTCACCTTCACTAGGAGACATTTCAGTTCAAACAAAATGACTCCATTGGGCACTGCTGTGTTGCCACCTGTTGGTTTTGTCCAATCACATAATGTTACTGTCTGTGTCTCCCAATAGCGGCGTACCCTGCTGCCTACGGATTGGTCGGGCAGCCGTTCCCCCAGCAGCCAACACTGGTTGCCCAGCAACACCAGCAGCCCCAGCAACAGCAGCAGAGAGAAGGTGATGCCACTTCCTCCCTGTCTCCGGCCACACCCCACTCTCGAATTTAAAGTTGTTTATCACAAGGACTTCACAGCCCAAGTTCATTTATCACGCTCTACCTAACATGTGTGTGTGTTTCAGGTCCAGAGGGGTGCAACATCTTCATCTACCACCTGCCTCAGGAGTTCAGTGACTCTGAGATGCTTCAGATGTTCCTGCCCTTTGGCAATGTCATCTCAGCTAAGGTGTTTGTGGACCGTGCCACCAACCAGAGCAAATGCTTCGGTGAGACATACAGACGGTGGAGAAAGAGAAAGGGAACGGAAAGAGGACAGAATATTGTGTTATTGTCTGTACCTTGTCTTTAAAATTAAGACATACAGAGAGTATGAGGGTTTTTTTTTTTTCCAGGATTTGTGAGTTTTGACAACCCGGCCAGTGCTCAAGCTGCCATTCAGGCCATGAATGGTTTCCAGATTGGAATGAAAAGACTGAAAGTGCAGCTGAAACGGCCCAAAGATGCCAACCGCCCGTACTGAGTGAGAGGAGGAAGAAAAAATAAAGTGAGGTGAGGTGGTGGTGAGGAGATAATGAGCAGAAACAACATCAAGGGCAATGAGGTGCTGTATGTTGGGGGGGCAGGAGGATCAAATTAGTGAGAAAAAAACATGGAGAAGGTAACTTTAGCTTTGACACAAAAAAGCTAACTGATAATAAAAAGGAAAAGCTTAACATGACATATTAGTAAAATATATGTTGGGTTAATCATATACAGTAAAAACAGCATAATCAACTCAGGAAAAGTGACAGTACTAAAATATTGTCCTTTTTATTTTCTTTCACAATCTTATTTATTTTCTTTCCTGCTGTTTTGATCTTTTCCTGAAACGACAACTTACCTCACCCAAGATTCTTCCGTCCAATCATAATTCACGAGGACCCCATCGCTATGGCAAAGGTTGCCTAGTGACCGATAAAGCCCTGACCCCCCCTTCCTCTCGCATTGTTGTAAGTTGATTGGTTGGCCTGTGTTTGGGTTGCTGTGGCGATTGATTGCCTGTGTTGGTTTCCCTTGGCAATTTTTGTTCTGTCACCTCGAGCAACCAGCCATGCGTTGACCTGCATGTCCTGTTGCTGTAGTGACCACAGACTGTGTTTGGTGCATTGTGACTTTATTTTGTATTGACCTGTGCACATACTGATCAATAACTCTCAATAGTCGGGACTGTACTCAGAATCAATTGATTTGATTGGATATTTGATACACTTCATCACTGCATAGTAATTTGATAAATTCTGTAGCAACGCTCGTTATTTTTTTGCTGCTTTGTTTTTGATCAGTTTCTGTAGTGTTCTGTTTGGTGTCATTATTATTTGATCAAACTGTTTGGGTACAGTAGTGAGCGTGGGCATATATGTGTTCATATGTGTCTGTGTTACACTGTTAGTGTGTAATACAGGAGTGTATAATGCTTGTTGTATTAGTGTCTGTATAAAGAGATTTTCCAGAGGTTTTTTATAGTTTACTGGTGTAGAAGTGTAGAGCAGCCGTTCATTTTACATAATACATGAAATTGATGGAAAAAAACAACTAAAATGGCAGTCCATGTTCGAAGAGATGCCGTCTCATGGTTAAACAGTATAGTTAGCATGCAGAACTTTTAATATGTCCACAACATGGGCCCTACAGTTTATAGGAGCAAAGAACAGACAAGGCTATATTCGTTTTATGACCAACACACACTATTTTTGGGCGAGCATGCATATTTTTGAGCTGTACTCTGATAGGCTGACTTTGTAATCTTGGATTCTGATTTGTTACACTGTTTGATGTGGCACTTTAGTTTTTTGCTCCTATGTTTTTCTTCTCTTGGTCACGTTTTTATTTTCTATCATTGCTTTTGTGGTGTTTCTCTCCTTCATTACCTCTCTCCTCTTCCTGCAGTCCCTGTATCTCCACCTTCCTGTTCCCCCTTTCTCTTTCAAATCCTTTCTTTGCTTCTTTCCATCCCAGCCTCCTCTTTCTATCCCTCTAGCTCGTGTTTTGAGGTAAAGGGTATGTGGTTGTCATGGTGGGAAAAACAAGTGCCTCTTGCTTATTGGAGAACAGCCCCTCAACTATAGGAATTCTGGGAGAAATATACGATCTCCTCAGCTAAATTTTATCCTCCACCACTGGTAACCTTTACCAAACAGAATAAAATGTGTAGCTGCTGTCAGGTCAGTGTGTGGAGGCACCATCACATGGCAGCAAGCATTATGAATAAAGTATTCTGTTGCTATTTCTAGACAAACTTTTACATAACAAATCCTTGTGAATAATAAAGAGGTATTTATACCTAATAAGGACCACTATTTGAACTGTTGAAACCTGCTGCCCCTGCAGCCTGACGAAATGCTGATGAAAAAATATCACCCAGAATTTCTATACTGCAAATGCTAGAGAGTGATGCATGTCAGTAGTAGTGTTTGCTTGCCCTGATTCAAGGCACATTAATTCAACACATGCTTAAAAGGTCACACACATAAACACATTTTGCCCAGATACAGCTTTGCAAACCCACACACATGCATTCCTCCAAACACACTCTTCCATATGCACACAAGGACACGGATATTGGATTTTCACTTTATTGAGTTGCATGATTCAGACACTGTCCGTGTATGTGTTAAAGCACCATGGTTTAATGCTGTTGAAAGACAGAACTTTAAAACTGTGAATGATGCCTTCTTGTTTGAACTTGCCAAGATGAAACTGAAACAAAGAACAAATTAGGAACATCCTAAGGTGCAGTTTGCTGTAAGGTTTTTGATAGCTGTTGAAGTCTTGCCTACAGAAGAGTTTTGTTTGTTGGGAGGGGCATGTTTGACAAGATGTAAAGATCAGACATAAACATGGCTCTCCAGTGTATTTATAATCTAAAATATCCTCCCTCCCTGTCTGTCCCTCTTTCTCCTTGTTGATTTATCACTCCCTCTATCCTCCAACTCTCCCTCCATTCACAGGTGACCTTTCAGAGTCCTGCTGAGGTGGAATCCCAGGGTTCATTGTGCTTTCAGACTGTCTGCTACCTTTGAGGGTTTGAGGAGTGCAGCCACAAAAACGCACTCCCACACATTCACACAAATACACGCGCACTCTCAACACTGACACCTCAAATGGTACAAACCTGATATACAAATGTACATAAAGTGCACAAACACATGCACACACACACACAACGCTGACACAAATACACATAGTTCACGCGTGTCAGTAATTCTGCCCATACAGCTGAGGGCTTGATTTGACTAAAGTCAGGGTGTTTAGTACAGTTGAGACAACTCAGACCACGTGTATGTGGAGGAAATGATAAAAAATGCTGATAAATTACTTCAATAGACTTTAACATGTCTATACCATGTCTATTACATGACAAATATAGAGGGGGCGATGTTTCATAATAAAAAAGAAAGAAAATACAAAAAGATAATTAAATAAGTAGGTTAGAGAGACTTTGGAGAAGATCCTAATGACCTGTAAATAATTTAGTTTACAAAGAGCAGCATTTAAAAAACAAGAAAAAAATGCAAAAAGAATACTACTTTAGATAAACATTGAACAGGACACAGCAATTATTATTATTATTATTATTATTATTACCACTAGTTATCATCATCTTCATAAAGGGATATTACATTCCAAATTGTAAAATGGGAAATCACTAACCTATTTTAAATTTCTACTTAGATTTTAGGTGAAACACAGGGGAGGGGGGGATTGCACTTTTATTCTGAAGGTTTTAATATTTTATCTATTTTTTATTTATTTACTAATTTATCAGTTATATTGTTTATTGGGAGAAAAGGTTTGAGTGGGCTGCAATATTTTCATTTTAGAATTTTCTAGAGAAAAACTTTCAAGGGCCTGTTTCTGTCAGACTCTTACAATCGAGTAATTATAATGTATTATTAATTATTACAGCAATTATATTTATTTCTAATTTATTGAATCCTGTTTTTGATCCACTCTCTTTTTAAGTTAAAATAAAAACTATCATACTAAATGTTCTAATGTGTTTATTAAGTGTGTGTTTGTATGTGTGTGATAGACGAACTGATACAGAATTGTCCCAGACAGCACATCCACTTTCTGACCACAAGAGGGCGGAGGAAGCAAGCAAGTAATCAGAGGAAGAAGAGAGATTTCACCCACATTAAGTTGATGTGACATTATCAACGTTACACACGTTATCTCCTGTATTCGTTTATGGGAGTAGGGTACTTATTTATCAGCTGAACTGAATGCTGTACTAGCAAAATGGTTTCAGTGAACTCCAGTAAACTCTTCTCCTTCTCTGGAAAGTAATTTTACAATGGTTTAGTATGCAGGACAAATAAGCTAGAGATTAGAGAGTTATTACTGAACTTGATGAATACATAATACAATACTTTATGTCTCATCAAGAATAAAATTGATAAGAGATAACTGATCATTATAAAACCATGAACCAAAGAAAAAAAAATGAAAATATAGTGTAAATGCTGATGAAATTTCCTTGTCAGGAAGAAGTATACCATTCACTACACACATCAGAGCAAAGACAGATCAATTGGATGAATGAATAACAATACTGATAGAGATTAGTAACAGACAATGACTTACACAACCAGACTCAGCATGAGGCATCTTTAATTTTAAGTTTAATTTCAAAACATTTTTTGGTTGTAATTTCTTATTTGGTTTCCTGACCCATTCAAATCTCCCATGATCCAGACCAGATGTTTCCTCCTCACTTTTTTGAGGCTACTTACTGAGGGCCAATACAATTTCTTAAACCTATTATTTTTAAGGTAGGTAAGATAAAGGAAGATCCATAGCAGGTGTAACAACATAACAACATCATTGACATTGGCTATTTGAAAATGTTGTTAACCGTGTGCACGCTGTCACTATCTGAAGCAAACTGTTTTATAGGCTAAAGGTTTGTCATATCTCAGACATACTGTTCTTTATGTCTTAAGATGTTTAACCCCTCATATCAATCATGGGTCACAGGGATAAAAAGATAACTGATTACCTCTGAAAAATAGCTAATATATAGTAAACATTTGTATATATCTAACATTCAGAATAAATGTTTGTATTCACACGTTTGGACATGTACTTGTTTTAGTACTTCGTCCCAAATGTGGGCAACACGGTGTGTAGGACCTGGGTTCAAAATCACAGGTCAGTGTGGAGTTTTCACCGTGTCTGCGTGGTTTTTCTTTAGGTATTCTTTTTGAAATTAGCTTTTCTGCATAGCGTACTTTTACTTTTGGTACTTCAAATATGTTTTGAGCTAATACTTTCGTAGTTTTACTTGGTTAACATTTGAATGCAGGCCTGTTACTTGTAACAAAGTATTTCTACATTGTGGTAGTGATACTTTTACGTAAGTAAATTATGTGAGTACTTCTACTACTGACGTTTCAATAAATGGTCAAAGGTCAGAGCTGAAGTAAACAAAGTAAACAGTAACATTTTATGGAAAATTGGATCCTGCACAATAAGACAAACGAGGGGGGTTAAAACAATTTTTCTGAGCGGAAACAAAACGCGGATGTGTGGGTGTGCGTGATCCAAATACTCCCTCATGTGCTTGGACGTCATCTGCGTCCCTCCCTCTCCGTTATCCCCCCTCTCCTCCCTCTGTCTGCTCCTCACAGGCCGCTCTCTTCCCGGCCCGACCTCCGCCTCTGCCCCGCCGGACACCCACACACACGCCGCCGTCTCCTGGGACGCACACGCGGGGAGAGAAATTAGCTGTGGAACGACGAGAGAGGCAGTAAACAGCCTGAACATTTGCTGGGAGAATAACAGCAGGTCGCGTTACACCATTTAACATATTCTCCCATCTGCAGCTTTTTTTTATTTATTTTTTATTTAGCCCCATTAATTGATATTTAGAAGAAAAACAGACTTTGAACTCCATGGAAAGATTTAAAAACCAGGCAGGATACTAACGACAAACTGCACCGTCCTGAGCACCACCAACGGGCTGGGCACGCTTCACCATTAGGACCGTTAGGTTTTTTAGCTAGCTAGCTGGGACTACGACGACTTTGTGGAAAAAGGCAAACACGTAGTTTTAGTTAAAATCCGCTCTTTACTCTTCTCTACGGAGGAAAAAACACCAAAGTAAGTTGCTTTACCGTTTCACTTTCATGTAGCCGTTATTCGTTAATGTGTTCACGGCGCTACGCGTCGTCGCTGCGGCCGACGTCATTACGCATTCGTGTCGCAAACGGTTAATTTGTTAAACATAACGGTCGCGTTTAGGTTTAAACTGTTAAGATTTAAGACCAAAACACTTAAATGTTTGCAGAATAATAGAAAGTTTTCTTTTTTAAGCGTAAAGCTTTATTGTGAGTATGAAGCTGCGGCCTGGCGCATGACTCTTGCTTAAGTTCTCTCTTTCTCGTGGCTTTACATTATCAACCTTCCTACAGAATACATCTGCAGAAAATACTGTTACTCTTATTGAAGATACAACAAAAACATTTACATTTTTAAATGATTTGTTTTAGTTTGGGACTTTTTTATCTTTGTGGTCTTCACCACTGGGGGTTGTTTTGTTGTTTTACTTTAACCGGATATTTGCACATTGTGCTACATTTATACTTCTACACAGATAACTTTGATTTAGATCCGTTATTCATATGAAGTATCCAGGAAAGAGTAACACCATTTTGTTGCTTTTAGTTTGTGTTGAGTTCAAATGTACTTACTGACTTACAGAAACACCTCCATATAATTAATGCAGGTTGTGCTGTATGCTTGAATGTAGGATAACAGAAGGAATACCCTCACATATACATTAGCCTGGGGCCAGAATAAATGCCCCAGGCAGGGTAGCTGTGCTTAGTCAAATGGCATAATTGTCCCTGCCTCCGATCAGGAGAAGAAGATCAACATGACAATATTACCTTCACACCTCCTGGACAGACACATTCAATGAGGGGATTCAGTCAGTCTGCAAACTCCTCATCAATTATTCATGTAGGTCACAGATGAGTGTCAAAGGTATTGAAGTTGCTTTTCTTGTAAGCTCTATGTAAAACACAGAAGGTGGGATAACAGTGATGAGATGGTATCTCTGTCTGATTAGACACTGTATCTTATACTTTGACACACAAGATGTCTTGTGATGTAATCATGATCCTGAGGAAGGTCCAAAATTTGAAGGATGTGTGTGACTCACTCTCAGAGCCCTGTGGCTCACATTGTCCAAGGCATGACCTGAGTTACAGCTAATAGACCATGCGCAGAAAGCATTTCTTCCCACAATAAGGATATTCAGACCTTCATAGGCTTTTAGTATGATATGCCAACTGTGGCAAATGAAGTATGCCACAGTACAGAACTTTTTCACACATAATGTCTACCGTATATTATAATCAACAGGGTTTTAGAGCTGATTGAGATGATTTTACACAATTACAAACATCACATCTTTTTGTCTTATCAGTGTTACATTAGCACATAATTGTATGTGTATGTATGTGTGTATGTATTTAAACATATGACAAAGAGAAGAAACGACATTTGAAAAGCTGGAAATAGTGATTGGTATTTTTGCTTGAAAAATGACTCAAACTATTAGCTATATGTACACATAAAACAGGAAAGAAAATGTTTAACAAAAGACAAGATTCCTTTTTCTTTTAGTTTAATTTAGCTATAGTACAAATAATCTGTATGGGGACTTTGCCTGAATAAAACATGATAAAGCAAGACAATTTCTTACTCAGGAAATATTTTATAAAAGAATAAGTAAATAATAATAATAAGACTCTGACTGGTTTCAGTCCGTACCCAATAAGTCCTGAACTCAACCCTAGTTGGTCTAGTTGTAATTCATTCATAGGCACATGAGTCTGTCTGCACATGTGATACTGTAAATGGCTGTAACTGTAAACAAAATATGAGCCACAGTGATGTTCGAGGTCATGATTAAACTTAGTGCTGCTGAGTTGTCAAACTGACTCCACTCTGACCTGCTACCTGTCTTTGTCTTATCTGTTTTAAAAACTCAGCAATGACCTCTCATGTCATGTAGTCTGCTGGGAGCTGTCTGATATCCCGGTGTCTGTCCACCTGTAATTTTCAAAGGTTGTGTTTTGAATGACTCAGCTGTGAACTTAGGTGTGGATGGATGTGAGTAAATGGGCAGTTGAACACACATAGATGGTGATGTTATAAATGACTCACAGTCAGAGCACTGAGCACATTGCTACTGTCCCGTGACTTGTGTTCCTCTTAAGTCTCCCATCATTCAGCTAAATAAAGTCTTAGTAACACATATTCTTCCGTGGAGTTAATCGAACAGCTGCAGTGCTCCCGCAGTATGACACCAGCATGTTTACATTCTCCAAATATTCCTGGACTCTGTACCAGGTTCCAGTCTGCTCTGTTTAGGTTTTCCTCATTACAAACTCATTTTGAGTTTGTAAAAAGTAAAGATGAAAAGAAACATATCAGTAACAGCCGGAGCTGTACTCCACCAGCTCAGAGTGAGATCTCTGTTTACAATCACCACATCTTTGTAATGTATGTTCATAGTGAGTAACACAGAACTTCCTCTTTCCCTCCCCTGCTAAAACCAGCCTTTATTTTTATTGGACCTTTGCAATGGTCAGAGTCTGGTCATATGATCCTGTGGGCCAATGGAGTGTGTAGTTAGGAAAGCTGTGGGCTAAAATTGCTTTAACATGCTGAATGATCTCAACAAGTAACCCTAAAATATCCTAATTAGATCCTAAATAGCCTCCACACAGCTCACTAATGGAAAAATGCTAAATATAAAGAATTTGCAGTTGTTAAGTAGCACGTTTTGGATGTGTGTGCATGTGTATTTGGAAATGTGTTGAAGCTGATGCACTTTTTGATAGTTTATTATGGGAAATCATTTATTGCTCAGCAAAGTCAGCACTTTCCTGCATTTTTCAGCACTTGTGTCCTTTGAACAATCGTTCATTTGTGTTCAGTAGCTCATTTAGTTATCTGTTTTTGGTTAGATGACACTGCCTTTATATGGAGCCAGACAAGCATGTGAACACAGCTCACAGGATCTAGCAGAACACTCTAGGAGAAGTGAGATGTAGCACTACTGAATTGGTGGATCTGCCAAAAAGACTGGGAAAAATATGTCACCCTTTCCAACCACCACCACCTTTACCGACGGTGGAGGAGGAGGGAAATCCTCATCCAGCCACGCTGGTGTAACAGAAAGCAGGGGTGATGACTAACATGACATGGTGTGGAAAATATTGGACACACTTGTCTCACGGACAGTGTCAGAGGCTACAGCTAGCAGCGATTAGTTTTACCTTTAGGCTAACTTAATGAAAGGTGACATCACTTTACAACTAATAGCAGGTCTGAATTAATTGTTCTGAAATAATTAGACTAAAAGATAAAAAAAAAACTAAGAGATAGAAAAGAACATTGACAAAAACAGTGGTGTTTGATTAAAGTTTAAATATCTTGCCAATTTTAGACCAAAGACCAACATTGAACCAAGTCTAAATAATTAATTTATTGGTTAGTAAGTGACAAAAAATACTACACATCTTATTAGCATCCCCATGACGAGGCAGAGTTTTAACGTTATATGTTTCAGAGGCATTAGTCAAAGTTATTTTAGTTGTTCATTGCTTCCCTTCAAGCAAACCTACAACCTAACTAACTCAAGCTGCATATTTCAGAGATAGCTAAGGGAGGGAAAGCATTACTCATAGTGTTGGCTCTTTGGGCCAAAGAGGGAATCCTTCTTGATTCTTTGCAGGGAGCCACAGGGTGGGGATGGGAGTGGAAGCGAAGTGGTTACATGGCATTTACAACTGCATCAGGGGGGAGGGGAGTTGCTGTCAATCTCCAAAGGGGAGAGTGGGTCTGGGTCTCCAGAGGCAGAGTGTGTGGGGGGCGCCCCCGCTTATATACGCACATATGGCCAAATCGTGACTCACATCCTTCAGATGCCATTTCTCCCTTTTACCCTATTCCTCTGCCTCTCCCTGAACTTTGCAGCAGAATTATTCAGCAGTGAGTAAAAACCAACTCTCACAGCAGCTGTTGAGGAAAGTGCTTTTGTTGAACGCATGAAGGAGGGAGTTGTTTGGTTGTAGGTCTGAGTTCTTCTTCCACACGTCTTCCTCCTGAACTGCCTGTGTGCTGCACGTGTTGTGTTGAATACAGTTGGAAAAACCTACCGTCAGGCTTCTAATGGGAGGGAGACCATTGTCTAATTCTTTTCTTCTCTATTACATGGTAACAAATATTCCCAGTGACAGATGTCTTCCCATATACATTTGCAGATCAGCTGCCTTTAAAGCAAGCCCCTACAGACGTCTTCTGCAGTTTTTATGTGGAGCCATGTTCACATTTTCTAAGGCTGTGGATTCTACCTCTGTAGAACATGTGCATCTTGGATCTTGAGACTTTAACCCATAAGTGTTGCTGACTCCTCCTGTGTCCCGTGTTACAGGATGCTGTTGGAGCTGGGTGAGTGGTTCTGGCAGGAGCGACTTTGGTTTCCAGAGGGCCTGGGCTGGGCTGATCTGGAGGATCGGGATGGACGGGTGTACGCTAAAGCCCGCGACTTGTGGGTGGCGCTGCCCATTGCTCTTGTATTTCTCATTATCCGTCAGATCTTTGAAAGGTCAGTGTATCTTACTCAGTATTTGTTTGTTAATTCAGATATTTTCTTCCTCTATATTTAGACATTTTATCTGACCCTTTGTCCAGGGTAACTCTCTGCTTTGTCGTTTGGTTGCTGCCTACTTCAGTCTGAAAATCAGTCATCTCCTCCTTTGACCTTTAATTAGGTTAATTTACTTCAGAACACAGTCTTTGTGTCTTTTTTTTCCAACCATCCCCATGCTGTGCCTTACTTTACTCAGTTCTTCCAAGTGACTTGCATCGTTTCTCACAGAAGTACAATGTTCCTGTTTGCAACAGCTAATCTTTTGGAAGCGCTTTGATAAATGCTGTATTCATCGGCATCCTGTCTTACATCAGCTGAATGATAATGTTTGTAAGTTATTAGCAAGTTATATATCAGCTTGGTTTATTGTAAATCCGGGTGTAGAATTCTTCACAAATTAAAATAGTTTCTGTGGTTTCACCCTCCACTGCATCTATGCTTCATTAGTTTCTTTCCATTGGATATGTGTTTGTGTCTTAACAACCTTTTTGTGATTACAGGGTGGTGGCTACGCCTCTGGCCTCTCTTCTCGGGGTGAAAGAGACAACACGGCTCAAAGCTCCTTACAACCCTACACTGGAGTCCTACTACTGTAACATCACCAAAAACCCCCCACAGGTAGACACTTACACTTAAAAAGACAGGATATCACGCTGTGTTTTCAGGAAATCAAATACTTAGCTCTGTCTTCTTTGTGCTGTTCCCAGACTTCAATAACAAGTCTTTGTAAGCAGACCGGGTATTCAGAAAGACAAGTGCAGCGATGGTTCAGGAGACGAAGGAACCAGGATAGACCGAGTTTGTTAAAAAAATTTCGGGAGGCCAGGTAAACAAACACACAAACGTTCTGTCTTTTTTAAACATATATGCACACACTGCTGTGGAGCTATATAGCAGGTGGATACAGCTGCAATGCTTGCGTTCCTCTGGCTATATGAGCACATTTCTTAGAGCAAAAGTAGCCTCCTATTTTTAACATGCACTTGTTACAGTGCTACTACAATGCCTGTAGCCTCACTCTTCAACACACTCATTACCACAGAGCCATGACAGCAGGACCTCTGTCATCACAGTTGGTTATTTTTAAGAGTGAACAGTGACATAACGTAACAAAAGTTACGTCAACGGCATCACTCGATAATACATTAATAGGCTCAGCTGGCAGCATTCACACTGTGGCAACTGATGACACAATGTGTCTAAAGACAATATGTAGGGCCCTATGTTTTCCGCAATGCGGAAAACGCGGAAGTGACCCATTAAAATGGAATCCAGTATTAAACGCGGAATGTCGTAGAATTCGCTGATATTGATGTACGGGCAAAGCAAAACAATAGTTTTTGCGTCTCGTTTCAGCTGATTTCAGCTGGGGTTTCAGCTGAAACCCTGAACCCCAGCACTGTGTTGACGTTTTTTCTATCCACTCCATAATTAGACACGTTCAGTTAAATAAATATGGTTAAAACACAGAATTCAGACGAATAAAAATGGAAAAAAGGAATTCAGGAAAAATAAAACAGACTTCATAGGGCCCTAAGTATGTACAGTACTAGAGACAGGCAAATCTATAAGGGTGAAAACAGCAGTAAAGACATTACAGACACAAGTAAATGTGTAGTGAAATTCATGGAGACAATTACATTTGGATTATTCCATCTTCTCTTGTGTTCTTTTAGTGATTATCATTACCATTAGCTTCATTCTCTATGGTCATTGTTGTAACAGCAGAATCCAAAAAGCTTTTTTGTGACTTAAAGGGCCAGTTCACCTAAACTAGAGATATTAAGCTAGTTGAAAGTGGATTGGTGAGTGTGTGTGTGCAGGTGTCGTGTGTCTACATGTCCGTCACAGTGTGTTTTACTTTGTGTGTTACAGTATTTCTTTTCTGAATGAGTCCATTGTTTGAGTCCACACAACAATCTTTCTCTCTCTCTCTTCATTTCTCCCACTGGTGTATCTCTCACACTCCTACTCCCTTCTTTCTCTATTCAACTTTTGGTTCTGTTGTCTGTTCTCTGCTGCTCTTCTCTGTGAAACCCTCACTCTACACCTGTACAAGAGGCTGCAGTGGCAGTGACCCCCTCCCTGTCTCTGTTACAGGATATTAGCAGGGAGGATGTAGTCTGACAGCTCTCATTGTCTGTGAGCACGTGTTTTGGCTGTGTATGTGTCCTGATTTGACATTCTCGGTGTAGTTCACCAGCGTTTTCCAGGCTGTTCGTTCAGCCTGGCATTTCTTTCCAACTTGCACTTTTGTTTGTGATGCCTTCATGTGTCTGCTGATAGAAAATGTGTCTACTGTCTTTTTCCCATTTACTGAGCAGAAAGTGTGTTTGTATGTGTGTGTGTGTGTGTGTGTGTGTGTGTGTGTTCTCTTGCAGTTGGAGATTTACCTTTTACCTTCTTGCTTTCATTGCTGGCCTGGCCGCCCTCATCGATGTGAGTACCGCCACATTAACCTTATCTCCTGCTCCTCTCCCTCCTCTCGTCTCTTTTTGTTCACATCCTCGTTTATCCCCGGCACCGCCAACGTTACTTGGCGGTTTCTGTGCTATTCTGTTTTTTTTGTTGTTGTTGTTTATGGTTTTTTGCTGTGATAACCTCAAGTCTCGTGCTGTCAGAGAGGCAGCATTGACTCATTGAGTCACGCTGAGTCAGATGATATAAATACACCTGTCGTGCTCTGCAGTTTCACTCAGATTTCATCTCTCCTTCCAGAAACCTTGGCTGTATGACCTGAAGGAGATATGGCAAGGCTTTCCTGTGCTGGTATGTCTAAGGGATTCTATATACCCTGAATGCACCATGTTGAAAAGTCTGAATCTGTTTCCTTTAAAAAAGAAAATTCATTTTGATCTATAAATTACAAGTGGGACTAGTGCAACAATGGATTGATGCATATAGGAGGCTGTTTATACCTGTACATGGAGTTTCAGTTAGCACCACCAAACCTGTAGTAAAAATTCTCACTATTGACAGACACAATTTCTAGGAAGCTCATGGACTCATAATTTGCAAGTGTCGATTTTAGTAAAACTTTAAATTATTATTTCTCACTTGGCTGATCCATCCATTAGTTTTCTCTCACTTATATGGGACCAGGTCATTCAAGGTGATAATTTACAACAGTAACATATAATTTTGATTAAAGAAATTGACTTAAATCATTTGTATATAATAATAAGTAAGTGTAATAATAAGATAGATTAGATGTTCCAGAATTAAGTTATCTTCTAAGCAAAACTGCTGACACAGTAACTTTTTCTGACTTCTCCAATCCCTGTATTTATTGTCTGTCTTATTTGGAAATGAATAGAATAATTTCAGCTTTTTGGCCACACAAAAAAGTTATTTTGATGTGTCAGTGTTTTATACTGTAAACTATATACAGAGAGACAGCAGTATACTAATTAAGATCAAGAGATTAAATGGAAAATTAATCAGTAAAATAATGGTTAGTAGTAGATCTAATTCTGCAAACACAGGTGTGTGCACATTGGTGTGTGGATTTTGAAATTAAAAGCCTGTTTCCTCCCCTTCAGACTCTCCTGCCATCTCAGTATTGGTACTACATGGTTGAGCTGGGTTTCTATGGCTCCCTGCTCTTCAGTGTGGCATTTGATGTCAAACGCAAAGTGAGTGAATCTGATTTAAATAGAACAAAGAGATAAGTCAATATATATATATATATATATATAAATTGTATATTGTATATATGTACAATATATAATTCATGCAGGCAGTTTTATGTCTGCCAATTTATATGACTATTACACCCTACTCAGTTGTACTCTTGAGGAAGACAAACAGTCTGTACTTACTATCTGATCAGTTTGACATCTGCATGGACTGTGGGTGGACATTAAAACTGTTGTGACACGTGTGACTGAATGTGTGTGCGCAAGTGTTTGGACTTTGCTCAACTTTGGTCAGCTGAGCACAGCGGGGAAAAACGTGGAACAGTTAGTTCCTCCAACAAAATATTCTAACCCAGATACCTCTTAAACTTTCGCTTAAGCCTCTGGATTTGCCACCATGCACACAGACCCACCTCAAATACAACACACAAACACAACTGTCCAACCGTTTTATTTTCTCTGTATAAGTAACATATCTTCTCTTTAGGACTTTAAAGAGCAGATTGTCCACCATGTAGCGACCATCCTCCTCATCAGCTTCTCCTGGTGTGTTAACTATATCCGTGTTGGAACTCTCATCATGCTGGTGCATGACTCCTCTGATTACCTCCTTGAGGTAAATGTGGCCATTGAACTACTTTTTATTCATTGTACTTTAGTTAAAACAATTTGGTCATCAAAGCTACATTTAAACTCAGATACAATCATAAATGTTTCACAGAAAGTGTCACAGCAACTACTGAATACTCTGCAACATGCAAAACAATACAAAACAGAAATGGGGCCAGAATTACTATTCACCAAATCATGTATCCCCACCAATAAGATGAATGATGTTTTGTCTTGTCATATTCTGCATCCCAGCTGAGATGTAGGTTTTGTTTCAGTTTCAGTGAGTCCTATGTAGTCTGAAGACAACAGCCTTAATATGCATTGCCACCTTGTGGAGGAAAGTGTACTTTGGTAGTTTTTGGTGCAATAGAAGAAAACTAACTACCACTTTAACAAAAGTGCTTTTTTTTTTCTTTCTTTCTTTCTCCCTCTGACAGTCTGCAAAGATGTTCAACTATGCTGGGTGGCGAAATGCCTGTAACTATATCTTCATTGTATTCGCTGCAATATTCATTGTCACTCGTCTCGTCGTCTTCCCCTTCTGGTACAGATATACACACACGTTTTAAACTATTATTTTAACAGTTAATTATAATATATTACTGATGCTGAGCTGTATGCTACTTAAAGTTGTGTTACCTTTAATCCTTTTTGTCCATTGCAGGATTATTTACTGTACATGGGTATACCCAGTGACCATCTATGAACCATTTTTTGGCTATTACTTCTTCAACGGACTTTTAATGACTCTGCAGTTTCTACATATCTTCTGGGCTATCCTCATCATACGCATAGCACTGCGCTTCCTCACCAACAATGTAAGTATACATAAAACAAATTTGCATGTAAACTTAAAGATTTTGTTTATTCATCCATAAACTCATGGAAATTCCAGCACAAATGCAATATAGAGGAAATGCTTAGTTGAGTTAAATTCAAGATTTGTCCCTGGTGTTGCAGTTTGCGTACAAGAGCAGCATTAGCAAGTACACATGTCAAAAACTGTTTAAAATATATAAACATGAAAATATTTAAGAGGGAAAAACTGAGACAAAATTTGAGACACTACTACTGAATTAGGTTGAAACAGTTAATAATACTGAAGAAGCTGTTTCACTGTAGATATAAGCACATATGGATCTTTTGGCAACTTGGTGGAAACACTGATGTATCATCAGACTTTATAGTTGATGTTGTGGGACAAAGAGCTGATTAACACATCCAGCTGTTGCAGTATAACATTTTAGAATTTGGTGTCACACTGTATTTCTAGACATCTGGTGGGTTTAAATCTTATATTTACTCTTTCTATTAGCTCTATTTTTTGTTTCTACAAACTCTTAACAGATATGTATGTCTCCTCTGATGCTAAATACTTATTAAATTGTCTTTAAGTATGACCATCAGACATTTTGCTGAAAACAGTTGGCTGCTGTGGTCAGAAACAAGAAATATCAAAACATCAAAATAATGAACTAGCAGAAAAGAAAAAAAAAACTCTCTAAACTGCAGAGTCAAGTGACATGTCTTCATATGTTTGTCACGTTTGTCATGTGTTTCATTGTAAATATATAAAAATATGACAAATTATTGTTTGAGCGGAAAGTGTCTGATTAATGACGTCTTACTATAATCGCCCTCATCTCCTCACTCTCTCAGGAAAAAGTGGACGATGACAGGAGTGACAAGGATGAAACAGATGAATCAGAAGAAGAGGAGGAAGACAAGGCAGTAGATAAAAAGGATGTGAAGAGAAATGGACCGGTGCAGAATGGCCACGCAGTCCACAACAACAACCACAGCAAGACAGAGTGAAAGCAAACAAGTGTCAGGGGGAAGGAATGTGAGAAAGACTCATATCCCTCAGTATGGGAGCAGGAGGGAGGGATGTAAAGAGAGAGAAAGAAGAAGAGATGTGGGCATGGGAGGGATAAGTAATTCCCTAGAACGAAGAACAGCAGTTATAGTGAGGACTTGTGACACTGTTAATTTTGCACAGAAACACACTCACACACGTTTATTCTTGTTTTTAGAGGGCACAGAACTCCAGCAGATGATATACACTACAGTAAGTAAGCTTTTGTGTTTTCTCATCAGAGAGAACTGAATCATTGTCAGTATGTGATGTCAGTCCCAAATTTTCTAAACAACAGGGGAGAAAATGGAGAGGAGCAAAGTGTGGAGAGAAAACAGGAGGGGGGCTCCTGCTTTAGCTTTCTTGTTCTAACTGTGCCTTAGAGCCAGCTAATGGCTGCTTTAACCCTGTGTTGCTTAATTTCATTGTACATTTTTAGTTTCCTACCAAAAAAAAACAAGAGTCAGAATGAGTTTAAGTGAGCTAATAGGACATTTCTTTCCATAACTTTCTGTTTGTTATTGTTTGTTATGCTATTGCGGTGTCTTTGCACAAACACACAGTGTCTCTTACACAAAGTAATAACACGTAGCAGTACTACTTCATGTGCCCTGTGCCATATATAAAGCAGTGTGCTTCATAAGACTTAAGGAGTGAATTTGGTTTCAGTTTTTATATATAAATAGCAAGATTTTCTGTTCAACTCTTATTCCTGCACAAATCCTGCTTCCTAAAGAAATGCCTCAGTTTTGAAAGGTACAGTTTTCAGTACTCTGCTGTTTGATCAAGAGGTAATCGCCATAAATTAGTGCTCACCACAAACCCTGCAGCAGAAATCAGAGTTCGTGGCAGTTTTGGTGGAGCCAAATATATTTTTTTCCTGTCTGGTTTAGTGGAAGCAGTTTGATCCAGTTGAGTTTTGAATCACAATGATGATGTCACCAACTGTAAAATTACGACTCTCACTAAAATCACAGCCAAGGTGGATTGCGCTGTTGAAATGCAGGAGCTTTCCTCTCACTTTTAGAACGAAATGGGTTTCAGATTATTTTCAGGTTTTACAAGTGTTGTCCAGATTTCACTGCCCAGTAGCCAGGGTAACGTTAGTTAACCTGTGGCGGAGTTTCTGTTTGTATCCAAGTGAATGATTTCATGTACGATTCTGTGTATGAAACGGGTTTGTAGGTATGTTTGTTGATGTACAGTATTTTGAAATGAAAATAATGAGTCTTGCATTATTGTTGGTATGCTTTAAGGTTTTTTGTATGTCAAGTGCCTTATTTGTATTGTATGGAAAGCTCCCTCTCCTGTGTTTCTCCTGTGTGTTGTCCTCTCCTTTTCTTTCCTGTCTCCACATCATGGACTCAGATCTAAGGCTCGAACATCCTCCCTCCCCGTTGTCTCATTCATTGCTCACCTTTCTCTTCTCCTTTTTAAATTACCCTCCCTTCAAAATCACTCTCATTCCACCACCATGTTCTTTTTTACTTACCCAGACCAACCAGCAACCTCTCTTCCTCTGTGATACAGAAGAAACAACTGTGTTATAAACAGTGTTATTTTTATTTTATTTTTGTTAATGATGCCTCAGTATTGTTATTAATAATAAAAGCAAAGACCATGAATCACTATGACAACCTTGTGAAGCTGTTTTCATTTGTTTATGCAGCATGTCTGCAAACATACTAGCCAAATTCAAACGATTATCCACATTAAAACAAGATGTCCCCTTAAATTCCATTTAACATATAAGGTAAGAATTATACAGTTTTTAGAGTTTTAGTATTGCAATTCGGTAACACAGCTGAAAAATCAGGTGCCCTTTTATTTCCTATTGATGCACTCACACTGGCAAGAACACCAAACATGATCATACAGCTGCTTCTTTTCTATCTTCAGTCTCCGCTCACCTCAACGAATCAAGGCAGATGACCTCCCATCCTGCTCGAGGTTTCTTCTGTTAAAGTTTACTGGTGTCTTAGTGCTCAAGGGTTTGTTTGTTGACCTCTTCTTTTTAATTTTGTAATGTATTGACTTTACTGTGTAAAGTCCTTCAGATGATTTTTGAAAATGTTATGTTAAAATAAATAATTATTTAAATGAACAGGCATTGAGCTAAGTTTTTATTTTTCCTGTTTCTGTTTTTTGTCAGTTTTCTAATTTCTGTGTTAGTTTTTAAGATACACTTTAGGAATGTAACATTTTTGTACTGCCTCACTTCCACTACAGATGCAAATGTTTTAGGCTATCACCATTTATCCCTTTCCACTTGTTTTATTTGACAAGTGAAGTTTTTAGCAGACTGACATTGTACATACTGTACCAAAGGTATGATCACTTCACCAGTTCAAATGTTGGTTACACTGGACATTTTCCACTGTTTGACCTTTATATTATATTTAACAATTGATTGCTTGAGTATCACAGAAAATCATTTTCAGACACATTTTATCAAAAATCATTTGCAGTCTCACAGTTCTTCTATGATGCAATAATAATACCTTGCACTTCATCCACTAATGCTGAGATATGAAAATAACGACCTCTTTTCTGCTTAAATGCTGTAAAACGTAGCGTTAATATCCTGCAACAGTAGTTGCTAAGTCAAAAACATACATATGTTACAATCCTAATTTTATTTTGTTACATTAGTGAAAAGGGAAAAACACAGCTGCTCGCTCCCAGTGTTTGGAATAAGAAAAAGAGAAGAAAAAGGAGACAAAATACATTATGGGGTCAGTTTCATGCTGCATGCATTCTGTAAACATGTGTTTCTGTGCAGTTGTTAGACATTAAACCAGTTTGACACATTTGCATAACGTATCTCTATCATCTGAGGACTTTTGTTTAACTCCTGAAAATCCCCCCACTACCAGCGGGGCGGAGCACTACATGGATTTCCCAACAGTTCACGTCATTTGTATCTGACCGCTGTGAGGTCCAATAGAGAGACGAGAAAATACCGTCGACAGCCTGTAGTCTGTGAGTCCTAAACGCCATGTTACCCAGAAAGGGGGTTTAAACCGGGACAAAACAGGGAAGCAGACACCGGAGGAGATAAAACATTATTTAATCTGCGTTTTACATCCCGTGGTCGCTCTGGATTTACACTAGTCATGGCTTTGTGCGTTTAAAACAAAAAGTAAAGTCGCCTGCGTGAGGAACTCGGCGGTGGTTATCATCAAGCTAGTTAGCTAGCAAGGGGGGAGGGGCGGGGTGTGTGAGGATTTTTTTTTCCGCAGCCGAAGTTGTTTGTTTATGTTATTCCGGATATGTCTTCTTCAAACCCAGGTAAAGTGCAATAAAAGTCACAGCGACACTTTTGTCGCGTTGTCTTATGCAGCTGTTTGTGTGGTTTTGCGTTTGTTCATGTATAACTAAAGCGGACACTTTCCCGAAGATAGCGTGACAGCAACTGCTAAAGTTAGCCAAGTTAGCTTAGCAACAAGGCTACATGGTTATTGCATAAGTGCTGGCATGTTAGCCTGCTGCTAGCAGTTAGACTATCGAATGGCGAGCTCTTAAGATGTGTGGTAAAATTTTTGACAAACTAAATCTACGACAGCTAACAATCGAGCTGCATTCGCCTAACTCGGGTTTTATTTTTCTCTTTTTAGAAGAGGTTGCTGACAAGATTGTAGTTGCGCGTAGCCACCTTTATCGTTATCGCATCGTGGTTGTCTCAGAGCTTTATGCAGTCACGAATAAAGAATAGATGTTGTAGATCTATTTTAATGCTTGGTTAGTGAAAAAAAATCAATGTCAGCTGTGTGTGTTCATGCTAATTTGGTGCCGGAGAGTGTTTCCGTTACTTTTTCAGTGTTTGAGACACGTAAAGACCTCACCTGTCATTTCTGCTGCATTGTGCTCTCTGTGTTATTAATAGAGTTACCAGACCCAAATCTGGGTATGGGAGCAAGTGGTACCCAAGCAAGTGGCGGGGCTGTCGTACCGAAAGGGGCCAACAAGAGACAAGCTGCGTAAGTGTGATGGTGCTAAATCTAATGTAGTCAGTACTGAGTTATGTGTACAGTACTTTTGTTTTTTGCGGTCGTGCTTAAAATGTTTCAGAAAATAAATCTTTTCTCTCCTCCACGTTGCAGGCCAGAATTTGACGATGATGACGGATGCAAATTGTTCAGGTATTCTTGTCTCTCTTAAGTCTTTGTGATTGAATTTTGTATGAAGGAGCATTATCAAGTGTTTGAATTGTCTGGGTTGTTGAGATAAGAAGCATTGTTTCCTCTGTTTTTCCTCAGGTGTGACGATGAAGCAGGTGGCTCCAACAATGACAAGGAGCGCTTTGCTAGGTATGATGGTGACAGAAACAGAAGTGATTGTGGGGGCGGAGGAGTATTATTATTATTAAAACAACAGGCTACCGACGTGCTGCTCTCCTTCTCCTTTCTTTCTTTCTCGTCTTTTTTCACTCTTACACTTCTTTTTTATTTTGGTAGTGATATTTGGGCCTGTTTTAGCGGGTTGGTTTCATTTCCAGGTATTTGGAAAAAGATCAGAGTTTTGCAGATGAGGAAAAACTAGCCAGGTATGGCCTGTTCCACTGTGGAAGGTTCCCTCTCCTGCTTGTATTCATATCAATATTGAATGCACGGATCAATTACTGTCTTGTCCTGCTGGGACACCAGCACATTGTTATTTTGATAGCATTAAATTACTGGATATATTTCGCTGCTCTGTGCGTTTGTTTTGATGGTCTGTACCACTAATCTAACCACTGTCTGTGCCAGGGACTTCTTTTACTTTGTTTATCCCTTCCTCTTCAGCATTTGTCCTCTCTTTCTTTTTTCTCCCTCCCCCTCTCAGGAAATCTGTGGGGTCTTTCTCTTTCTGCACTTCTCTTTTGTTACCTCAGCTGGCCTTGAAAGACCAGACTCTCTCCTTTTTACTTTCATCTAGATAGATCATTGACTACATTTTGTTTTGTGCTTACATTACATCTCTCACCTTTTCTCATTCCCACCTCTTCTTCTTGTTTGACATAATTACATTGTTGTCATTGACTCTAAACTCTACTCCATGTTGTCCACCTGCCCGTTTGTTTTCCCCATGTCAATCCCTTATGTCCTCTCGGCCTCTGCCGCCCTCCTTTGTTTCCTCACTCCAGGGAGAACCACAGTGAGATTGAGAGACGGAGACGGAACAAGATGACTGCCTACATCACAGAATTGTCAGACATGGTGCCGACCTGCAGTGCACTAGCTCGGAAACCAGACAAACTAACCATCCTACGAATGGCAGTGTCCCATATGAAGTCTCTGAGAGGAAGTGGCAATACCAATGTAGATGGGTCGTACAAGCCCTCCTTCCTTACTGACCAGGTAGGAACAACCAATGAAAAGTCAGAAGTGAGGTATTTGGCTCAAAATCTACTGAACTGAGCTTAAAATCTATTTGAAAAGGCAGTAACGCTTGTGCAAACATCAACAAAGTTTAGGCCTTATAGTTATAATGTAGTTCTATGAACTCAATTGGAATAAAGGGACAGAGGTAAAGCAACACCAACAAGTTAGTTGTGTCACATAGTAACTGAATGTAATTTGATAGTTTCACTGTTGTTGAAGTGACTGATGTAATCTACTTCTTCAGTATTCTACAGTCTTTTTTTCCAGGCGCTTGTTCAGCTTGAGGTTATTTAAAACCAAACTTTGTGATTACGGATTGACTATAACTGAGTGTACATGAGCCTCCTGTGCATCATACCTTTATGGTGAGCATTCTTGCTGACAACTGGAAACGAGCAACTGGTTGACACCATTGTGGAAGTAGGGCATGTCAATTTTGGCACTCCCTAGGTTAATGGTGTAGTTAGTAATGATAGGGACTAAGGTGCAAAGCAGAAATGACACTTACACAAAGACCATGTACCATGTGTCTGTAGGAGCTAAAGCATCTCATCCTGGAGGCAGCTGATGGCTTCTTGTTTGTTGTGTCGTGTGAGACCGGTCGCATTGTTTACGTCTCTGATTCCCTGACACCCGTCCTCAACCAGTCACAGTCTGACTGGCTCGGTTCCTCCCTATATGATCAGCTCCATCCAGATGACACAGAAAAGCTCAGGGAGCAGCTCTCCACTGCAGAGAATAACAACACAGGTACAAAATATAAACACACACACAGACAGTAGTAGACACATGTCAACCTCAGTGGTTCACACTTGATTGACTTGATTCACTCTGTTTACAGGGAGGATGTTGGACTTGAAGACAGGAACAGTGAAGAAAGAAAGCCAGCAATCATCAGCCAGAATGGGTATGGGAGCCCGTCGATCATTCATCTGCAGAATGAGGTATGATTCATACTGTACTCAATCATCCAGTTTATTGGTTATATTAAAATATGTGCCAGGATGTATAAATTGTTCATCTGATGGCCTGTTTGTTTGTACAGGTGTGGCGCATGTCCCGTGGAACCGTTGTCGATGAACAGACTAAACTTTCTTAGAAACAGAAACAGGTAACCAAAACCAAACAGTTTTTTTTATTAGTATTACTGCACACTGACATACCTGGAAAAGGCCAGTTCCTATATGATGATTGTAAGCACAACATTATTACAAGCACAGCTATAAAAGTGGTTTTCAGTGTATTTCATTTTTCACCTCAGGAATGGTTTGGGTGCACCCAAGGAAGGGGAGCCACAGTATGTAGTGGTCCACTGTACAGGATACATCAAGTCGTGGCCCCCTGCAGGTAAAATGTATAATTTTATTCCATTTTATTGCTTGAATAGATTCTAGATTGTTTGTATAGTGTACTACAGTGTACTGCTCTGTTGGTATAGTTTTTATTCTATTGTTTTAAAAAAATTTTTTTGCTTTTTATCTTGTACTGTCCACTTTCCGCCGTGATGATGCAAATTTCCCACTTGTGGGACTAATAAAGGATTATCTTATCTAAAATAAACTATTTTGATAATTCAGCCCATATTAAAACAGTCTTTGCAATGTTTGTGTTTTAGGAGTGTCACTAACAGACGATGAAGCAGACAACACTCAGGGGAGTCGCTACTGTCTAGTTGCCATTGGGAGATTACAGGTATAATTGTTGTTGCTCATTTATATATGATGTATACATAGATGTGCTCAAGTTGTGATCACAATGTACTTTGTGACTAATCATATAAGTACTTTATTGAATAGTATGTAGTTGATACAAAGTTCTTTAATTGTAGTAATTTGATACTAGGCTTTAATACAGTATGGTATCCCTGGGTATTTACAAAAATAGCAATGGTAGTCCTTTGATTGCTGTAGTAAAACAAATCTGCTGACCATAAAAGCTGGTATTCTTGCCAAGCTGGAATCCAAATGTGAAGACGATGCGGTGCGAGAGTTGATGCGCTAATGCCATTTCCTCCACCCGCAGACAAAGCACAGCAGACAAAATCATTCCTGCAGGTTTGTGAGGAGATGTGGCTCTTTGAGCTTTAGAAATATAGTAGATATAAGACATGCAATAAAATCCCCCATTTGTCCATAAGTAGTGAATGATCTAATGATGTTTTTTCACTTTGTTTTCTGTTATTAAATGTTTCAGAGTTTACTTGTAGGTGTATCAGCATAGTTTTATTGTTTATGCTGAACATTGGATTATTATCTTTTTACCCCCAGGTGACATGTTGCCCAGGTGACACAGATATGAGTAGTATCAGTGTTCCAGTGGAGTTCATTTCACGCCATAATTGCCAGGGAACGTTCACCTTTGTAGACCATCGCTGCATGACTGCTGTCGGCTATCAACCCCAGGTAATCACCACAGCTGTCAAAATGTCAGGTTAATCTCTTGACACGTCTTCTGGTTTAGTGATGATTGTTTTATCTGCTGTGTATCACAGGAGTTACTGGGAAAGAATATTCTTGAGCTTGCTCACCCTGAAGATCAGGGCTTACTGAGAGACAGCTTTCAACAGGTAGGACTGTCTGAATATGTGCAGCTTTTTGATGACTCATCTCTACATCGGTTTATATTTCCGAGTGTAGTATCACACCATGTGTTCACGTGCATTTACAGGCAGAGTTCCGGGCTAGAATTGCACTCCTCTAACATTTTGGACTCACCACGGACAGTTTACACATTACACATTCTTCTTCCTCTTCAAATCCATTATTGACATTACAACTTGACTTACACTAGTAGCAGCTGATGTATCCTCAAGCTTCTAGCCTCAGTTAGAGACCCTAGATGTCCTGTAACCACACTTTTTCACATTTACACAGGCAATTCATCATCCTTGATAATGTGAAAAAGGTTTTAACATTTTCACACATGGTTTGAAGAGACTAATATGTAAAACTGTAGGAGTTCCCCTTTAAGTAACTAGGTTCCTCTGAGCTTTCTAGATTATTCATATTTTTCGAGTAAATCAGAAACCCAGTTTTGTTATTGTAGATAAGGCAATATAGATTACAGTTGGGATTTATTTTGAAAGCAGTATTCTCGATCACATATGCACTTAGCAAAGTTTCTAATCTGCTGGTTTAGTATGCATATGTCCATGAAGTTTGAAATGAGGAACGCCTAATTGTGACAGCAGTGTACTGATAGAAGATTGATAGAAAAGATCACAACCACCAACAGCCTTGTTTAGAAGAAAATATTTAAATGGAGTGAGAATAGAACTGAAACTAAACCTTCTGCAGGTTTGAACAGTTTCCACAGTTGGGCAGTTCACTGATTTGTAAACATTTATGCTCTAAAGTAAACTTTTGTCTCTCACTGCAGAGCCTGTCTTCTCTATTTTTTATTAACTTTAAATGTGACCTGTGGAATCTGATACCTTCTAGTAATCCGTGTTCTTCTGTGCATGTAAACCCACTGCATATTGATCTGATGAAAACACCACAATGAGACTGTGTGTCACGCTTGACTTGTGTCCTCAGGTGGTGAAGTTAAAGGGCCAGGTTCTGTCTGTGATGTTTCGGTTTCGAGCCAAATCAAGAGAATGGATCTGGATGAGAACCAGCTCCTTCACATTTCAGAACCCATTTTCAGAGGAGATTGAGTATATAATCTGCACCAACGTCAATGTCAAGTGAGTCACACTTTCCAGTCTGATTTTACCAATAGCGCTGATTATGTGACATGATTACACAATTGAATACAGCTCATAATGAAACTGTTGACTGTTGAGAAATGGGACGGTTGGGGAAAATTCCCTCTGTCTGAATGCTTACGTGTCACCTTCTATCCCCTGTTCCTCTCAAACCCTTACCACAACCCCTTTTAATACATTGCACTCTGATCACTCTCTTCCTACACCCGCCTCTGATTGTGGGCTGGTAGAAACTCAACTCAGGACCCCCTCACACCAATCTCCTCCCCAGGGGGTTCGCTGCCCCCCTCTTTGGGTCAGAACAGCCCAGGCGTCCCTCCTGTGGTGCTCAGCCCTGGGCAGGTGGCCACCAGGTGAGATCAGGCCTGACCTGACTATCGTCCCCCTGCATGGGAGAACAGGGGCTGCTTCTTCATGGGAGTCTGCTACTGTTTCTAGCAAGCTACAGTCTTTTTTGCTGTCATTTTCTCACTCTGGGTGATTCTTCTGTCATTCTATTTCTCTCTGTTCCCACATAGTGATGGTAAAATAGTTCTGTTCTCTGAATAAGAAGCATGTCTTATAGTTTGCAGTTTGCTGGTAGATGATGACAACGGAGAATCTTTTACTAGGTGGTTTAGCATGGTAGCAGTATCTCTTTATATAACGGGTCTTTCTCTACAGAAGTGTCACTTTCTTCCACCTTTCTCCTTTATGTTGCCATGGTAACCGGTGGCGGTTTGATTGCTGTTTTATCAGCAGGTGTTTGGGATTTCTGACTGCAGTGGAGGGAATGGAAATGGAAATGAGGCTATTTTAAACCACCTTCAAATCAACACTTCTCTCTTTCTTTACCTTTTCCAGGCAGTTACAGCAGCAGCAGGCCAATCTCGATGGAGGTGGTACCAGAGATGGTCTGTATGAGACAGGACCAATCAGCCTCCCACAGGTTAGGCTGTGTGTGTATGTGTGTGTACATGTCCAGTTTGATTCAAGCATAGATTACGTCTTGTTTCTTTTACGTCCTTTGCCTCTTGCTGTAATGAGTCTTTATGGAAACAGTGACAGGATGTTGATTATTTTCCAGCAGGAAAACAGAACTTACAGAACTTCCTTATGACATAGAATAGATAAAATGAATTACCACCACTGATTTTAACACTGGATCCTGATATTAGATACATATGTACAGGAGCATGACTAACAGTGATACATTTTACAGGTTTTCAGTTTATAAAGCAATGATACAACTGTGAAAGTAGTATATCATGAATAAGAGCTGGACCAAATGTGATGTGAAAATTAATTGGCATTATAACCAGTAAACTCATTGGTTCTCATGGCAAGAAGAAACACATTATAACCAGGGAGTTTACCTGTCTGAAAAGTCTTCAGAGTCAAATCTGTGCTTTAACACACAAACCACACAAATAAAATTGGATTAGGGCTGCAATAACAGTAGACTAATAATTTATTAATATTTGACAAATCATTAGTAGGCAGCTAGCCCATCATTTTCTTTATTAGTGGATTGGCTGAACAAAATCTGATTCACTAGCTCCTCTGTACTTTGGTACTTAGAATAAGTCACTCTTGTCTAGTGATTTGTTTCTGCCTAGTTTTTGTATGTATTCTTTCCTTGTACATTTTGTGTTAAGTCTTGGCATTTGTGTCTCCTCCTGTCATCCCTATATCCATCACAGCTGCACTAAACAAACCAAATTTAAGTGTGCTGGAGCATTAAGGAATTATTCATTTCAGGCAATTTAATGAAAGGTCACAGCTTAAAACAAGTAAATTCTTTATTACTTTTTCACACCTTTAAGAACTTTGGAAGTGTGAACACTGACCGATCATTTCGCTGGTTCTTAGATGCCATTGCAGCCAGTATCAGCAGCAGGGCCGGATCACAGCAAGAGCCTTGAGAAGCCTGAGCTCTTCTCCTCGCTTTTTCAAGGCACAGATCAGACCAAGGGCGTGCCCTCCACTTCTACTCCTTCCGCACAAATCTACCCATCACCCACCAACTTCACTGCTGGTCGTTCTAATGACGCATACAGGTAGGGAGTCGTCGTGTGTGTGTAAATAAATTCAGAGATTTATGTAATATATCAGCTGGTTTAGATCAGATCTTGCAGATCCACTGTTTTTGTAGGATACAGGCATATGTGCAGCAGCAACCCATCAGAACACGACATTGTATAGTCAAAATGGAGGGTATATGAGAACAAAGGTTCCTATGTGATTTTTAAGTGGTTGCAGATGCGTCCTTTATTATGGCCCTTTCACAATGTATTTCTGAATTATGTACTTGATGTTGTAAGTAATTGCACTCAATGTTAAGCTGACTTTAAATATAATTACTTACTTTTTTTGCAATATAAGTGGTTTCTATAAACATATTTGACAGCAGGATCAGTTTTCTTTTTCTCCGCACAACCAGGTAACATAGCTTTAATCATCTTTTCTCCACAGATCGGTCAGTATGACTCCGCAGATGGCGCAGCCCGCCCACTCAGCGGGGCAGATGCTCGCTCAGATGTCTCGTCAGAACGGAGCCCCACAGTCAGTTGCTCCGTCTGGCACTGGCAGCCCCCTACATGGAGGACCAGCAGGAGGCTGGCCTGCAGCTGCATCAGGACCCAGACAACAGTTTAATAGCCAGGTAAGCCAGTAAAACAGGACTGATGTTCTAATTTTGCTTGTCATTGTAGTGGCTTCCTTTGTAGAGAAAACAGAAGATACTTGATGTGAGGATTGTTCTCAATTCAACCCCTCTAACCAGCAGGTGGGTCCTCAGGCAGCAAAGACCTTATCACCACAGTTTCCTTCCATGGGAGGCTTTGGAGGTGGCTCTTCCAACTCTTTTGGCCAGATGCCTACAGGTGCGGCTCCCACTTCCACCAGCGGTGCAAACTATTCTCAAATTAACGCTCGCGCCAGTCTCAACACCAACGGTTATGGTAGGTTGTGTGCATGTAAGTTTGAATTTGTGTATCTGTGTTGGCACATCCTCTAACCTTTCTTTTCTGCCTCAGATGGCTCTCAGTCTGCTGCACAGTTCCCATCTCGAGCAGCAGAGGCAGTGTGGCCCCAGTGGCAAGGCCAGCAGCACTCACAGAACAACACAGAGCAGCATCCTCATGCTCAGGGCAACCAGCAAGACATGTTCCCTGTGAGTGGCACAAGCTTTCTCTCACGAGAACATAATTTGTCTTCTGTCTTTTTATTTTCACTAAATCTCTTTGTCTCCTATTTGTTTTAGGATGTGTTGTCTATTCTGGACCAGCCTACCAACTTCAACAGCGATGACTTTGAGATTCCCATCTATCCTCCATTTAACGAGTGACTTGGTCAATACTTCTCTGCTGGTCTACCCCTTTGTCTTCTCAACATTTTTTTTTTTTTGACATCAGTCCATTTTACGCTTAGCTCTTTGCTCCTCTTTACTTCCTGCTCCTGAGAGTAGCACTCTTCCCTTGCTTTGCATGGCTTAAACTACTCTGGCCCAAGCTGGTTGAAGATGGAGAAATGTATCTGATTGCAGATATTTAGGAGAGGTAAATCAATCAATTGCTACTGACTGAAAGGTAATTATGTTAACAATATTCCAGCCATAGTAAGAGAAACCTTTAGCTAGCACTGCCCAAAGCTCAACAACCTATACTGTAGATATGTGATATACATATATATATATATATATAAATATAATTATATAAAGTTGCACAATCACGTAGCCACACTTGTCTAGACTGCACAGAAACACACTCTGACACAGACTAAAATACACAGAAAGTCAGCACATACAAAGGCCTTTTATTCTAATACGTTCCTGGTTTTGATGAAGTGTATTTTTTCTGTTTTGCCCTTTAGCATGTATATTCATCACTGCAGTCATTGATTTAAACTCTCAGGAAATCACAGGGAAATGCAGCTTTGGATGTATGTGTGTGTGTGTGTGTGTGTGTGTGTGTGTGTGCGCGCATGCGTGTGCGTGTGTTTTCCTCTCAGCTGTTGCACGCAAACCACCATTGTCCATGCCGACATCACTAAGATTTAAATCTGCAACTTGTCTCTGCATATCAGCTCTGCTTTCATGAGTAGATTTATACAGATTACAGTTTGCTTTGTCCATTGGTGACTTCATCTATACATTTTAATTATTTATCCTTTTATAGGATATAAACAGTTTTCTTTCTTTATTGAATAATTTACTTTAACAACACAACAGTGTTACTATGGCTACATACTGTTTGTCTAGGTTCCTGTAGGAAATGTATACAATCGGTTTTTCAAACTTCCTATATATATACAGTATGCACGTGTGTATGGCTGTGTACAATATCATAATCAACATTAACACATTTCTATGGTTTCTGACTAGCTGGATTTACTTCTCTCTGTCATCCTGTACCAAGTATGGTCTTTTTGTAATCCTTTTTGTAAAAGAAATCAGCAATAATTAACAAGCAGGAATTGTGTACTTTTAAAGCCATTCTTTGTCATTTATACATGTTTTGATTAATGTTTATTTTAAAAATGCAGAGATGTGATAGTAATGTTTGATTTAATTCAAACGTTTTTCACATGACTTGATGACCTCTACTTCACTGCCCTTTTCTGATCAGTTGGTATCTAATTAATGGTTCAATCAGGGTATTTAGGATTAAAATGGAATAAACACAGAATGATTTTTTTTTTTTCTTTCTTTGTGACATTTCGATTAGGACTGAATGTTAGGACAGGCTCCAAAATAGTTTTTGGTAAGGCTGTATTCCAGGAAAATGTTGTGGGATAAAACATAAATTAATTTTTAATGTGTGGAATTAGTTAAAATGTAACCATTTTTATTACAGTTTTCAGTTGTTTGTGTGCGATATCCTGACAAATTATGTAATTCTATGTAACCCATGTTGACAATTGTGCAGTTTAGATTTTCAAGACTGTGTTGTCTTTATTGTTGAAAACCTTTTTGGTTGCCCTCTATCAGGTTTTTTCAATGATGTGAACTTTTGTCACTCATAGAAACACAAATATATAAATATACTGTATATGTTTATGAAATGTTAAACAGAGAAATATTTGTTTTTTGTATTAAATTGCTATATTGTGAAAAGAGATGGGTTGTAATTTAATCTGCACATTTAGCTTTTCACTTATAGTGGGTCACGCCACACATGTAATCCTTAATCACAAACTCATACCGTCTTCTTCTTGACAGGTGTTTAACAGTGCACCTTACTGATCACACTCATGCAAGAGTCATGGCTGTTTCCAATTACATCCACAAGTGTATTTGCTTCCTTGAAACAGCTTTATGTTCTGAACTGGTGAAGAAACAAAAGCCATCTTTGCTTTCATTTGCCTGTATCTGTTTTCTTTCCTCATTCAGTGTCAATGAAGCTATAAAGAGAAGAGAGCTGTGGCTGTCTGCTGGGATCAGTTTCTGCCTCAGTCTTTCCACCCACAATCAAAATTGATTGTATTAGTTCATGTTAGTCATGGTCGGAGGTAGATATTTCACACTTCTAGAGCTGTGAAAATTTTAAAATAACTGCATTTTGTATTTATACGGGTTAGGAGTAGATGGTTTCTTTAGTTAAAGGGAGTTTTTTTTTTTTTTTTTACTCTCTCTCTATGGTTTGGCCCTATGTAGATAAACTGAATTTAATTGAATTGTTTTTGTTGCACTTGAGCTTGTGGCATCAGAATACGTGCAATCTGCATTTTTTTTTTTTTGGGGCCAGGATCAGTTTCCAACCCCTCTCAGCTAGATTGCCACTAAGGTGTCATATCCTCTTTCTCAACCTTTTTTCTGGGTCTTCACCATTCTGTACTCCCGTTTTTCTTCTTTGCAATCACTTTTAGGCCTCATAATATTCAAAACATTGTGCAGGCACATATGTAGACTTAACTTAATGATCATGTGCGAACAGAGCATCTTAATTTCCACTGAATGTGTGCATTTTAAAGCTGTAAAAACATGTGTTCAACCATATCATTCTCTACCTTGTCATGTATGTACACCTTGTACTGACCAGGGATCCTGTGACTCCTGCTAAGGTGTCATCTTCTCTGAAGGTCTTGTCTCCTGGACAGACCAGAGAGGTGCCTGGCTTTTCTAATCTCAGGAACAACCTGATTGTTACCAAACTCTTTAACTATTTATTCAGGACACAGGTGCCAAATGGGGCTCTGTGTCCACTAGTACATCTTGTCTTTGGGAAAACAGTAGGTGTCAATGCAGGAAAGAAAAAGAGATCAAGACACAGAGGAACAAAACAGAATAGTTGGTTTCTCAGAAACTGCAGCACGATGGATTCTTTGTGAGCATCAACAAAAGTACTGGAGGTGCAGAAACAGATAAGACACCTTCTCTTGGATTTTGTGGATTTATCAGAATGAACACACCAATCCTCCCTGTGGCCAGGCTGGATGTGGATGTAGATCTTGGCTTTGCCCTGTTCTTCTTCTTCCTCCTCTGCTTCTTCTTGTTAGTGACCATTGTCCGCTGTGCTCAGATGGTGTTGGACCCTTACAGCGCCGTTTCTGTCACCACATACCAGGAGGAGCAAATGGAGGAATGATGGAGGCCACAGAGCAACGTGTTATTAAAGAAAACAAACAATGCTTTTTTACTCATACTGCTGAGGTGGGATGACAAAAACTTGTTGCCACAAACCGCTAAATATTTGAGGTATTTTCTTGACGTCACGGTTATGTAGTTGTTTTTGACTCTGTGTTAACTTTTTTTTTATAGTTTCCACCAATCTGATGGGAGGACAAACTGATAAATGTTTGTACAACACAAGGTGTCTAACAGCACTATCTGACAACTTCAAATGATGTAAGTACGCACATTATAGAACATATATTATCTACGCTTTTGATAAACATTCACAGTTAAAATCCGATGACATGGAGAAAAGTCCTCAGTAGATCATTATCATTTAAGACTTAAACAACTAATGTTTACATCTGGACAAGCCTTTCTGCCAATGGAACCTAAATACATAACAAATGATACACAACAGAAAATAAATGCCTGCAGCTTTGTATTTTGAAATTCTCATATAAAGTAAATGTGAATAAAATAAAATACTAATTACATGCACAATACGGGACGTTGTCACAATGTTATGTCATGTCTCACTTTGGATTGCTCTCAGCTGTTAGCCAGAGATCACAACATTAAGCCCAGAAGGCATCCAGCTCTATACATCATACCAACATGCAAACAACAGAACCACAGAGGTAACTGGAGATGACCTAGAGATGATAAACTCATAAACTCAACTAAGTAAAATGAATGTACACTAATACAACAGTGCTACAGTAAATCCTTGCTTCATTAGGATTATAATATTCAGTACAACAACACAAACTCCAAAATGATTTAAGCATGACATGGTTGTAGAGTCGAATTAACCAAATAAACCAAAGCTTAAAAACCTTTGTATAGGAATAATACAGCATGACTGCTGTATTAGACCGGAGTTTTGGCTGGCTTTACTTAATGTACATGGTCTGTTCATTTGGGTAAAATGTTGCCCGTGTTGTAAGAAAACCTCCTTGATACATACAAAGACGAATACCCTGAACTATTCAGTAATAGAGCACAGATGTTTCAAAGCTCTCAGTGATTGAACTATAATCTAAAACAGATGTTTACTTCTCTTCCCCAAATTCTCAAAAATTCACTGTTTTTGAGACATTGAACAGTCTTTTGTGCAAGTGTTTCAAGCTGTAGCATTGTCAGTTATTCATCGTTAGTGGGTCTTTAAAAATAGAGACTGAATTATCGTACATAATAAGCACAATGAAAAAGTGCCAGGATTTCTGTGTATATTAATAATCCTAATACATAACATATTTGTACTCCGGGTGGCACAGTGGTGTAGTGGTTAGTACTGTTGCTTTACAGCAAAAAAGTGGCATAATGACTTAAAGTTAGTAGTAAATCGACACGAAACACTCATAAATACTGTATGGCATTTTGGTAGTTAATGGTGTAAAACTAATGTAAGCTGTAAACAAACTTCCAAAGGTGAAAAATATGGCAAAGAAACATTTCTAGTAATGAGTAAAAATAATGACTAAAGATCTCCGTTACCTGGTAACTTGTTGTGGAGCAAAGTTTAAATACCTCGAAACTGCACTAAAGTACAGTACCTAAATAACTACTTAGTTACTTACTGCCGCTGAGCTTCATAAAACATCAGAATCAGAATATCTTTATTTTCATTGTAACAAGTACAACGAAATTAGCTGCAGTCCCTGGGTCAGATAGATGCAATTTTCCTGGAGATCCCAAAGTTCCTGGAGATTAGAACTTAATTACATATAAACATGAGTTTTCAGGCACAATTTGCAATGAACGTCCTCATAGTTATGCAGATCCAAAAAGAGTTCGTATGTATTAATTTGTGCTAAAGCACAAATAACACCAATGAGCTTTTATTGTTTCTTTATTCTTGACCATAAAAGAGTTGGTTAAATAATGATGAGAAATTTGGTGCCTCTCTTTTGGCTATGCACCGCATCATAGGGATAAGAAGCACGTTTTTATAAACCTCGATAAACAAGGTGAGCGGAGATTTCGCATAAGGTATTCGCGCAACCAGGCAAACCGCCCACTTCGGGTACTCTGGCAAGCAAAGCAAGCTCGCCCTCTACATTGTAGCTAGCAGGTAGCATTAGCTAGCTAACGTTAAAATTCGCAACGCACGGGATGGAGAGCAGCGAGCGGTGAGTGGTGATTACTGTGTCTGATTGAAGTGTTAGTTATATCCTCTGAAGCTTCTCTGGGAGTAGCAGTATAGAGCACAGTGGTGTTTGTTTTCCTGCAGACTGCATCAGTCTGCGAGGAGATGATTTAGTGACCATGCTAATGCTAGGCTAACATGCTAGCCTTGTAGTAAACCTTAGTTTGTTGCTTTTTAGCTCCGGTGCTTGTCCAGATTTTGTGCTGTTGTAGTGACAGCGATGTTGTTGTTGAGCTAAGTTACCTTTTGCTTCATCATAACAAATGGAATCGGTATAATAAAGAAATCTGATTTCAGTGTCTCTGTTGTTGTGCTAACCAGTAGTGAGCAACTCTTCAATTCAAAGTCTCACAGTTTTATTATATGTAGTTGGTATGTTACATCAGTTACGTAGCAGTTATATCTGAGCTAGACATAGCTACGTGCTCTATCAGTACCAACTTTTGTAAATCACTCTTTTTGTGAATAGTTCGCAAACAAATGCAATAACATGCTACAGTCAGTGGTTTGTGTACATGTTATTGACTCTTGGTGCAAGGTCTTACTCTGCAGTAGCTACTATTACAAGCTAACATTGCGTGCAGTGATGCTCTAAATCAGGGGTGCCCAATACGTAGCCCGCAAAGGTAGTGCAGGTACATCACGTGCTATTGGTGGAAAAAAATCTGACGCTGGTCGATTGACAGAGCGGACAGTCTGAAATCAACTCTAACACTCGCACGTGTTTGAGGAATTTGCATGCGGTAACACGCACGCACGCGCTGCAACGTTTCCCTTGATTTTACTCTCGTCAAAATGCGCAACATCGTTTCACTTCACCTGTGCAGCTGAGGATGAGATACGACGCTACAGGCTGACAGTCAGCTCAAGTCGCGTGCCTTCGGATCGTTTTGGTTGTCACTCACAGATGAGAAGTAACCAAACACGACATGCGCTGCGTTTTTCACTGCAGCATTCAGCTCTACCTATTTATGCTGCTCAGCATTTTCACACATGAATTAAGTCCAAATACAGTTCAACTGCGATGATGACCATTTGGGAGCCTGCTAGAGGCTGACTACTGTGCAGCCCTTGCTAAATCCATTCAGTGCAGCTGATCAGAGTATCTTAATAAATGTATTGAATTGTTTTTTGCCATAAGTTGTATACTTTACCAGTCAAAAGTGTGGACACACAGCAGATTTCACAACATCAAATTGATCGGAATGAATGCGTAGACATTGCTCATATTGTAAATGTAATTATGATGACACAATTGAAGATATCTTTTCATCAAAAACATATATGTGTACACATATATACACACACAATATAGGTAGATCATTATGACTTTAATCATGGTCATTTGAAAAAGTAGCTCGCAAGCCAAAAAAGTGTGGGCACCCCTGCTCTAAATGTAGTGATCCAGTGTTCACAGAGGACCTGTAACTGTGTCATCACACAGACGTGGAGGAATCAGTAACACTGACAATCTGTGCTGTGCACATTTAGGGTTGCACTAATAATGTTTATTGCTTATGTTTCACAATATTAACTGTTTATGAGTTTTTGCAAACATTTGTAAATGCAAAACAGATCAGCCTTGTTCACAGGATTTCACGTGGGGTTGAGTTATTTGAATGTCATTCGTAGGAGTGTAGTGAGGCTGTTTACTTGTACTGGAACACACGCAGTTTCCAGTTTATCAGCTACAACAATCTGAAACTGTAATGCAGTTTAATAATAATTCAGGCCTGCAATAAATCCTCCCTCCAGAAGGTTATAATGTTCCGTTTTTGTTTGATCTGTTTGGGAGGTATTGATTTAACATTGTGATCTATTTGTAGGATGTATCTGCTGTTGTTGAACTGCATTATACGGAGAGCTGTTTCTGTTATTAGTCCGAGGAATTAACAGTCGTCCATCTTCATAAAGATTAGATTGATCGGAGCACTGTAGTATTACACTGTATCCTTGTTAGCTAGGTGTACTAACTAAACTGTGGAAGTGCATGCAGTTTTGCTTAGTGTCATTAATTTTTAATATATATACAACAACAATGTTCATTATTGATTTATCTACAGGTTTTTATCTACATGCCTATCATAGTTTATATGCGAATGACCACACAAATATGAAAATGTCAGAGCTACAGGTGGCCAAACATGAAAGCAAAAGAAATGCTGAGCTGAAGTAGTATTACGTTTTTTAATGGAGAAAACTGTGTCTGCTTTGACTTTACAGAATGGAGGTTGA
Organism: Ctenopoma multispine; assembly: GCA_034779795.1. NCBI lineage: Eukaryota > Metazoa > Chordata > Actinopteri > Anabantiformes > Anabantidae > Ctenopoma > Ctenopoma multispine. The sequence continues at coordinate 9,820,362 of JAUYWH010000008.1, read as the reverse complement.
TGGCTGGGACTCCAGTCTGGAGGAAGAACTGGGCATTTCTCTGGATGAGCTGAAGAAGTGGATTGAAGAGGCTGTGGAGAAAAGTGAGATTGTGCAGAAGAAGAAGGATCAGCTGACAGAGCTGAAAGAATGGGTGGAGCAGAAAGAGGAGGAGGAAGCGGTGACAGAGAAGCTTCTCAAAGATGCCAACCAGTGAGCAGCAGTTAACCTATTCCTGTTATTTATTTAGTAGTATTTGTTTTTATTACATAAACAAAGTTAGCATAGATCAAGTTGTTGAGTAAAGGCCAGCTGTTTATTTGAATCAGCCACAGTCTAACATGGAAAACGTATCAGGTCACACTGACGAGGTGAATCACACACACGATTAAACTTTATGTTCGTCTTTAACTTTTCATAATAAAAATATGATTAAATATTTCTAAATTTGATGACAACTGCATGACAACAGTGGATTGTATTTTATTTCTGACAGTAACACTTCAACTCAAATTGTCTGCTGAGAGCTAGTGCCAAGTATCAGTCCACGGCTAGTGCTCATTGTTTCCCAAATTTTAAATCTGTAAATCACACTTTGTGCATTAATTAGAATCATTTAAGTGGAAGAAACAAGGTGCTAGCTGTGGCACAAAAAATGAAAACCAGCACTGACTGCTGCAGTGTTGACAAAGATCCTCTGGACCACATAAGTACATCCTGAAGTAATCAGTAAGTGTCTGTCTCATACATGCCCTCCATCGTTTCTCAGGTCCGTATTGGAGTGTGAGAGATTGGTAAAAGCCACTTACCATAAGAACGGTCTTGTTTACCGCGAGAGCAGCTCAGAGGAGGAGGGGGGTGGAAGGTTGTTGTCCTCTGAGGTCATCGAGATAGACGATGATGACGACGATGATGTAATTGCTGTTGGCTGTTGTAAGTCGAGTCATTTTTACATGATATCTGTTATCAGTCACTGCAACATGAAAACAATCAGGTTATTTAATTTCTGTTTTTCACAATGTTTCAGTGGTTCCTCCAAAGAAGCCCATCCATCCTGGCAAAGATCCAGTGGTGAGAGACACAAAAAGCTTTTATATTGTTCTCTCTTCCCACTTCACCTGGTGTGACTTTGTGAAGTTCTTGTGTGTTTAGTAATTGTTGTTCTCCTCTAAATTTAACATTACACAACTGATCCTCAGTGTATTTAACTACAACATGCAGAGTAGTACTTTTCTGTTCTTGTTCAAGTGCAGTGCAGCATGTTCCTGTCTCTTTTGGATGTGTAACTGCAATATGTTTCTGTTTCTGTTCTAGATCTATTTTAGTTCAGTTTTTCATGTGTATTTTTCCTTTATTAATCTATTTTAATTTTGCATATTTTCTGTATACAGCGGGGGAAATAAGTATTTGACACATCAGCATTTTTGTCAGTAAGGGGATTTCTAAGTGGGCTATTGATGCAAAATTTCCACCAGATGTTGCCATCAAGCCAAATATTGAATTC
>JAUYWH010000008.1:9799231-9818779 GCA_034779795.1 Ctenopoma multispine | reverse complement strand
TATTTGGCTTGATGGCAACATCTGGTGGAAATTTTGCATCAATAGCCCACTTAGAAATCCCCTTTACTGATAAAAATTCTGATGTGTCAAATACTTATTTCCCCCGCTGTATATGTATATTTCTATCTATCTAAACTGTTGATATGTGATAGCAGTTTTATACTCTGACATCCACCTTTAAACCAAATAATACAGTTTTAGTAAGATTGCAGAAGAGCAGTAAGTACAAGATCTGTAATTTAGCATGAATACATCTGTAGTGTGAATATAGTATAAATACTTACATAATCATACTTATAATAATATTGAGAAATGAAACAGGTGCAAAGATGTGAAAGAGTGCAGGTTTAGTTAGCAACGAGACATTGCTATTCATAACAGATAAGCCAGGACAAGTTTTGCCAAAAACAAAAGTTTACTTAACAACTTGCCTGTCCCGTATTGTCCAGACAAGTTGCAACATGGACTAGGTTACATTTGTTCCAGACTTTTCCTAGTGCTGCTAACAGCTGCTTTGAGAGACAGAGAGGTGAGATGCAGAGGTTGTGGCTTTAATGGGACACGTCTATGAGAGGGAGAAACTCCACAGTGTACTCTTATGTTGATGAATGTTTTATTTATATATTTTTCCAGTTAAAAGATGTATCCACGGCTCTACAGAAGACCTCTCAGCAGGTGCAGAAATTGGTCCAAATGGTCAGCAAGCCTTCGCCAGGTGCTTCGTTGCTCCGATCTCCAGGACAGCCTCCAACTCAGTCAGGTGAACACACACACGCACTGTCTGTGGGTACAGTTACATGTCTGTTAGATACTTTTACATTATACCTGTGCAATAAGTATTTCTTTATTTGATGTGTGTGGCTTTCATACACTCCAGGTATTCAGGGTCCAGCACCAGCAGTCTTTGTGTCCCAGGGTCCATCTCAGTCCATGACCAGGCCAAACTCAAACATGCCAGAAGATGAGCTCCGAATCGGGATGAACATTCTGGGAAAGAAACGTACCAAGACTTGGCACAGAGGCACCCTGGTTGCTATCAACCCAGTTGGTGTGTTACTAGAACATTTAATCTTCTTTTAGGTTCTTTAAATTAATAAATTAATAAATTGATAAATGTCCAAAATACAGCTTGATAATTTTCATAAAAGGTATGTATTTCATGCCTTGATAGTCTTGTTCTGCTCTGTCATTAAAGCTCCTAATCCTCTGTCGATATTCAGGAAATGGTGTATTCAAGTATAAAGTGAAGTTTGATAAAGGAAAGAGTCTGCTCTCTGGAAATCATGTGGCTTTCGACTATAACCCCACTCTGGAGAATCTGTACGTTGGAGCCCGTGTAGTTGCAAAGTACAAGGATGGGAACCTGGTGTGGCTCTACGCTGGTATAGTAGCAGAAATGCCCAACAACAAGAACCGCATGAGGTGGGTGGACAAAGAGGAAGGAGAAATACTGATATTTGTGAATAATTGATCAGACTTTATTGATATTTTTGTTGATTGTGTTTTAGGTTTCTGATTTTTTTTGATGATGGGTATGCTTCATATGTGACACTACCTGAGCTCCATCCTGTTTGTCGACCACGTAAGCCCTCACTCCTGTATCTCCTCATCCTCTTCTGTCATCTGTAAAACTCAAAAAGAAAATGTTGTATTGAATGTAAAGCCTACTGATTTAAAAAGAGCCAATTTGTGGCTTGTTTTCACAGTGAAGCACACCTGGGAGGACATAGAAGATGCATCGTGTCGAGACTTCATTGAGGAGTACATCACTGCTTATCCCAGCAGGCCTATGGTACTCCTGAAGGTTGGCCAGATTATCAAGACAGAGTGGGAGGGGACCTGGTGGAAGAGCAAAGTGGAGGAGGTGGATGGCAGCTTGGTCAAGATACTTTTTTTGGTATGTCTGCATCTATGCAAATGTTTAAATACGATAGCAAAAAAAGTATGTGTAACATTTGGAATTTATCTATAAGTCTATATTTGTGTAAAATATGTCCCGATATTCATCTAAGTTTCACTCATGACATGACATGACATGAACAAAAAACTAATAAGAGTGAGGAGTGTGTAGATGACGTAAGAAGTATGTGGCTGTTCTCCCTACAAGTGAGCACCCAGCTAAACTTAAGATGACTCCAAAGAAACGATACAGAATTCCCAGTAAGGTAAATTCCCAAGTTTATCAAGTTATGTTCCAGGATTATGTCGGTGAGGCCGTTGCATGATGCAGCAGCACAACGATGTGAGTGGCCAAATCAGATGCTGTGGAATGAGTTCAAGAGAGCTGTTTTGATCACTCCGGAGGTTTTATATACTTGGTCTTGTCACTGTAAATAGGACTGTGTGATATGGACCAAAAATTGTATCTCTGTGTGTATATATCTATAAGTTTTAAGTCAAAGCCATGTGAAAAGTCAAGTCGAGCACTTTTACTAATATTTTTGGCATCTGATTTTTGCTAGTTTTAGTCTCGAAACTAGGTTCTTTAATCTAGCGTCGTCATTGACGGTTTGTTAATTGTTCGCTCTGTAGTTTTAATAAATGTAAATACATGTCGCCATTTTAGTTGTGTACAGTTACCATGGTTACCGGTATTTGTCTACAGAGCAGAGCGGGAGCATTGTCTCACATTTTGACTAAAATATTGTTCCTTGAGAAGCTAATTCGTCGATAACTATTATCGACATTATTTTTTCAAACATTTTTCTTTTTCTTTTTAGTTAATAGAGTTTCTTCCAAGAGGCGCTAACGTCAGATGTCAGAGACGCTACCGGTGTTTTCATTAACGGTAGCGCTCGTGCAGCGGGTCGACCCGTTAAATCTACAGTTGAAGCAGAAACGTTTTCGGTGATGGAAGAAACTGTTTTACTCATCAGGACATTAGTTTGAACAACACATTTTACTAACACGTCTTTTACGTTAGCGTGTAGTTTTTTTTTTTAACAGTGTGGACTTTGGGAGCGAGGTGTCGCGGAGAGAGGAGTATTAAACTATCCAGAAGGCGAGATTAAACTATCCACATACCTTTAAAAAGTCGATATAAACCCCCAACCCTACAGTACATACTGAATTATCAGTGACTGAAGCATTAGGCAGATAATAAGGGGTTACTTGTTGTTGATCAGGATGATAAGAGGAGTGAGTGGATCTATAGAGGCTCCACCAGATTGGAGCCAATGTTTAACCTGAAGATGACCACGGCCAACACTCAGGAGAAGAAGCTGGCAGGACAGCAGAGGACACGACCTAACATGGGTAATGTACACACACCGAGCTGTATACACGAATGACTACAAAAAGCCATCACCCTCACTTGTTTGTTTTCAGCCAACATCTCTTAATACCACACTTACTTGTGTGTTTTTACTCATTTACATTCAACTTCTTACTTTCTATTTTAATCTCCAGGGGCATTGAGAAGTAAGGGCCCAGTAGTTCAGTACACTAGTGACGGACATGTCGGAGCCTCCCCTGTCAAAGCACCACAGGTCCCACCCAGCCAGCCGCCGCAGACACCACAACACCAACAGCGTCCACAGCCCCCACAGCACCAACAAACACAACAAAGCCCTCACGCTGCGCCGCCTCCACAGCCGGCCCAGACTCCACAGCCTCCACAGCCGGCCCAGCCTCCACAGCCGGCCCAGCCCCCACAGCCGGCCCAGCCTCCACAGCCGGCCCAGCCTCTGCGCATCGAGTAAGTGATTCTTGTAATATAAAACTAATCAAAAACCGTGAGCTGATGCAAAATCTAGCTCAGAAAGTACAATCAGTTTAACCATTCAGTCATGTTATTTGTTTATAGAAAAATTGTTACTGACTGAATGCCTGTTTGCCACCATTTTAAAGCAATAAACATCAGATGGCAAAGAAGAGCACGTCTCCATTTGTTCCAGGGGTGGGAGGCACACATGCTTCCAAAGTCACACAGTCTTTTTCCTCCAGTCCCAGCAGCAACCTGCCTAGGTGAGTTCCCCTTCTGGTATGAACAAAAATCTTGCTACTTATGACAAACAAAAGAACAAAAACAGTGTCAAAATTCATCTTGTCCTAGAAACTTGGTGTTTTCAAATGTAACTTTTTTTGTAATCTTTTTGTTTGCAAATCCACAGTGGAAGAGGTGGCGTGGTATTGAATACCACAAATACTCCAACTCCTACATACACTATAATACAAAGACCACTATCCTCTGTTCCTCAAACTCCCACCTCTATCACCCATGTGATGGCAACCATCCCTCATCAGCCATCATATCGTGCCCCGACAGACCGCATCTTCTACCTGGTGCACACATGTCAGCCTGCCTGTCTGAATCGTGTCCGACCTGCAAAACCAGACATACACCAAGGAAAGAACCCCCTCCTCACACCCTTACTGTATGATTTCAGACGTATGACAGGACGACGCAAAGTAAACCGGAAGGTAAACGGAAAGAGCAACATGACTGAGGGCAATATTGCTTTTTATTCCATTACCTCTTTCATTCTGGCATTTAAACATAATTACAACTACAGTTTTTACATTTCGACCCACAGATGTCCTTCCATGTGATCTACAAGGCTCCATGTGGCCTCTGTTTGCGTAACATGGCAGAAATCCAGCACTACCTCTTCCAGACTCGCTGCGACTTTATATTCTTAGAGATGTTCTGTCTTGATCCCTACGTACTCGTGGACCGGCCCTTCCAACCATTGAGGCCATTCTATTATATTCCAGACATCACTGGTGGAAAGGAGGACATCCCACTCTCCTGTGTCAATGAGATCGATACCACCCCGCCTCCTAAAGTAGCTTACAGTAAGAACTGCACTCAGATGGTGATAAGGAAGGGTTATGGTGGGTTTTGTTGTTTGAGCAGTGCTGCACAGAGTAATGTTTTTTTCTGTTGATTTATTGATTTACAGTATTGAAATATTTTACATTGTAGATTTTCAAATGTGAGATTGTTTTTGATTTTATTTGTCTAAATTACAGTTAATCCAAAACCTTTTGATTTCTTAATTATAAAAATTATATCAAAACTGATAAACCTTCATGGATGAGAACTAAAACGTCCATTTGCCATTGAACAGCACCTTGGGGATAACCATGACCTGGATGACTGTAATGTGCATTAAATTAAGATTTTCCTATATATTTCATTATTTTCTGATATTTTAAAGACCAAATGATTTATCTATATAATAATTGGTAGATTTATATATAATGCTAATAATAATTTATCATGAGCAACATCATCAACATGTATTATCTTTTGTTTTATGCTTGTTTGAAGAAAGGTTTGTGCTGCTAAAGGTTGTCATCATGAAAAAGTATCAAACTCGTTATGCAAGTCTTGTCGGGATGTTGTGAGAAATGCTATGTTCCTGGTATTGGTTTGTTCTGTGGTGGGAAGATGGATACATACAGTTTAAACATTAGTACTTCCTTTTTGAAATGTTTGTTTCCTCTGGTTCTAGTTTGGGGTAGTACATGTATTAAACTTCCCTATATTCAAACATTTCTTTGCCTGTAAATGAAGAACTCCTCCAGGGGATGTCATCTGGTTGCTTGTACTAAGGATTGAAATTACCCTTTGCAGATTACATTTTTAAGCTATAGAATTCATGCACAAAATAGTTTACCTTTATATAGAGACTAACAGATAGTTCTCTTATTTCTTCAAGGTAAAGAGCGTATTCCTGAAGATGGAGTATTCATCAACACCAGTGCAGATTTCCTGGTCGGGTGTGATTGCACTGACGGCTGTCAAGACAAGTTAGTGAAGCTGTTCACCTTTAATCCTTCATTTTTCGTGTTCCTCCCCTTGATGATATTCTGAACTCGTGTCTTAATTATTCCTTAATTACAGGTCCAAATGCTCATGTCACCAGCTGACCCTTCAAGCTACAGCTTGTACGCCAGGAGCACAGATCAACCCAAATGCTGGATATTTGCACAAACGATTAGAGGAGTGCCTGCCCACAGGGTCAGACAAAGTTCACACATTCTGAACTAAAGCACCTCCCACTTGTAGTGTACTCTACTGGAAAACAGCTTAATTCTCAACCTTCGTAACATCATATGAACATATTCACTGTTAGATATAACAGCTAATTTATTCATCTTGTCTCAGAGGTCATTATCTCCTTTCTCTGTCTGTTTTTTTTTCTGATTCACAGTATCTACGAATGTAATAAGAGGTGTAAATGCTGTGCTAAGATGTGCACCAACCGGTTGGTGCAACATGGCCTGCAGGTGCGTCTTCAACTCTTCAAGACTCAGAACAAAGGATGGGGCATCCGCTGTCTGGATGATGTGGCCAAGGGATCTTTTGTCTGCATCTATGCTGGTGAGAAAAAGGGAACAGAATGGTTTAACCATGGCAGTGGTGATTTAAAATAGACACACATACAGTCTTCTGTAAATAACTTGAATGATGACTTAATCCTTTTATCTTAATTTAACTTTTCCAGGTAAAATCTTGACAGATGACTTTGCTGACAAAGAAGGTCTAGAGATGGGTGATGAGTATTTCGCCAACCTGGATCATATAGAGAGTGTGGAAAACTTTAAGGAGGGCTATGAGAGCGAGGCTCACTGTTCGGACAGTGAGGGGAGTGGTGTGGACCTTTCCAGGATAAAAATTCAGCCATCTGCTTTAGTATCAGCTAACTCTGCTGGGCGACAGCACAGGAAGGGTGAGCGATCCAGCTGCCATTTTATGTTCCTCGTTCTACAGGTGATTTTTTTCTTTTCTTTTTCATTTATTTATTTTCTGTCGCAGACCAAAGCTCAAGCTCATCCAGCGACAGCAATGAAGATGATGACAAAGACTCTAAGAGTGAAGATGAAAGCGACAGTTCAGACGACACGTTTGTGAAGGATAGTTACTACAGCTCCAGCTCTGTGTGGAGGAGTTACACGACACGTGGTCAGGTCAAGGGCAACAAGGAAGGTGAGATAGTTATTTAACTGCAAATCAGAAAAAAAAAATGTATTTAAGGGCCAAATTATCCAAATCAGACTTGCTGCTGGAGTTGTATTAATTAACCAAAGATTAATGGGTGATTAATTGTAGGACTGTATGGAAGCCTTTCACATCAACTGACTACTACTGATCCTGTAGGATAGCATTTGTCCAGATGATTCCAAAAACAAAGGTTACAGCGTGCGCTGCTGATTTTGGTAGCAATTACAAAATATTACTTTAGATGATGGGAATTGTGATTTCAGATGAAGTCATAAATAAATCAGGATTAATAACTGAATTAAATCTTTGGTACTGGCCCTAATTTGTAGCAGTTTACTTAGATTATCTTCATGTTGCTTTTAAACTAGTTTTATAGTTGGTGAAAGTGCCAAAGACTTTTCTCCTTCAGCTTTTGTTTTATCACTCTTACCTCACACCTTGATGCCCCAGGGAGTCAAGACAGTAAAGATGGACTTAGTGCGTCAGCCAGAGGAACTGATGATGAGAAACCACCATCCATGCCAGAGGAGTCAGGGAAGAGCAAAGTGACTTCCTGGCTCACCAGCCAGGGTCTGAAGAAGGTGAGTGTAGAGTAGATAAAGCAAACACACCCTTTTATAAAACAACTGCACTGTTCCATACAGAAATAAAATCCTGATGTACTTTAATCTTAGATATGTAATGTTATGTAAGAGAAAAAATTAATAAAAGTGAGTAATATTTCAGGTGATTTTTATATTATGATTGTGTCAAATAATTAAGAACCCTCCTTTTCTGTTTTCCATTTCAGGAATCTGGAGACAGTAAGAGGTGTGTTTGACTTGCTAAAATATTCTTTTAAACAATGTTTTATTTAACACCAATGCTACGACTCTGTGATTAATATTAACACATAAAGTTAGATTGCTAAGATTAATCTAGTGTTTCTAACAGTCAGGTGAAGCTAGAAACGGGGAAGAAGCAGGATGTGATGACTCTCTCTGACAGTGATGACGTTCAGACCATCAGCTCGGGATCCGAAGACAACAAGGAGAGAGAGAAAGTCGCCACAGGTACAGAAAGGAGAAAGAGGAAGTACTTGAATTTACACCACACTGATGCTGACCACATGGTTTTAACTGTTTTTGTTCTTGCTCAGGTGTGACTAAGAAGCAGGTAGCAGTTAAATCTACACGTGGCATTGCTCTGAAGGGCAACCACAGCCTGATGGTAAAAACAGGTGGAGCTGGAGGAGGGGGAGGACCTGGTGGTCAGGGAAAAACAGGACAGCAGGGGCAGACTGGAGCAGGCGGGGACAACACTCCCAAAAACACCCGCCAGTTCTTTGATGGCGAAGAGTCGTGCTACATCATTGATGCCAAGTTGGAAGGCAACCTTGGGCGTTACCTCAATGTAACTATTTCAACAAACTATAGATCGCAGTAAAACCATTTCATGCCACTTTAATTACTGGTTGCACGTGTTTCTCTCTGACTGACGTCTCTGTATTACAGCACAGCTGTAGTCCTAACCTGTTCGTCCAGAATGTGTTTGTGGACACACATGATTTGCGGTTTCCCTGGGTTGCGTTCTTTGCCAGCAAGTAAGTTTTAAAACAAATCTCCAGTTTGTCACCATTGCTTAGTTATCATCTCATGAGGCTTTACTGAGAGTTGTATAACTGTAATACTGTTATCTTTGTGGACACAGCCATAGGGTGGCACTGCTGTGTCATTTAGGGGATTGTCATTGGATCTTATTGGCGAGAGAAATATTCGGAAGTGTTTCATTGTTAAAATGATATAAATGAGCTGGATTTATGTAAAGCAATAATCTGAGGCATTTTTTATATCCACCCATTCACACAGTGATCAATGCACTCTGCATGCACTAACTGATTATTTACACACTGTTAAGCTCTTGTCCCGCTTGTGTGTGTGTGCGCAGACGAATCCGGGCCGGCACCGAGTTGACCTGGGACTACAACTATGAGGTGGGCAGTGTGGAGGGTAAAGTGCTGCTTTGCTGCTGTGGATCCACCGAATGCAGAGGAAGACTGCTGTGATCTACAACTGAAATGAACTTTACTCCCTCTACTTCATCTGTAGAAACTGTAGAAGAACCCCTTCAACACTGTAATGTAGTGGTTGTTTTTTTTGTTTTGTTTTTTAGTTGAATTCCAAATTTTGTAAACATAATTACATTTTTAAACAGTTTTGTTGCCTTTTTTATTACCACATCCTGTCCTGTATTATTTTATCTGCCACATGTTTCTTTACACCTGAATAAAACACTTTTCTGCATTGAACCAAAGCTCCAGCGTCTGCTCCTTTTTTTTTAAACATCACTGGGCAAAAAATCCAAAGTTCCAACAAGCAGGTTTGTATTTATAAAGAATTATTATTATTATTATTATTAATAGCATAACCAATACAAATTAAGTGGAATAATAACTCTAGGCAGAGATTACTGTCGCAAACACTAATCACAGGAGACCGGACTTTGTTTGGAGCGTCGCTGGCCAATCAGCTCGTCTCTGTTAAAATCAAGCAACAATCATTCGTCTCATCACAGAGGACGAATGTCGATTGTAATCGATGCGTTCTTTCTTTTTTAATCATCTATTTGATTGATTTGCTAAAATGTTTTACTACCCCGCAGTTTTGAAGCGTCACAGTGGTTGTTTTTCTACAATCTGGTGAGTAAAAATGTTCTTTAGTATTTATTAAAATCGACTTTAATATCATAGTACCCGCAGGTGAAGGCTTATAAATTCAGTGTTAACTGAGGAGCATAACGACCTGTACATTTACAGACTGTGTTCCTCACTGGACAAATGCAGACTGCTCAACAGTCACATTGTTGTTACTGAGTGAATTTCTTTAATATTTATTAAAATATATTTTAATATATATTCTAAGGATTTCCTAAGAGTTAAACTCTGTAAAAAGACGTTTGCGGTGCTTACACAGTTACTGTATGTATGTAGAAAGACGCAGAGCTGCAGGTGCATCACAGTACGAGGATGAAAAAAGAGTAGTCAAAACAAGCAGCCTTTTAAGTTCCCTATAGAAAAGACAACAGCTTTGAAGATGAGAAAAAAAAAAAAAAAAAAAAAAAATGCTGATAGGCTTTTAAGTGCAAGTGTCAACTGTGAATCTTAACTCTGTGTTTATAAACCTACCCTCACTTCAGTTTGGAGGACTGTGTGAGTCAGAGATTTGGTCACCAGGTGTACAGTTCTCTGTGACTTTTTTTGTTAACTATTTCATTCCTTACTGGTAAACAAATGAGTGCCTTTTATCACCACCACTGCAAGACAAGCTAGCCAAAAACGTTTTGTATCCTGTCCTTTTTTTTTTTCATTTAAGGCTGGTTGCTACCAAAGGTATCCGAGTCCCTCGCAGGGATTTCCTAAGAGTGAACATCAAAAGCACCTGGTAGGAACCTCTTGAAGTCATCTTCACATTTAATCATCGGCTGCATGTTAAACCGTCCGTAAATGCAATAAAACCATTTGTGTGACAGTGAGGACATCATGAACTATGTGCTGGAGCAGGTCCCACCACCTCATCCAGGTCTGCCACGGCCTCGCTTCTCCCTCTACCTCTCCTCCCAGCTCCAGTATGGCATTGTTGTGGTCTTCCACCGCCAGTGCGCCATTCTCCTGGGTAAGACATGATTTAACTGCAGGTAAGAGACGCTGAGACGAGCTCACTGGCACTTGGATCTTGACCTTGAAACCTTTTTAGAGGAACTTCACTTCATCTTGGGCCAGCTTTTGAAACAGAGGACGTCCCAGAAAATTGATATGGATGACTACAGCAGGTGAGAATAGCTGCTCAGCATCAACTGTATTCCCCTGTCTTCACAAACACAGACTAACTCTTCTCTTTGTCAGACAAACTCTAGTCTTCCCAGATGCTCTGACTCTTCTGGAAGAGACAGAAGGAGCTTCAGATCCTTTGTTTGGAGTGATGTGCATGCCACATGTCATGCCAAGTCCCAGTAAGCTAATACAGGTACCAAATACCAAAGCAATGGAGTAAAAGTTAACTTGAAGCCTACATTTGTAAAAGAAGGAAGTGGAAATCATAAGAATAATTACATTATGTGACTCTCAGATGGGTGAAGAGTATCTGAGAGAGGCATCTCCTGAGATGCCTGAACTGACCATCCCAGCTGCTGCTGCCACACCTGAACCTGAACGTGGTATATACAATTCTTATACAAGAATTTACATTTCAGTACAGAGAATATAAGATGTAACTTAGTGATGCGATTATGTGCTTTAATTAAATGTCACACATACAGCTCTGCAGAAAGACTTGTGTCTATATGTGCATAATACGTCAGGTTGTGAGCTCAGACTGTTCAGAGACACAGAGCAAAGAGACACAGCTACAGCTCAGGTCGAACAGAGCAGCCCGACTTCAACAACATCCTCCTAATTGGCCGAGGCTGGTGCTGTGGTGTCGGGAAATGTTATGCAGCCAGATTTCCTTTGACAGAAAAGAGCTCTGTAATTGCGGCTTGATTAGTTGTATCCTCTCCTGCTGTTGTCAGCGGCTCGTGAAGTGTTGAAATAGTGGCTTTCTATTAATGTCATCCGTCTCGTTTTTCCTCAGGCATAACTGCGTCTCCAGGCACCATCACTCTGAGAGAGACAGAGCCTGTTGCTATCCCCACTGCAGAGGTACAGCTGTCAAAAGAAACACACATGAAGACACTTTCAGATTTTAATCATTGCCTACATCTATCTCTTCCTTTGTTTCTCTCAATGGTAGTTTGAAGGTGTGGACCTTGTTGATCAGCACCCAGATACTCTTGACTTCCTCTTAGCTGAAACAGATCACTTTCCAGAGGGTAAGTGGCAAAACTAAGAGCTCATGACACAAGGCAGACAAGAAGGGATGAGGTGGGATTAAAAAAAAGAGAGATTCTTGTATAGTATGTTTATTCTTCCTTTAACCTGTTCTAATAGAAGATGTGGAGACACTGGGAGAAGAAGTGACACCAGCAGAGCAAGAGAGGGAGATAGAGAGGGAAGCAAGGCAGGGAGACCTAGAGAAAGAGAGAACAAAGGAGCTCACAGGGTCCACTATTGAGTAAATGATCCAGCTAAACATGTGGACACATCAGAACAAACACACAGATTCACTGATACGTTTCTGCTTGTGTCAGATTACAGCCCACTACTCTCCCGAGTGAAGATACCGTGTTGTTGCCACAGGAAGAGTCTGGTCTGGCTGTGGAGAAGCCTGGACCCCCCACAGACGAGCTTACCCCAGTGTCTGTGCCCGTGCTCCCCTCACCGCCGTCTGCAGCAAAGAAACGAGAAATACCAAGTCCGGAGTTAGAGGTGCTGCTTCAAGAGAAATAATATGCAGCGCTTAATATAACAGGCACAATTTGTAGAGAGTTCCTTTAGTGATCAGTGATAAATCAGGTTAAAGTGACTGTGTACCTTGAAAAGAGACAAACAGATGAAAACGCACAAAACAACATTGACAGAATATTTAAATATAAGCATGTGTTCATTCCTCCCCCACACGTCAATCTGGAAAAGCACAAATGTTGTTGTGCATTTGATGCAGCAGTATAATAAACAACTTAAGCAACTTAAAATAGTCTAACATGGTCAAACGTATGTGAAAGAACTGAATAACACACATTCATAAAGGAACGATCTCTCTGTTTAACTAACATGATAAGGCTGTAGTTACACATGCTAATAAATACCAACGTTTTGGTAAATTTACTTCCCGCAGGAAGAACCTGTTCTAGACGTGAGGAGGAAGAGGAGAAAGAGGCAGCTTGTCTTCTTCGACCCGGAGACGCAGATCGCACAGGAGGTGCTGCAGAAGCAGATTCGAGACGCTCTGTTTGAGACCAGACAGCCGCCTTTCCCAGCGCCTTCATCTCCCCGAAGGCTCCATGCTGCTGACCTCCTCAACAACCCCTGTACCTGTCAGTAACAGACCTGTAGACAAACATATTCATTTGATTTCTATATGTGTTTTAGTCCTCATATTACCTGGTTATTACTTTAGTAACAACCATGATATCATTATTATCAACATGTTTTTTATGAAATATTTTCCCACTAGCCCGTTACTACTGATCTGTAATGTTCTCGGTCAGAACATTGTGGTTAATGTCCACACAGATTTTCCTGTTACTAACAGCCACAGGTAATATGCATATTGTTATGTAGTCCCCATTAAAACGCAAAACAAAGACATTATAAACTATATAATACAATAAATATTCTTATATACAATAAATAATTATCTTTTCTTTAGTGGTGTCAATCTTACAATAAACAGCAGTTAATAAAATTGTTCTACAAAATAAAACTCAATGAAAATGTCATCTTCCACCGGTGTTTCTCAGAATGATGACCGTTTCCCTCCGTAAACAAGGAACAGCTGCCTCCTTCCCTGGTTATTCTAGTCATAAAACAATGTGAATTAAAAACTCAGTGGCACCGATTGTGAAATGTGTGGTGATGTCTCTAAGCTGTTATATTAAATTATTACCTTAAAGTGTAATTTTTCTCACTTTCTCATATGCGGCTGCTTTTAAAACCCATGACTGAAGTGACTTTGTCTAAAACAAAGCATCAAGTTATTTTTTCCCCTGCAGTTTTGCCTGAAGAGGTGCAGTCTCTATGGAGACAGGCTGCGACCATCACACCTATCCCCGGCACGGACCTACAGGTTGGGGAGAGAGGGCCAGAGTCCACAGACTCTGAAAAGGAAAGAGAACGAGAGATGATTGAGGCGGCAGAGGCAGCTGAGAGAGAGGAGGAGAGACCTGAACTCAGCCCAAAGGAGGTGTAGAAGAGTTTTTGTTTTATATGTGTGGAGCCGATGTCAATACCTCTCACAATATGAATAACTGTGTGTGTCTGTGTGTGAACAGGTTCCCAGAGACTTTGCTGAGTCAGAAATGTTTGATATATCAGGTAAATAAAAATCATAAGATTGCATCAATACAATAAAATCTAGGAAGGAAGACAGGTGTGAGATTTAAACTGGTTGTGAATGAAGTTTGTTGATGTCAGTTTGCTGCAGTTGAATTAGTCATGGACTGAAGTAGTTTGTGCGTTTGCAGGGGTTAGGCTGAAGTCAGAGGTCAGGGTTAGGCATTTATCACTTATGGTTAAAGGTTACTACAAACCTCCGGGGAATGAAATGCAATAAACCTGTGCTGTGTCCTGTGAACCTGTGTGTATGTTTGTCCAGCCATGGGTACGCTGCCACTGGAGGGCTCAGACCAAAGGGACGTGTCTCGAGAACTTTCGCCCATGTTTTTGTCCGAGAGAGAAGGGTATGTTACAAAGAATGATGCAGAGTATGCAGTATGTGTGTGTACAAATGCTTATGTGCGTGTGATTGCAGGTCCCCAGTCTCCCGGTCTGTTTCTACGCTGCAGGACATCCCAGAGGTGGTGGACGAATTGTTGGAGAAAATAGCATCAGAGTCTCCTGGGTAATGTCAATGAACGCAACACCGTTCTCAGAGCTTAAGTTGTTTGTTTATCCCAGTTTATTATTTTGTTTGGTTTGAAGATAACTGACGTGCCGATGTGATTGTGTGTGTTTAGGTTGTTACCAGAGTTGGCTGAGCACGAAGCGGCACCTGTGCTTTTTCAGTCCCTACTGCCTCCAGAGGTCAACCGCAGAACTGTCAGCAGCACTTTTCAGAAGCTGTTGGGTAAGGAAACAAGTTGAAGTAGTGTTAATGAGACATCAAAACCAGAGGAACAACATATATACACTGCTGTCACTAGTGGAAGCGGAGTGATTCTGCGCATCTGATGATTCAGAACAATAACACCCAGAAGGGTTATGTACAAAGGTTCAAAAATGCAATTTAAAAAACGATCCCCTTTAATCCCAATAAATGTTGTCTGAATGCTTTATTAATTTCATTTCAAGCTTGATTAACACTTGACTAAACTTGCTGTGTGTGTCTTATGTGTAGAGGCTCTATCCGGCAGTAAGGTACGCGTGGAGCAGAGTGAGCCTTATGGTGACATCCTGATATTACCTGGACCTAAATACAAAGAGGTGCAAGTGACTTTGTGATCAGTTTTTGTGGTTGTTCAAGTTCCTGTTCTGGCTCTTGTCTCTGTGTTTAATATCCTGGATTCAGATGTTATAATACATAGAAAATAGTGGAAGCTTTTGTGAGTGACCGTTTCTCTGTTAAAACTGTATTTTGTTGACAATTATTGACATTTAAAAAACATTTTACCTGCAGTTTTTATGACGTTAAACATGGTTTACATCGCTGTTCACTGTTGTGAGCAATAATCTGTATCAACTTTATGATCTTTCAGGTGAATATTTTAACTTTTTTTATTGTTACATTTTTGACATTTTTAATGGTCTGAGCTCATGTTATTCAGTTCAGAAAGAAACACGCACCTGTTCAAGTGATGTGTCCCTTTGAACATGAACTACAAAATAAAAGCTTTATACGAGCTCTCGCAGTTATTTGTGTAAAGGAAGCATGCGCTGTATATTGGAAGGTATCCGGAGAATGCAGAGGAGGAGGACAGGTGTGGCAAAACTTCTTGCAGGGGTTAAGAAGTACAACGAGGAGTTGAGTGAAACCAGATCTCTCTCCCCCTTTTCCTCCTCCTCCTCCTCGCCCTCCTTCTCGGCTCCCCGTCACTCCCGCTGACCACATCTTGATTCTACTCTGAAGACTTTCTCAGGGGGTTGTGACCAAAGTTTATTATTAGTATCTGTCTCAGCTATCTCCATCTGTTTGTCACCTTCCTCACTTTCTGTTTTTGTCTTGTACTTTAACTTCGTCTTCTTCCATTTTTCTAATGTTTGATTTTCCCTTTTTTAAATTCCTCTTCAGTATCTTTATTTCTTCTGTCAGTTTTATGGTGAGACTGAAGTTTTTTCTCTCCTTCGTTTCTGGTTTCCGCTGACAACACTGCAGGCTATTTTTTACTTTGTCACATCTCCATGTCCTCTAGTTTTTCTGTGCTTTAATATTTTACTGTTCTGTCGCCCTGTAATTTTTCTCTCCACAACTCCACAAAGACCTGTTTTTATGCTGCCTCTGCTTCACCTGGCTCTCTCCTTCACCTTCACCAACCTTCCTCCATCCTCTTCTCTTTCTCCTCAGCTTGTCCTTTCTCTGAGTAGATCTGCACTTCTACATAATGGGAAAAACAGAGCTGTGTTCTCTGTATAAGGGTTTTCTGGACTGTATTTGCCTCTGCCTCTCTGTAAGTATCTCCACTTCATTTAATTGGCATGCACGTATTTATAAATAAATATAAAAAATATGAATTAAAAAAATATATAAATATACATAAAGATATTGTTATATATTATATTATATTTGAAATAATCTTTACTGCATTCTTTAAAATTTCATCTTCTAACAAACCACATGCAGGCTGTGTATTTTTAAATATGTGTCAGTACTTTCTTTGTGCGTGATCTTTCTCATGGCCCTTATTCTGCACTAAGCGTTTCCTCAGCAGCATACGCAGGGGTCCTGATATTAATAACAGTCTCAGAATGTGGATGGAAATAGTGACCCAGGTCCTCCAAAGAGGCCAGAAATCATTTGGCATTGCTTATTAACCTTCTTTAGCACAAGCTCAGGTCGTCAGGATCAACCTCGATGTGTAAGCTCACACTCTTGATGAGTTTTTTTAAAGCATGGCTATATTAGGACGGTCTGAGGAAGAACACATGAAATTATGCACCTTACACTGCAGATTTGTTTCACTGTGTGTAGATTTATATGCATGTGAGTTTGTCCTAGTCAGGCGTTAAGTCCCGCTGGTGACCTTTGGCCTTTAAAGCTCAGAGGTCAGATGTTACTCAATCTGTTTGCAACAGAAGCAGGTTGATCTCAGGCCACATTTTGCTCCTTTTGCTCCACTTGTCACTGATTTTGTTTCCAGTGTAGCAGTGGTGAAGCTGCAGGCAACAATGAGAGGGACACTGAGAACGGTCACCTAATCTATAAAAGTGGGGACGTCCTCGAAGACAGATGTAGGTATCAGTTCAGGAAAACGTGGCAGGCTCAATAAAAATGTTCCAGATTTAATTTCAGTCTGTCTTACAGATGAGATAATCGACACTTTAGGTGAGGGCACGTTTGGGCAGGTGGTGCACTGTTTGGATCACAACAGGTAATTTGCATCATCAAGACTATAGTTGGACCCATATGCAAAACATAGAATGTTTGTTAGTTTTAAACACAGTTATTTAAAATATAGAGGCGGAAGTCAAATTGCTCTGAAGATCATTAGGAACCTCGAGAAATACAGAGAAGCAGCCAAACTGGAAATCAGTGTGCTGCGGGAGATTAGTGAAAAAGATCCACGCAACAAACAGTGAGTAGTTTCTGAATTGGACATTTTTGGGATGATGTTTCTCTTTAGTTTGTCTTATACATTTCACCTCTTTGTTTTCCATCAGCCACTGTGTGCAGATGCTTGACTGGTTTAACTACTATGGCCACGTGTGCATCTCATTTGAGCTGCTGTCTCTCAGCACCTTTGACTTCTTGAAGGCAAACAACTTCCTGCCTTATCCACTTAACCAGATCCGACACATGGCCCACCAGATCTGCCACGCTGTCAGATGTGAGTCCAATCACACCAACCATGCAGCACCACCTACCTTTATTTCTCTTGTACGTGTGGATCAATGTCAGTGATGACAGTAAGCAGACTATTCACAGCTATTCCATGAACAGAGCATCAAACATGTCAGGTAGATGTTCAGCAGATGACTGTTTAAAAGATAAAACAAGTGTTGCTGATTTAAATTCTCATGCCACATGAAGGTGAAACGTAAGGCTTGAATGCATCTACATATTATTTAGTTTATTAATATACTATTCATTTATTGATTCTATAAGCATGTTTAGAAAATAGCAGAAATCATATGTGGTGTGGTGTTTTGTGAAGACACAATAACAACAACAAAACTACAACACACTCAGAGATAATTAAATTTAATTAATTAAACTAAAATTTTATTAGATACTATGTTGGATTTTTGGATTTTCCTCCAACATGAACCACTGTTTTCAAATGTTTAACCAGCAAAAAGAAATCCACCAGAGGAGGGCGTCAGCTCACTCCTGAAATATCTTAATTTACTTTCTTTTCCCGTCCATCTGTCTCCACTGCAGTTCTTCATGACAACAAGCTGACTCACACCGACCTGAAGCCGGAGAACATCCTCTTTGTCAACTCAGACTATTCCCTCATCTACAACCCTGAGAAGGTCAGAGACAGCTGCAGGCTTAGAGGCTGGAACCTTCAGGGGTGAAAAAGAAAATCAAGCTGTTAAATACATCAACATTTATTCAGGCATAACACTGAGACTGCTTTTTGGTTGTCTATTTGAATGCAGATTTGTCTCAGAAGAGCGTGAACTTGTGAACCACTCGCTTTCTGGCACACACACACACACACACTGGCCACTTTATCAGGTACACCTGTACAATCTATTACAGAAGCTGAGGGTAACAGGTTATCATTTGACAGTTTTTTGTTATGATGCTCGGTTTTATTTGGGTAATTGTCTTTTATTTCTGGTTTCTAGATATTTTTATGGTTTCCAGCCACCCGTTTTTGTTGCCCAATTGTTGTCCCTTTTTTAATTCTGGCAGCTTTGGACCTCCGTCTATTTTCTGACCTGCCTCTTCCTGAAACCATTCAATACTATTGTAGGTCTGATTCTGCTTTTCTAGTTTTGACTATTTGTCTGGCTCTGGGATTTCTGATACCTGCCTCTGGCCCCTGTCTTCTGACTGCCTTTCGGCCTCTGATGAATAGGTCTCTCTGGGTTGTGGTTTTGGATTCGTTTTCCTTCTGTACTGTAACTCTGTGTTTTGAAGAGGATTGTTTCTTTGATTTAGTATTTTGTATTCAGAATTTAATGTCTCTGCTTTGCTGCTTTTTTTTGCCATTCAGTAATAGTTAATATTTGCCTTTCTTTAACAAACCTCTAAAACCTTACTGGGTCCTAATTTGTACAATCCTTACAGTACAATTTGGCCAAGTGGACCCAGCAGTCAGAGCCAGAGATGGTGAGGTGATTGAATGAACTTTGAGCCAGCTTCAAGACTCTGCCCTTAATTCAGAGAAGAAGAGTTAAGCACTGGCCAGTTTGGAGAAAATTGTTTAGGCCCTGGCTGTTTGATCTCCCAGATGTGCCCCAGTTGGCTGCAGATATGTCCTCTCTCAGGCTTGATGTTGCAGCAGTATTAAACAAATCTACTCCCAGCTCCAGGCCTTCATTCCTGGAATCCATCACTTCAACCCCTGAACATACAACATGCTCTCCTGTGTTGTTAGCCGTGGTCCAGCTGACTGCTCCTCAGGCTCCCAACACCCTGAGTCCAGTGGAAGCCAGAGGGATTTGGGCCCAGCTTAAAGCACAGACTGTTAAAACTTCCCCTTCCCTTCTCTGGCATCCAGTACCTCACCTGTCTCCCCAGGACCTGACCACAACCGGCTCAGTGACACTATGGACCTATTCAATTCAATTCAATTCAATTCAATTCAATTCAATTCAACTTTATTTATATAGCGCCAATTCACAACACAGGTCA
>JAUYWH010000008.1:9726518-9799131 GCA_034779795.1 Ctenopoma multispine | reverse complement strand
TTCTTTTTCAGAGGGGCAACAGTATCAAGTATGTTGTGCAGGGAAGCTGCAGCATTATCAACAATATAATCAACTTGGTGATGGTGATCACTCTTCCAAGGGTAAGACTATGGGGATAACTGGCGTCACAGAGGACCTGCAGCGTTTCCGTAGGAGGTGTCATACCTCCCGAGTGCTGGGTTCCTCCATGACTGCACCAGGCTCAGGGGACACTCCAGCTCAGGCAGATCACAGCTAACAATGCCATTCTACTTCCTTCTCTGATCTTTAGGCATCCCGCCTGCCCTTCGAAGAGATCCCGCCTCCAACGCTGACCCCCTGCCTGATTTATTTGCTTTCCGCGCTATGGTTTTTCTCTGCTTTGCTGCTCTTCTGTCAGAAGGAGAATTAAGAAGAGTGTAGGTGTCTGTCTCTGTGTTCTCTGAGATCACGCAGCAAGATGGCAGAGGCAGAGTGCACTATTTACCTGCATCCTAGCTTCACCATCTTGCAAACTCCCCTCTTCTGCTAGTTGTCCTAGCCGAGACCCCCTCTTCTGCTCTGCTGTTCCCCTGCTTATATTAGCAGGTGTTTCTAATGTGTTGGCCTCCTCATTAATGTAAATAGGTGGCCAAAACATTAGAAACAGGCCTGGCTCTGTTCTAGGTAATGAAGTTGGAGATTTTCTTTTCTTTTTGCTCATCTGTTTCCAGTCTTTTTTTTCTGCTGTTTGTAGCTTCATGTTTACTCAAAATGTCAAAACATGTCACAGTTTTCTTGTGCAATAACGACATTTTGGGTGTGCTCACGTTTCACTTATACCTTCAAAATAAAGTGGTGTGGATATGACTAAAATAAACTGTGGGTTTGTTTACAACATGTCTGGTTATCTGATCACTCACGTTTCTTGTCCTGTCAGATATCTTTGTAGTTAAGTTGCCAGAAATAAACTGTTGTTAAACTGATGCCTCTTCTTGTCTTCCTTCAGAAATGTAGTGAGAGGAGAATAAATGACACTACAGTACGGCTTGTTGACTTTGGCAGTGCTACCTTTGACCACGAACACCACTCTGCCGTCATTTCTACGCGTCACTACCGAGCTCCAGAAGTCATTCTGGGTAAGAGATGTTGATTTAAACCAGGGAGTAACCAGGACTTGTCAGTTCTATTCAGCTCAGTTTGAAGCTTTGGTCCTTTGATGCTCTCCTGCAGAGTTGGGTTGGAGTCACCCTTGTGATGTGTGGAGTATTGGCTGCATCCTGTTTGAATACTATGAAGGCTTTACACTGTTCCAGGTCATGTGTGTGTTTATACATATATAATTACAGCATGTGTGAAAGTAGGATGAACTTGAATTTATTGACTTCTTCAGTATATTTACTCACAGACTCATGACAATAAGGAGCATCTTGCTATGATGGAGAGAATACAGGGACCAGTACCTCAGAGAATGATCCAAGGGAGCAGGTAACACAAATTTAAACACTCACAGTCAATCAAAACATATATTTTATTTTGATGAAACTGTGTTTCTCCATTAAGGAAACAGAGGTATTTCCACCATGGACGTCTGGACTGGAATGAGTGCTCCATAGCTGGAAGATATGTGAAAGCAAAGTGCAAACCATTAAGGGTGAGCTGCAAACTTTTAAACAGCTGAGCATGTTAGCTACCTTCAACAACGTGATAAAGCTAATCCATGTTTTTTCAGAAGTATTTGTTGTCGTACGGGACAGAACACCACCAGTTTTTCGATCTCTTGGAGGGGATGCTGGAGTACGAGCCCTCGAATCGTATCTCTTCTTCATCTGTTCTGTGCCACCCCTTTTTCCTGCCCCTCATTCATCCAAGAAGGAGTCAAATCTGGAGGAGTAGTGGTGATATGAGCAGATGACCCTGGACAACCAGGACTAGTAGCCATACTGGTTTACTTGTAAGTTTTAGCACAGATCATTGTAATGTTTGCTTTATGTTACATTTCAATCAGGAGATGCTAATTGACAGAGCTCTTTATTGGTATGTTCAAATAAAAACATTGTTTATAGTCAATTTACAGACTAAATATGAAAAAAATAGTCACTAACTTTTGCTCAGTCTTATTACAATTCAACAGACACTATTATATGTAAAAACAAAACACAGCAGTATCCACTGCTGTCTTACATTTTCTTCTTAGGGAAAGAAAACAAAGTACATTTTCCTGAACAACCAAAAAAACACACGGTACTGAATGGTCTCTAAACACAGAAAGTATGGCTAGTCCAGAGGAGAGCAGTGTAAAAACACAGAGGTCTGTTTATAGGCTGACAACAGTTCTGTCTTTGAGTGTTTGAACATTTTTTGGAAGGTCCAGAGAAAGGCATTGGGCAGAGGACAACACAGCAGTGGTTAGCAAAATGATTTTCTAGTAATGTAAATATACATAAATATAAAAAAATTGATTAAAACATGAAAAAACAGTGAGTATTGTCTTTTAAAGACATACATGTAGGTAACGTCTGCTTCAAAATGCCCAAATACTGTAAAATATGTAGTACTGTCTTCCTGTATCTCTAACATTTAGAGGAAGTATCTTTTTATAGTTACTCTCTCAGTCACTTTATAACAACAATTTGTGTGTTTTTACATGTTGATATGTTTTGTATGGAATGAATTCTTCATCTGTTTAATAAATTCAGTTCATCCGTTGTCGTGTTTTGACTGTGGCCTCTCACCTGACCACACAGTCCATCCTTGCGCATCACGCTCACTCCTAATGTAACTGCCATGGACTCACAGCCCTGCTCTGGCATCTTGATTGAGTGCAGCTCAGCAGAGAGCATGGTCACCAGGCTGAGCGAGTGCCCACACTCGCCAGTTTTTCTCTTGGCAGCCTTGGCAGAGCTGAGAGAGACTTAGTGTCAGCGTATGTGAGTCTGACTGAATGAGACCTTATACTTCTAAAGTGTGTGTGTCTGTGTTAGTGAAGATATGATCCTCTTCCTTGGCAAAGCTTTAACAATCTTTAGGGTGTTATGAATGATGCTAAAATTTAAATACATTTAAATAAAGGGACTTTTTTGTCCATAGAGACTTGTGAAAGCTTTAAACCTGGGGTTTTCTTTACATATTTTTGAAAGAAATTGAATACTGTTGCAACAGGTACATCACTTGAATTAGCTACAGCAAAATGTCTGCATGTCATGTGCTTCTTACCTTTGTGCAGAAGACACAACTGTCCGGAGTTCATGCGTGAGAAAATCTGTGTGTGTGTGTGTGTGTGTGTGTGTGTGTGTGTGTGTGTGTGTGTCTCAGTGACTGTTAGTCATGTGTTGGACACTGATCCACCTGAGAATCCCTTAAGTGGCTTTTTTGGCAGCCTTGCATGGATTTTCTGATATACACACACACAAAGTCATATAATAGACTTTATTTTGGAACCTTTGTTGTTTCTCTGCCTTTTCCTGTATCTGATCTCTATGTCTGTACCTGCTGTGTAGAAGTGCTTACACAGGACCAACTCAACCTCCATCCATTCAAGGGCCTGAACTTTGGATGAGAGGACTGATCCCAGATCTGCCACTAAACATGAGTTTGAGTAGGCGTGGCTTTCCTATGTGATCTTGTTAAAGCATTAACGTTTCCTCGCCTGTCAGAAAGTGAAGCGGTCTGATTAGCAGAGGGGAAAGAATAGGAACGAAAGATAAGTGGGTTGGTGGAAAAGGAAAACTGCATGTGACGATATGGCGTTAAAGCCAAATAGGGCATTAGAGTAGGCTGGAGAGCTAAAAAGACACTCTGGGGAGTTATTCAAAGATATTCAAACAGAAACGGTGCCAAAAATGAAATATGGAGAAGCACTACAGCATATTCTGACATGGCAGTTGGGGCATAAACATTTAATAAATAGTTTATTGTATTATTAAAATCAGGTTTATGTGTTTATAAATGTAACTGTCAACAACTGTAGCTCGTGCTCTCATAGAGGCAGCTGCAGTAAAACACATTTGAGAAATACTGTACATCAATTCATTTTTTTATACATTTTCACTACTTATACCCACAGTATTAAATGTTTGTATAGTAGTTTTAAGTGCTAAATAGTGACAGCATAACTGTAGGAAGATGTGCTCAACTGCAGTAGGTGTCTTAATGAGTTTAGGATGTGAAAAGCCAAAATACTTGAAAAGAGACAAGAGCATGTTGACACAGATTTTATTCCGTAAGCAGATAAGACTCGCAAACTTTCTTCAGCGCCTAATGTTAATTACAATGTGTTATATATGTATGTTCATATATATCATACTGGAGGACAAGTGTTCCCTTCAACAGATGAATGTACCCCTAGTATTCAATTTGACAGCAGAATATCAAAATTAGCAACACATTAAACTGTTTACTTTTCTATATTTGTTAAATATTTGGTTTGTGTTTATTACAGGCAGACATTTGATTATTTATAAGTTACTGCTTGACCTGCATGATAAGCTTTTCATTACTCTCTCCATTCAGGTGTCTCTTTGTTTCATTTCCTCTTTCCACATCTTTGCTCATCTCTTCATCTCTGGATATTCTCTGAACCAAATACTGGTTATTAGGTCTTGTGGAGAGAAAGTACTGTGCTGCGTGGCTTTCTGCTTTACTGCTCTGCTGCACCTAAATAAAGACACCAGTGTCAGAGCTGTGAATGTCTGCATGTGTCACTCAACATGACATCAGTCACTGTCTCTAAATCTTCATCACAAACACGTGAGTCATCGGGTGCATTCCCTGCCATGGCTAATGAGATTCCCCTCATTAAGTCCTCATTAAGTGGTAATCTGCATAGGGGAGTTGGAGGAGGTGAGGAGTGGAGCGAGTTTGGAGGAGAGAAAGAGGGAAGCAGAAGAAGCATCAGATGAAACCTAGAACAGCAGTACACAGTATTTGTTTTTTTCTCCTGCGAGAGTTGACAGACAAAAAATCCAGTCCAGTGGGACGTTTTCTGTTGTTCCATTTTGTTTTCTCTGGGTTGTTGAAAAGCTTTGGGGGGATTGTCTTGCAGCACTGGAGGCCATCTGGCTGGAGCTTTATCAGGATTTTATGCTGTGAGCCTTTGGACAACTGTGGCCACCTGCATGGGTAAGAAAACTTTGCAGAGGATGCCCATGCTAAACCTAGTTCGGTTAAATAATGACAAACAGCCTGTTAAATATGTCTGGGCATCACATTTATCACTTTTTGTCCCTGTGTTGCTTCCATTTTTAATGCTCCTCTAAATGAGAAGCTCTTCATGTGTATATAACCTTTGCAAGAAGCGTGTTTACTTTGAACCTTGTCTGACTGTCGTCCTTGTCCTTGGCAGTTCTCAGCCTGAGTTATTGCTGCGTGTAACCTAAATTTGTCCTGTCGAAACAAAAAAAAACATGTGTGAAGGAGAAAACCATCATATATTCACTCATCATCTATCAAAGAAGTAGAGCTGTGGTTGTTCTTTCCTGTCCTAAGAACTCAGGTCCGTCATGGAGTCTGTTGTGAGAGTAAAAAAGTCACTGACGATGCCCATAAGGAAGCTGACCAGCTGTGTGTCAGGGATGAAGGAGACAAAGTTATGTGCCAAACGCAAAAACAGGAGGAGAAGAGGAGGGTGTAACAGTTTGGGGAAGACCCCTCCTCTCCGAACTGCACATCCCAAAGACCCATCAGTCATCCGTTTGTACCAGGCAGATCTGGAGAAAGAGAGGCAAGTGGACACTGTTTATAATGTAGAAACACAACGTGTAGCGGTGGAGGAAGTACTCAGATCATTAAGTAACAGTACCCAGTGACAGTACACTGTAAGAATTCTTTGTTACAAGAGGGTTACACTATTATGTTATATATAATTGTATCACTGATTCATCAAGAATAATTAAAGATAGTTTTGTTGTTGGTCAGTCAAGATGAAGCTGGTTTTAACAGTTTAATTTAATAAAATGATGCATCACATTTTATTAGATAATCACAGAGGTAAATTGTAACTGCAGCTTTTAGACAAATGTATAAAAATGTAAGTGGTCATTTTTGAAGTATCTTTAATCTCTAATGTAAGTGATAAAAAAATACTAGACTCCAAAATATTACTGGGTTCAATAAAAAGTATCAACAATTATACTACATCACAGTAACTGTACGAGTGTCTTTTTAAAATTCCTTTTGTTTTTGTATATAACATAAAGTTTCAAATGCAGTGGCAGAGAAAAATAAAAACACTTAGCAGGAATCAGATTGACACGTTATTTAAATGTGCCACCTGTAAATTATGACTATGTAGAGCTGCTTTCATTACTGGAGGAAGATACAATGAATGACTTCATCTCACCTGTGCTGTGGTGATGAGATGCTGCTCTAATTGAATTCTGTCTCAGGTGTGTTTGTGTTTGTCTGCCGTGTTTACAGGAAGCTGCGGGAAGCGATGAAAGCACAGAAGAACGCAGAGAGAGCAGCTATGAGAGCTCACTTCAGGAGAAAATACCAGCTGTCAGAGGTCTGTGTGAACGTTTGGAATAAAAATGAGGAATGAAAACATATTTTAATGTCTTTAGTCAACAGAACAGTTCATTAAGAGATCCAATGTTTGTAAAAATGTGTATTTTTGTTCAAATGTATACTACTTTATTTAAAATGCTCATCTAATATATTCAAAACACCAAAACATATTAAAGCCTCACCTTATTGTTCAGAGCATGTTTAAAGTTATGTGTCTTTTTATATATAACAGCTTTCATATGTTTATGAATTTTTAAATAAATACACATCATTATAACAGATTTCAACTAATTAAAAAAAACATTTGTAGCTGTCCTGCACAAACTGGATATATGGAAACACAATGTAAATGATGCTACTGTAAACTAATTTAAATGGTCATTACACTGTGGGTCTGACTGATGTGCAGTTTTATACCATGCAGTTCTACAAATATAACATTTTAATACAGGAGTTAGATGTTTTGTAAAAAAATCTGTATCAAATCATCACATTTGTGTCACGTGTTCAGCCCTTCAACCTCCTTCCCTTCTATTTTTCTGTCATGATTAAGAACCCCAAGGACACAAACCACCTGAGGTCTGTTGGAGGGAAAGTGCCGCTCCCCCGCGAGCTATCGAAGATAATTCATCCTGAAACCAAAACCAAGGACGACGGCTTCAACCTGCTGAGCGCCTTTCAAGGCCTCAGCTTCAGCACAGCGGCGCTCAGAGGGAGAAATCACAGCAAGACCCCTGTCGCATCGGTTAATGCAGACTCCTGTAAAGTCATGTGATCAATATGTGATCACAGGGAAGATCAGTACACCACCCAAATATGACTGCTGCTCAAACACAAACTATGCTTTCATATGTTACACCAGCGTGTTTGCTGTCACAATGAAGCGGTGTCACTCAGACTTTATTTTGTGCATATTGTTTGTCTTTTATGTAGCAATGATAATGTAAAGCTCCCAGACATTTTAACATCCTATAAATGTTGTACCCGACATACTTTTAATTGAGCTGTTAATCTGTACATAAATGTATTATTCCACCAGTCGGTGGAGTTACAGGTCACCTCTCATTTGGTAATGTGTTGTTTTAAGTGTCCCTGTTTAGCTTTTATAAGCAGTAAACAGTATAAACATTTAATCATGTATGGATCTCTGAACGGACCTACCACACACCCAGAGGCCCACAGGGTGAAGTGGATATGTCATATATTACAAAGAAACACAAAATCTATAGCGTTATACCTATATAACACCAGTTTATAACAGAATATTTTTGCAGCATTAACATTTTGTGATGATGCAACAATGACTATAACATAATGACCCAGCATTGTATTAATAGAAAACCCGTCAATGCTTCTAATTTATGACATAATGGGCTAAAACAGGTCACAACGTACAGTTGGGATTATGATATTTATAATGACTTTTCTATGATTTTTCTTTACATTATCTTTAATGGTTTTATCATATTTTCAACCCATTTATGCCATGTATAACATTGTACATTTGTTTATATTGTTATAATGTTATTTATTACATGATCAGTTGTTATAAGCTGAGCAGTGAAAATTTCGTCCTGGTGATTCTTCACTAAGACACTGTAGTTGTTTAATAATAGAGGCTAGTTTCTACTCAGAGGGCTGTCACAGCTCTCTAAATGATATAGATCCAACCCGGTGATCTATGCACAAGTAAGGAACCTCAGGGCAACACATTCGCTTTGCACCACACTGTCACACGTGTAATGAAATGACATTTAATGTACTTGTTTTGTATTTGTGATTATCTGACAC
The DNA here is from genome assembly GCA_034779795.1 of Ctenopoma multispine. Classification (NCBI taxonomy): domain Eukaryota; kingdom Metazoa; phylum Chordata; class Actinopteri; order Anabantiformes; family Anabantidae; genus Ctenopoma; species Ctenopoma multispine. The sequence continues at coordinate 9,790,875 of JAUYWH010000008.1, read as the reverse complement.
TCAATGGGCAGTTTGTTAGCTGAATCTAGCTAAAACTAATAAACTGCCAAATGAGTAATGTGTAAGGGCCAAATTAGAGTAAGTTAGCAGTAAATAGAAATTCAGAACCTCGTAACCCTCCTAACAAACCAACATGTAGACAGTCGTGATCTTTGCGTTATTTGTTGAATAAAGTTTTCGTTTGGCCAGCTGCACACATTCTTTTTTTTTTCGGTCTGATGTGTCAGTGTGTGTTTTGTATGAAAACATTTGGTCTGTGTTGTGTTTAACTTGAGCTGTGACCTTCACATCCATAAATCATCAGTTCATCACTGAAATAGAACGTAGTCAAGGATATGAGGCTGGGGATGGAGGAGGGACATAATCAGTGCTGCAGGACAAGGAGGGGTGTCACAACTCTGAATGACGAGCCATGAGGAGCATGTCCACCCGTGTGACTGTGTGTGTCAGAGCACACGGCACCTGTGGGTCTAGAAATCTGCTCTGTGGCATCACATTGCGAAGAGCACTCTGCGTGACTGCAGCAGGTACGGTGGTAGACGGAAAGTTAGAGGGCAGAAAAGGGTTGAGAAAGAGGGCTGTGGATGGACAGGTGCGGAGCTTTGAGGAGATCCCTCACACGGGGAGGAGTGGCTGGGTCAACCTGGTGAAGTTCTGGAGAGAGGATCGTTTCAGGCAGCTTCACAAACATATGGAGCGGACCTTCAACGCCCTTGGCCCCATCTACAGGTAGAGGAAAGATGGGTGGTATCATAGCAAAACTGTGCATATAAGTAGTACAGCAGTGATGCCAGAATAAAAAGAGATGCTGATCGTGAGACGTGTGCATGAGTTTATACAACATTTCCTCTGTGTGTGTGTGAAGGGAGCATTTGGGCACCCAAAGCAGTGTGAACATCATCCTGCCGCCTGACATTGGTGAGCTGTTTCGCTCAGAGGGCCTGCACCCTGAACGGATGACCCTGCAGCCCTGGGCAACTCATCGAGAGACACGCCAGCACAGCAAGGGAGTCTTCCTCAAGTCAGTTTCTATGAATGTATATTACTCATGTTGCTGTGATATAAATCTTTTTAAGCAGCCACACTGTTGGAACTTGCCCTCTTCTGGGGACAAAATCCAAGTTTCCATTATGTAAATCATTGAAAATTGAAGGGTAACACCATCACTATCACACTATATGCATCTAATCACTTGGTTCATGAGCATATTTCTTGATTTCTACTAAATAACTACTGTTATTTTGATTTGACAGCATAGAACAGAGAGAAAGAGAGAGAGAGAGAGAGAGAGAGAGAGAGGGTAGAAGATAAGCTGATGATATTTAATAACACTTAAAACACTTTTACCAGTAGAATAATTTATTTTGGCATACTTCACAGTAAACTGTACTTATCTTAAACAGGCTTTATATGTGAATGTGTTGGACTACATTCTCTAATAATCCATGTAGAGTCTTAGGTTTTTCAGTGAACTCTCACAGCAGGTTGGAGGTGAGGTTGAATAACAGAAGATAATTAGGGTTCAGGCGAAGACAAGAGAAAGCACATTGATAGGGAAACAGACAGCATCTTTACTTTAGGAATATTAAAGTAAAGGAACAATTTCTTTTATATACTTCTCAGTGGCTGAGCAGAAGTCAAATGGATTGATTTAAATGGGTCTCTTTAAATCTTCTCACCACAGGAACGGCGAGGAGTGGCGAGCTGACCGTCTACTGCTCAACAAGGAGGTGATGATGAGTGCAGCTGTAAAGCGTTTTCTGCCTCTCCTTGATGAGGTGTCGAGGGATTTCTGTCAAATGATGCGGGCGAGGGTGGAGAGGGAAGGAAGAGGCGAGGAGGGGAAACGCAGCCTGACCATCGATCCCAGTCCTGACATTTTCCGCTTTGCACTGGAAGGTCAAAGATCATGATTGTTTTGCCATCACTTGTCACAGTGATTTGTTACCTGTGGTTTCCTTGTGTATTTTCATGTGTGATTCTGCAGCACTGTGCACGTGAAATTCCTTTTTATTCTATACAAATTTTGATGCTAAGTGTACAGAGATGTAAAAGAAATGGAGGCCAAATGGGAACATCACATCTTGTAACTGTCATGTCTCCTCTTCATAAAGCTAAGATTGACCTTGAAGTCCTTGGGGAGGGGAGGGGATGGATTAATGTCACTACCCTCATTTGACAAGCTCTCATTCAGCCGAACTATCAGCTTTATTGACTAAGTCACAAAATGCTGACGTAGGCTGTGAAAGCGTCTCACGTCCAACGTTCCTAATGTCTCTTTGCTACCAAACCTCGTTGTCATTCCTGAGACATTTTTCTCCTCAACATATAATAGAGACGTGGGAGGTCAAAGAGAACATGTTCCTTTAAGAATAGAAACAGCAGCAAAGGTGATCAAAGCTGCTGCATTCTTCTGCCAGGTCTGCTCCTTTCATGTTGTCTAAGTGTGAATGCTTGTGTGACTCAGTGTGCAGTAATCTTGTATGCAACTGTGTGTACGTGAGCGTGAAGGGGTGAGCGTTGAGTCATGCTGGTCTGGTTTTAATGGACCACAGCACATGAAGCTTGGTGCTAAGCAGGGATAAAAACAGACTCTAAACCAGTCACTGATCTGAATGCATGTCTGCTAGGTGATGGATGACTGGTGGAGGAGAGACAGTTCCTCTGAGACCTTGTATGCACTCAGGAAACGAAATTGACTCTGCGTGTGGTTTTATTTGAAATGTATAGAACATTTTCTTCTTGTCACGCAAATGAAATGTGTTTTGCTAAGAAGAAAATCGCCTTTTTTGGACTATATTTAGCTTTTCTGCATGAGATTCGTAAACATCAAATCATACATCCATATAATCCTTGAAAGGTTAAATTCATTAAGTCATGCTTTTCACTACTTAAATATCTACTTTCTTTTCTACTTGTATTTACATTATTTCGACCTGTATGACTGAGAACCTTCACATATATTTTTCTACATTATTATTTAGTATTAGAGCACAATGCAGCAAACAGAATTTTTTTTTTGTTTTTTAGCTTTTTTCTGTGAACCCTTGTTTCAGTTTGTTTGCTCACCTTGAAATGTCAATTATCTTCCACCCTCCCTGACTCCCTCCTCCCCCGTAGCCAGTTGCCATGTGATCTATGGGGAGCGCATTGGCCTCTTCTCCTCATCTCCCTCCCTGGAGTCTCAGAAGTTCATCTGGGCTGTGGAGCAGATGCTGGTAACCACCCCTCCTCTCCTCTACTTGCCCCATCGCCTGCTGCTCCGTATTGGCGCTCCCATGTGGACCCAGCACGCCACTGCATGGGACCACATCTTCAGTCACGGTAGGAAGACCTACAAGCTTTTACCAGACTTCTCATGCGGCAGTAATGGACCCTCTGGTCTACATTTCAGGTTGATCTACCTCTCTAATCAATAAATTTCTCCTTCATTACTCCCATCTCACTGGACTCTGTCATACTGTCTTGTGCATCTTCAAGCTGACGCTAGGATCCAGAGGTGGTACCAGCGCCTGTCATCCTCCCAGGGTCGAGGGTCTGAGGCTGGGGCACCTGGAGGCCAGTACAATGGGGTTCTGGGCCAACTCATGGAGAAAGGACAGCTATCTTTGGATCTTATCAAAGCAAATATTACTGAGCTGATGGCTGGAGGGGTCGACACGGTGTGTACATCCGTGGGCTTGTGTCTGTGTGTGTCTGTGAGCGTATGTCTCTTCTCTGTGTTCCTCAACCTGAGTCGGTGTCACCTTTCATTGCATCCTCTCTGCAGACAGCGGTGCCCCTGCAGTTTGCACTGTTTGAGTTAGGCCGTAACCCAGAGGTGCAGGAGAGGGTGAGGCAGCAGGTGAGGGCATCGTGGGTACAGGCTGGAGGGGACCCTCACAAAGCCCTACAGGGGGCGCCACTACTGAAAGGCACAATCAAAGAGATTCTCAGGTACATAAAACTCAATACAGTAGACACAATGTATTGTACCTATTTGTGGTCAACAACAAAAATCTTGCTGTTGGCCACCTGCACTACCAACCTGTGTGTAACCTGTTACCCTCAAGTTACAACATATTGCATACTAGAAATCACCATCACGATCATTTATTCATTCACCACATCATTTCATCAACATACTTGAACCTGACTAATCCAGAGTTTGTGTTTAAAAATGAGTCAGAAATAATAACTGTAACTTCTGTGTGTGTGTTTTTTTGGGTTGTTCTGGGTTATGCCAGGTTGTACCCGGTGGCAATCACAGTGCAACGACGTACAATCAAAGATATCATTCTACAGAATTACCATGTACCTGCTGGGGTGAGCGCTTAGTTATTTTTACTCCCATAAACTGAAATCTGCACATGAAATATTCAAGTGCATTCAGTGCTGCAGCTGACTTAACTTCAACTCTCCCCTCAGACATTGGTCCAGGTCTGTCTTTACCCCCTGGGAAGAAGTGCAGAGGTGTTTGAGGATCCACAGCGCTTTGAGCCTGACCGGTGGGTCAGCAGCAGAGAGAAAGGCCAAACAGCACAAGGGTCAGGCTTCCGCTCCCTGGCGTTTGGGTTTGGGGCAAGACAGTGTGTCGGGAGGAGGATTGCTGAGAACGAGATGCAGCTCTTGGTCATGCATGTGAGTGATGGCAGATATGAGAAGGAGGAGTGAGTGAAAAAACAGGAAAAAGAGCATAAGGTTAAAGAGAAACAATGTGAAGCAGTAGGCAAGGAAAGAGTTGGAAAAAACTGAAGTTGAATTAAAGAAAGACAAACTTACTACTAGTGTCTGCTGAACAGTAGTGAAAGATACTTTCGTAAATGTGCAGTACATTACTTACATTTAAAATCCTAAGGATAATATGAGATATTTGAAAGTTTTACATTATACTATGTTAAAAGTCTAGAGAATAAAATCTTTGTGGGGGGGCCCTGACTTGACATTTCTTTCTTGTAAGAGGCCACAAAGGCTGAGAATTGCTGGCTTTACTTTAACGATGCATTGCATTTCATCAATTGATGTTTTTAATGCAAATATCAAATACATTAATAACAGTTCATGTAGTAAACGCAATGGAGTAAAATGGGAAAAATTTCACTTTGAATTGTGGAAACATAGATTGTGAAATACAAGTACAGCTGAAGAGTATACAACATAACTATGGTCCTTCTTAACGCCTACTGGGCTCCCTCTCTTTCCCTACGTCTTTATGTCTCTCCCTGCCTCCCTTTATCTCCCTCTCTCTCCCTCTAGATCCTGCTGAGCTTCCATCTTAGTGTACCATCCCCAGAAGACATCAAAACCATATCCACCCTCATCCTCCAGCCTGAGACTCCACCAAGAATCATGTTCAGCAAACTGTGACACTCCCAGAGAGAGGAGATCTGTGCTATCAGCGCTTGTTTAATCTGTTTCATTTTAATTTAGACTGTGTCACCCTAACAACACAACTCATTCTCAGTGGTCACATACATTTTGTATTCAGCCCAAGAATGTACAATGCTGTAATAAAGTGTAATTTCCTCTTGATGTTGTCTTTACTGTGGCGAAGCTTTTAACAGCAACATTAACCCTCATGTCCAACAGGTGGCGCTAAAACTCCCACTGATCGTTTCATTTACGTTTGTCGCATTGTTCTTCCTCAGCAGTCAGTGTTGGCCTGCTTCACAGATCCAACAGGTTGGTCATTACCTTTCTAAACATCTAAACTTTACAGCCTTGCTTCACGCTGTGTGCATGTACTACCTCTAAGTACTGCGTGCACCAATACTTCTTTAAGACTTCTTACACTTTGTTATGATATTGCTTATTTTGCTTATTATTTTCTCCATGTTCCCTGCTGTTGATTTGATTTCTCTCTCTGCCAGATTACTTTTTTCATTTGCTAATCGAGTTGATGATCAATAAAGGGACATTAAACATTATCTTGAAACAGGCAACCGATTCAGTTTAGAATAAATGATTGATGTGAGAAACAAGAGAGAGAAGGTTTTTACCTTAATACTGTGAAGTAGTTTGTGTATTCTCATATTTCCTTGTTTGAAATGTTATAATTTTAAATTCACTATGATATAATTGCACTTTAGTTTTCATGCGTAAAACTGACCTTTACTCCAGACTTGTAATTATGCGCAGCGCTTTTATGTAACACTGAGTGTGTGGTGTACAGAGCAGAGGGCTGCTGGGTAAAAATTTCACTGGTCCACTAAAGAACAAAGGTCTGTTTGTACTTTGGCTAAAGATTTACACCCTCTGTCAGCATAACTTCATTGGGCATAGATACAACCCTGCAGTGTGCAGCTGCATGCACTGTTTCTAGACTCTAATATAATATATATATATATAATATTAAAATAATATTTTTGAATGACTTTGAAAGGCAAGAATCAAATAAACGCTCTCGTTATATTTAATAGTAAAAATAACCTCTGGCCAGCCAGGTTGTGGCTGGTGTTAAAGTATCTCCACTGAGAAAGTCATCTGCGATCCCCATGGTTGATAGTTCGACTCCCGGTTTCTCTGATTCCTGACTACATGTTGAATAGTCCATGGACAAGACACTAAACCCCAAACCCTTGGTGCCTTAAGGGGGCTGCCTGTCCACGAGAGTTTCCCCAAGATGATTGATAAATAATAACTTATTGTTATTATGAATTTGATAACAACTTATTTCTGTATTTTACATTTAGTAATAGGTACTTTTGCTTTTGGTCAATATAATATATAATATTAATGACTGTCCAGTTGCAATTGTCAAAGGTTATATTTATTAAAGGCTTGCAAACTATCTGTAAATAGTTTATTTACCATTACTAAGTTATTAACTACTTAGAGGGAAAGGGTTACTTTCAGATGATTGACTTAATCCAGATTATTCAGAGTGATAAAAATGTGGTGAATTGAAAAACAAAAATTATATTTGGGTTGTTTAAATCATTAAAAAAACATTGTACATTAATATGAAATGTAGGTCAAATACATGTTCAGTATCAGCGTGTCAGTTTGAGGTCAGTGTTACATAACCTGCAGCAAATAGACAGAAAACGTTTCTCTCTGTACCGTAGTGCTAGTTTAATGTCATAACTGCTCTATTGACATTAAGGGTTTTTCCATTTTTGGCATCATGTTGTCCCGGTCAGACTGGACTTCCTGCACTCATGCAGCATGATGTGTGTGTTGCAAGCAGTGGATATGCTCCAAATGGTGTGAGTGGGAGGAGAGATGAGGGGGCTGCAGAGGGGTCAGAGGCTAAAAGTGAGTGAAAGACGCTGATCTAGAAATGCAGGGAGTGACAGGTGCAAAATGTAATTAAGGGAGCACAGGGAAGGATCAATGCAGAGAAGGAAATCTGGAAAAACTACAAAACAAAATTCAAGAAAATAACTGACAAAGCAGAAGGAACGAGTTTAGGTAAAAATGGGTAAGTGAACCAAAGAGTTTTTTACAGAGGGTGCAGAGGTTCTGTATAAAACTACAGTATATTTAACTATATAGTTACTGTATAAAATTATTATTATGCATTGTTAGCATTTGCATTGCAGTTAATTTGAACTGTAAAGAAGCGTTGTATGAGGTTATAGTTAAGTTTCTAATAATTTGACATCAGTGATTAGGCTGTATCAGATTCTTCACTAATCTGAACACTCACATTAGTACAGGCTATTGAGAATTACTCCGTTTTAGCTCCTCAGTTAACTGGAGTTTCTTATTTATCAGCTGGTTTTGAACTTTTGTGTAGATTCATTCATCTGCTGTCTTACCTTGGATTCACCAATCGATTGTACGCCCACATGATGCCATACGTTCATGCAGGACTGTGACCCATGCCACATCTGTGTCTTTGACCCAGTGTCTGCCTTATTTATAGTCAGCCTTCCAGTAACAGGTACCTGTGTGTGAATGTGTGAGCATGTGTGTGTGTGTATGTTTGCAGGTGTATGTATGTGTGTGTGCTCCCACGTGTAGACTCTGGGAGGTGTCAGAGGAGGATCTCAGTGGGACACATAATGATGTGTGCAGCAGTGCGGCAGAACTGGGTCATGGGGAAGTGGAAAGTGAGAGAGCGAGAGAGAGAAAGACCCAAAGAAAAGGCAAGAAAACCTGACAGCTACCAAATCTACAGATAGAAGAGCTGTACGTGTTCACATTACCCTGCTAAATATCCATCAGGGAGTTTCCCCTGCAGACTTTAAGCTTTGTCCTTCTCAGTTTTTGTCTGCAAAAGCTTTCGATGAATTAGAAGAAGAGCAAAGTAGTATCTGTTTTTTTTTTTTATAACTTTATTATAGTTATAGTAAAGTTATTTGTTGATCTGCAAGTGTTGCTAGAGACGTGACTTTTTGGTCAATGCCAGCAAACTAAAATGTGACACTGGATGCTGGTTAACAGTATCTTAACATGATCACAAAAAGCTGATTAGTAAGAAATCAACAAAAAAACATACTTTGAGTTTTTCCTTTTTCAGTTAAATAAGTCTACAATCATCCATCAGATTCCTCTTTTCTTCACTTCAGCCTCACTCTCCCCCTCCATTATCCTCACCTCTCTGCTCCTGTTGTGCCGTTAGCACCGACCTTGTCTGTCAGGCTTTCCTCTCTGGTCTCTTCTCCCCTGTGGTGGCAGAAATTGCAGGCTTGACTGACTGTGACATCCTCTAAAATTGATGCCATTATACCGACTCAAAGCCCTCAGCCAGGTAGCACAATGCTTTGCATAAAAGACACAGACTCCATTTACGGGTTTTGTGCTGCCGCAGTGATTGGTAGAGTTATTGGGTTGAGGTGTTGAAAGGCATTATGTACTGCTATCATCCCAGTCTGAGTAGTAAGATATCAAGAGGTGACAAAGTAGATGTTTTAATGATTGCCTGTTAGTAGAGAAATGGTTTAAGCACTTTTTGACCTGAACATCTTTGTTTATGAGTCTCTCTAATCTATATATTTATATTAACAATGAAGCAAATCTTATCTACTGTTATAAATATATACTATTTATCTATATAGTGTATGAAAGACGTGGTACATAGAAGTGTGAATCTATTCCAGACAAAGCGGGTTTTCTTTTTCTGGTTTTACCAATAGACTGACTGCCATTTAAGTCCCTCAAAGTATTAATATTGGACTGAGATTTATCAGAAACATGACTCCAGCTCAGTGATAATGCTGCTCTGAGTCTGCTGCACGTGTGAATCTGTCATTGTTTGGTAATGTGTTCCCTGTAACAGCATGGTACGGTTCACTGGTGTTAAATGTTGGTATCGTGTGAGAATTGTTTCATGATGTTGGGGTGTTCATGTAGAGAAACATTGTGCTCTTAAGCACAAGTGACTCCTACACTGACAGATTGGACCCTAACAACAAAAGTGCAACTAAATTAGTGTCTTTTCAGTTCTAGTGTGTCCTCTGAGAATTCAGGATGTCTCAATTTGTCTTAATTCTTTCTATAATAGAGAAGCAGATAATATTGAATTAAACTTACATCTTAATAATGTTTTCCTGCCTAAATGACAGCCTGATTCATAATTAAAGTGTCAACATGAAAGCTTTATATTCCTCCATGGTGCTAATATGTTCTTGTTTGTTTTGAAATGCTGCTCATTGCTTGTCAAGAAATATCTACTGAACAGCAGTATTTTGTTTTCTTGTTACTCAGTCACATGACAGCTAAATGTCAGCATGTAAATCTTCATGACCCCTGCACATACTGGTCAATGTCATGTCAGCGTCTTGTGTCATTTTGTGCATCTGTGTCTATGTTTCTTCTACTCTGGTGGCACAGAATCTGTTCACTTCTAACACTTATTACAAGTGTTGTCTTTCTCATCATTATCACAGAAGTTAAAAACGTTTTTTTCAGTTTGAGTTTGGTTTTTGGCAGTAGAGTTTTCATGTCTGATTTCATCTCGCTGACAACATTCATGTGTCGCTGCAGCTCGTATCAGGCGCTACTCAGAGGTGATGGCGCTGCCGGACTCTTTCATCCAACGCCAGCAGCTAGACGCCAGCATGGCTGACACCTTCCTGGAGCATCTCTGTCTGCTGGACATTGACCAGGAGCCAATCACAGCACGCAACACCAGCATAATCTGCACCATCGGTGAGTATGACAACTGGTCAAAGATAGTGAGTCTCATTTACAAGTTTGTTTTCTGGCAACTGTTTCTTGTCATGTGAGAGAGCCAGCTCCTGGGTGATGGGTGGCCGCATTGTTGGCAGGAGTCCTGGCTGTGGCACTGTTTCGTCTGCAGAGAACGAACAGAAACTCAGTATTCAGATTGTTTATTAGGTTGTGCAAAAAGCTCTGACTATCCAGAAATTGGGTTTGATTCTGTAGTTATTTTTAAAATTATTTTCATCAATGATTCATCAGCCACATAATTTTTTGGCTAGTAAAATGTCAGTAAAACATCAATATCGCAGCAAACACAGGATTTTTAAATCAAAAATAATTAAACAATGTTTCAGCTCAGTTTAATGTAAAGTGTCTTGTACTGCTCTCCCTTTCAGGTCCTGCGTCACGATCGATCCACAAACTACAGGAGATGATTAAAGCAGGAATGAATATTGCTCGTCTGAATTTCTCGCATGGCTCACACGAAGTGCGTACTGCACCTACAGTACACGCTTCTGTGTACAATTTCTCTTGATTACAGTACTCCTGCGTATATTTTGATCGTTCACTGAGTCAAGAATTGATTTTCTGTCTTCCTCCATGTGTCTGTCAGTACCATGGTGAAACCATCAAAAACATCAGAGAGGCAGTGGAGACGATAACCTCTGACCCCTTGTATCATCGACCAGTTGCCATCGCCTTGGATACGAAGGGCCCTGAGATCCGCACCGGTTTAGTGAAAGGGGTGATGCTCTTATGCTTCATCTATCAGGCAGTTTAAACCTAATTGACCAGTCACATGCAGTCAGGTGTAAGAGCTGCAGAAAGTATTATTTTGTACAGTATATCATTTTTGTGCTCGTTTACTTTTCTGTTGTCATCTGACAGTGTTGTTGTTGTATGCCGTCTGCTTTGCTGAACAAATAATTCAAATAATTCATGTATAAGCTGCACACCAACACTTCCTTTTTGTGTCTCTTATAAAGTCTATTTAGTAGCTTAACTGTAAGAGAAAATAACATTATACATAATCTTTAACAGGATTAACGGGACGAATGTCAAAAGGCAGGCGACTGGAAGGATGGAAAACTTAAAAACAAAATCTAAGCTGTCGACATGTTTTATATGCTTATATAGTAACAGTTGGTCAGATTTTCATCATCATTTACTCTCAGAGTCTCAGAAATCATTTCTCAAACTATTCAGCCACAAACATTATAAAACACACCTGCTTTCTGAAGCTCAGCATGCTATCAAATCAAACACTTGTGAGTCTAGGCAGCATGTGGAGTTGCATCAGGCAGTATAGACCCATGCAGGTTGAAGTTTTGCCGCAGCAGAGGACGCATCTCTCTCGGCAAAGGAAACCATATATATGTTTATTTCTGTTGCATGAGCAACATGTTTGCCTGATGGAGATACGTGAATGAAGACGATGACGTGGGAAGTTGGAGGATTTCCATATTGAAATATCAGAAGAGAAACACAATCTTAAAACAACCCTTTAACAGCTTTACTTTAGGAAACTCTGGACTCAGCATGTAGAGAGGATTTCCTCAAAGCTATTACTTTGAAACAACTATGACAGATACATGATAACACCTTCTATAGTTTTGTGAGGCCAAATTTACTGCCATAAAAATGCTATTTAATGCATCACTTCCCTTAAAAATTACTTCTTCAGTTAGTCTATTAGTTGTCCCTCTAGGGCACTTTGCTTTATGTATGTCTAATCAAAAGATAATAGCGTGTACTTAACGGCAGCATTACATTCTTAGTAATGTCTGTCTGGTGGTTGGTGTTGTGTGTTTACTTTTTTATAGAAAGTGGAGGAGGAGGTGGAGCTGGAAAAGGGCAGCCATGTTCGTGTGGTGACAGCAGAGAGTGACAAAGACAAGACAGATGGAAAGATTATCTGGGTGGACTATCCCAACATGTCCAAAGTCCTCAAGAAGGGAAACAAGATCTACATTGATGATGGTCTCATTGGGCTCAAAGTCACAGAAACAGGTAATACACATTACCTGGACTCGACCACCTTGACAATCCTTTTGTAAAATGCTGTTATTTTCTTCCTCCTCTGCAGGCTCTGACTGGGTTGACACGGTGGTCGAGGCCGGCGGAGTGCTTTGCAGTCGTAAAGGTGTTAACCTCCCTGGCCGTGACCTGATTGGCCTGCAGGCAGTCAGTGAGCGAGATGAGGCTGACCTGAGGTTCGGCGTGGCCCAGGGTGTCGACATGGTGTTTGCCAGCTTCATTCGCTCGGCTCAGGATGTCAAGGATGTACGGCGAGCTCTGGGGGCACATGGACGTCATATCAAAGTGATCAGCAAGGTGGAAAGTCGGCAAGGGGTTCAGAAGTGAGTCAAGGAAAACACTTGAATCAAAAAACATTTAGATGCAGTTATTTTGAGCAATGCAGAAGCTGGAGGCAGTGACTTTCTCTTGATGAGGCTGTCACAGGAGGTCCCTCCTGTGGACAGTGATGTCTGTGATGGATCGACATATGTCAACCCTAGATTTAGCACAGCCGATATAAGAAAGCTGTGTGGCTGTCAGTGTGAGTTATAGCTTCCATTTAATACGTGAAACAGTTTATATCGTAGCTCTTTCATCTTCGTTGTGTTCCTTGCTTTGCCCCAGTGCTCACTGTTTGCTGACAGAACTGCAGCTTTAATTTGAATGATGTTTATGTAGTTTGGGTCATGAAGATTAAGCTCAACACGATCATGATACTGTGTATAACATTTAGTGGGGAGACCAGTTTTACATTTCTTGCAGCTGTATTTTTTTTAATCTGTATTACAGCTACCTGCTGTTCCTCGTTGCTCATGTATGGATTTGGAATTTGTCCTGATAATTTAGGATTTAGATCTCAGTGCAACACTATTCTCAATATGTTTGCAAAATCCTGTTGTTGCACACTATGACCTGCATTTTAATGTTCCTTGGATAATGCACAAAAACAAACAACAGCAAAAATGTTTTTGTTCTTTCTATCTCTGTTTCCTGCTCCCTTATCCTTTTTTTCTACTTTCTTTTTTCTTAATAACACTTAATCCTCTGCTTCCTCCTCTCCTCTAATCGGTCTGTCAGTTTTGAAGAGATCCTGGCTGAGAGCGACGGTGTGATGGTTGCCAGGGGCGACCTGGGGATCGAAATCCCGGTGGAGAAAGTCTTCATTGCCCAGAAGATGATGATTGGGCGCTGCAACTCTGCAGGCAAGCCTGTCATCTGTGCCACACAGGTCAGCGTGAGGCAGACACAAACACCCCAACACAGAGAATAGAACACAGAAATGATACAATATGCAAATCTGGACTCTGACTACAGTTTTAGCCAATCAAATGTCAAATAGGTACAAGTAAACTGGCGTTAAAACCTAGCAGGCACACACATTGACCTTAAACTTCGCGTAATGTACTCACACAACCACACACACACAGTTGCCATTAAATGCATCCTCAAAGAGACATTTCCACTCTTTCACACACACACATGCACTCTCCTGCAGCCATGTTGAGTCACAGTGCTGTATCTTGTTTGTGCTACAGCTCTTGACTCAGAGTGACAGTGTTATAGCAGGTTTGCAACTCGAGATCTGAGCCCACGGACGACACCCACACACTATATACTAATCAGCATTAACTGCAGCTTCTTAACTACTAGAAAAGATGCAGTCTCTCAGGCAACCAGTGAGCTGCCTCATTTTCCAACTGTCTGCTTTGCTTATTGACTCATAATACTGAATCTCAGGAATGCCAATAATGATATTTGCCTGCCTCAGTTTAAAATGATCTATCATTTCTCCTCTGCTGCTCCATCTATGCACAAACCCACACTCTCCCTGCTAAAACCTGTATACCTCACTTTCTCATGTTGAACAAAAATTGTCATATAAGGATACACATTTTGTTTTAGTGATTAGATGCTTTTATAGCGCCAGATGCAGATAAACTAATGCATTGCATGTGTGTGCATGTGTGTGTTGCAGATGCTGGAGAGCATGGTGTCCCACGCACGACCAACTAGAGCAGAGGGCAGTGACGTCGCCAACGCCGTGCTGGATGGAGCCGACTGTGTAATGTTGTCTGGGGAAACCGCCAAGGGACTGTTTCCTGTAGAGGCAGTCGCAATGATGCACTCGGTGTGTGTTTCCGTGTGTGCATTATGTCCATTCTGTTACATTTGACTTCATGCCCTCTGATAACTATCTCCCTCTCTGTCTCCCCACACCGTCACTCGCTCAGATCTGCAGGGAGGCAGAGGCAGCCATTTTCCATCAGCAGCTTTTTGAGGAGTTGCGTCGCCTCACTCCCCTCTCCTCTGACCCTACCGAGGTCACAGCCATCGGAGCTGTAGAGTCCTCTTTCAAATGCTGCGCGGGGGCCATCGTAGTCCTCACCAATAGTGGCAGGTGTGTATGCCGTTTGATGATCCAAAAACCCTGCATTACATTCACTGTCTTTTTTCAAGTACTAATGATGTTAAATTCAATTTTACTTTTTTGTTTTATATGAGGCTTATATAAGAAGACTGATATCACTCTCAGGTCTGTTAATTAAACTTGTTTCAGACAATTCATGGTTTTAGGGCAACAGTGGTTCAGTTGATATGTCAGACAATAGCCAGGGTTGATAGTTCGACCCCCAGGTTCTCCCTATTCCCTTCCTCTAACCCTAACTCTGTGCCTGTCCGCAATAATTTCCCCAAGGGGATTAATAAAGTATCAGATATATTATTTAGTTTAGCATGTATCCACCCTAAAATGGCTAATTTTCAATTATACGCTTCAGATTCTGTACAGAATTATTCAGCTGGTAATTAGTGAGCTGCATGTAGACAAGCAGCTCTTTTTGTTGACTGCAATGTATTTTTTCTGATCCCCTTACTGCACGTTTGTGTGTATGTTCTAAGTGCCCACTATGGGAACTAACTTGCCTGCCTGACAAACACACATATCTTCAGATGTACATTATACACACACAAATGTCTATTCTAGAGTCGCCACATACATGAACACATGAAAAAACCCCGCTGAATGAATGAGGAAACCTAATGAGTAGAGAACCGTCAGGTGTTTTAGTAGGAACATGACCCATAGTGACACCTCTTTTTAGACGTGATCACCAAAACACTGAAGTAAAGAACAGCATCTTTTAGAAGTAGGGAAATGTTGTTCATTCATTAGTCTCAGCATCGAACTAAGAAACTTGTTTCTTCTTCTAATTTGTCTACTATCCATGAAAATAGTGTGAAGACATGAAAACAATGATAATTAATTTTTCTTCTCATCTCTGCAGATCGGCACATCTCCTGTCCAGGTACCGCCCTCGCTGCCCCATCATAGCTGTCACCAGAAGCCCTCAGGTTGGTCTCCTGCTAAGAACTGAACAACAGAGCTCATCAGCGCATTAGTCGTGAATGAAACACAACTTTCTTATTCATAACTCACACTCACTCAAAACACTGAGCAATGTGTGATGCACTCAAGATTTACGCTCACTGTCTGTTGCGAACATCGACTGTGCTAAAGCTGTCAGACTGATCTCACTAAAATATGAGCATATGTATGAGTGATGAGTGTATTTCTGTTGCTCTGTGGCAGCTTTCTGAGACAGTTGTTTTAAAACATGCTGTCAGAGCACAGAATGCGTCACAATCTGGTTTAAAGTGGGTCATGATTACCTGAAATTTTATGTATGCATATGCTGCTGCTGCAAAGTTCTAACGTAAGACAGCACGTTTCAGCAAACACCTAGCTGATTAGTCCTAAATCATATTACTAAATCCAAAAGTATTGCTGAGCTTTCAATCTCTTTGTGCTTGTCCTCCCCCCAGGTGGCCCGTCAGTCCCAGCTGTTGAGAGGAGTGTTTCCTGCCCTCTTCCACCCTCTTCCTGCTCCCGTCTGGGCCGATGATGTGGACAACAGAGTCAACTTTGGCATGGATATAGGTCAGTGTGCTGCTTGTGTCTCGCGCTGCTTATGCTATGATTTCGTCTTACTCACACTGCCGCTCTGTTTGTCTCCACCCACCTCCTCAGGGAAAGCAAGAGGGTTCTTCAAATCAGGTGACATGGTGATTGTGGTGACAGGCTGGATCCCAGGGTCCGGTCACACGAACATTATGAGGGCCGTCGCTGCGCCATAACGACCTGACATTATGGGACTATCTGGAATCCGACTGACATGCTTATCTGACACTGTTGAGCCTCTTTAATGCAGTCCCCCCTAAATTAAACGAATAGCCAAAAAGCACTGATAGATAAAAGGCATTATTAGCAGAAACATTATTGTTTTAAACTTTTTTAAACTCTCTCAAATGTTTCACAGTGATGATTTCCTCCAAATAAAGCTTGAACCATTCATTTTAACATGCTGTTCCTTTGTTTATGTTGGTACTGAAGCTGCACTCACTGAGCTTCTTCTTCTGACCTGATCTGAAATATAGAATCAAATGAATTATATTGTTTTCTGCCTGCCCCCTGTTGAAGTAACCATTATTGGTTTACTTTGTAGAATTTGGAGATTAGATTAGATTTCTTTTGGCTATTATGAGCCATGTCTGGAGATGTGAGATGTGAAGGGTATTGGACTAGACCCCATTGAGATGACCCAGATGCCCACATCTGCATACTGTTCTCCCATAAACTAATTATATCCGGTCCTGTGTGGGGCTTTCTCATGTCTGATGGTCCTTCATGTGCCAGTCTTGCCTTTCTTGAGCAGACTTCCTCTTCCTTGCCAGCTCTAATGTGCCTCCTCCTGCATTTTATCTCATTCTCTCTCTGCCATTAATAACCACTTTTACATCGACTGTGTATCTCTGTGACTGACCTAATGATAATTTATCTTTCAAACACATTCAAATGGCTTTTGCTTTTATACTTCAACATGGAACATTTGGTTCTTCTATTGTTGTTGATGTATTAATGTGTACAAATAATATATATATATAAATTAGAGGATGAACATCTGCCAACTTAACTAGTAAAGAGCTCTAGCCTAATGCAGTGAAGAAAGACATATGCCTCTAAAGTGAAGAGGAGTAGATTTATACAGAATTGGTTTGTATATGTCGATACTCAGAGTTCAAGTATCTGTTTGCCTGTAAAACTATTATTTTGTTCTCCTGTCTTTGGTCACGTTTATAAGGTGACAAATTACTGATTGTCTGAGATATTACATTTTAAAAGTCCAGTTACCTGATTTATAACTTACTTTCTAGTTTGGGAAATGCATGCATTACATTTTCCTCTGTGTTTTCTGCATTGATCTATTCTTCTAGCTGAAGATGATGTCACCTGAAGAAGTTCTCGGTTCAGATGGCATAACCTGAAGGAGCATGGGAAGAGAGGCAGCGAGATATTTTGATATAGAGAATGCAGAAGGAAGTTTAATGCAATTCATTTGCATATACCCTCCAAACTAGAACCATGGGATGCAAATTTAAAATCTGTGACACTGGCAGAAAACTCTATGTCTTAAGTCTTTTCAGCTGCTTATTAAATTCTTTATATTTTATCACGTTAGTTTTATCACTTTTAATTAACATAATCTGATTTGTATTTGAATTTAGCTTCTTCCTCTAAAAGCTTTGCAATTTCCCCGAGATTTAAATAAAGTTTCATCATCACTCTCTCCATCACGCGCTCCTTCTCCGTATTGGTGAGACAGGATGACGCGCGACCTGTACCTGCGAGGGATGCGTGCCGGTCGGGCACGCGGCCTTGGGGGACGGATGATGGGGATGCGGATGCCATGGCAACAGGCCGTTTAAATCTAGACCTTTATATTCACATTTATTTATTTAATATTTCATTTGCATCCTCGGTGGACCAGCCTTTTCTGTTGAGTCAGAGTGAGGAGTGAATTTCGGATTTAAACTGGACTCCATCGGCTCTGAACATCCCGACACCTTAAACGCTCAACAAGTGCTTATTTCTCATTCATCAGAGCGCACCTTGGGGCAGATTGTTCTGTTGAAACAATGAGCCTGTATTTGAGAGGAAGGAGCAGTGCCGTATCCTTGTAGGCTGAACAGAATGTCATTGAAAGTCGGAAGAAGTAGGAATGCAGGGCAGCGGCAGCTGATGAGAGAACAGGAGATCTACGGTGTCAGACTTTGAACACCTGAAGTTAATTTCGGCTTCAGTTGAACAGATTCTCCCTGCTGTGGAGCCGGCTGTGTCTCCGTTTGCCGTCTGAGCGCTTCAGTCACGGGTAGGCGACAATTCAGCGCGTCATGATGAGTGTCTTTTTTTTACTCGGATGCTGAAAACGAGAACGTGCCGCGGAGTCCGAGGAAACATGGGCTAAATTTGGGGTAATGTGACTTGTTTTCAGCGTATTGTGTGTCCCTCTCGCTCGGTTTCTCTTTGTGCGTGTCAGAATGAATCAGTGCGCCTCGGAGTGTGAGCGCCTGTGCATGGCTATTATGTGCGTCCCTGATGTCCATTAACAACCTGTCCCTCCTGATAGAGGATCAAGTGTCCTTGTCATTCATCCGCCGATGAATGGAACCCACTCCTCCACCTTACTGCTCAGATCATCTCTTGCTAAATGATATATGTTGAAAATAGCAAAACTGGGTGAGCAACCCTGACATATAGGATACACAGAGAGGACACCGACGGCCAATGAGCGCCGAGCTCCGTTATCTACAAAAGACCGGGAATCCGGCGACAATATGACCGTCTTCGCAGCGTGGAGGGCGGCTGTGGAGAGGAGAGGGAGGGCCTCGGGCGGAGAGCAACGTTTCAAGGACGAGGAAGGAGCAATGTTATAGAAACATCTGTGAGAGTGAGAGCAAACGAGACAGCTAGAGAAAGGGGAAGAGTGAAGCTGCCGGCGTCAGGGTGAAGCATTGAACGCCTAGATGGGGCTTTTTCCAAGGGCACTGAGGTAAGGATGGCCACATCGGTGGAGAGAGGGCGGCGGTGTGAGCTGTCTGCTCCAGGAGAATGACTAGAGACACAGAGGACACTTTTCTTTAGCTTCTTCAAATTATCGTTCAGATTGACATTAACATCAGGTCGACTAAACTAAATAGTAGCTTACCTGAGGAGGTGAGAGTTACAGGTTATATTTACCCTCCCTCACCCTCTTCCTTCTTGGGTTGGGATGGATGGAGTGGCTGGAGGTGTGGGTACCCCCGGTAGCACCGGGGGCTCTGGTGGTGACAGCCTGCCCAGGCGTAATGGAGGGGACTCAAAGAGGCGCAGTAAGGGCAGCCTTCCCTCTCCAGGGTACAGGCTCTCCCAGGCCTCACTGGAAGGGGAGAAAGGCTCCTTTGGGGCAGATAGCACTTCATTAGGTGGACGTGGGCGTCGCCTCTCCATCATGAGCTCCTCCACCCGGGACGGCCTCCCTTTCCGCACCGCAGGGACACCTACCACCCCAGTGCCCCTACCGCTTCCACCGCCTTCCGCCTCCTCTGCCACAGCCCATCCTCTACCACGCTCAGTGGGCTTTGCCACCTCCCGAGTCGCTCTGGCCTCCACCTCCTCCACCGGAACTGGGGTCATGGTGGTGGCCACGGGCCCAGAGACCACCACCACCACGGCCTGCAACACCACTGCAGGAACCCCTGAGATGGTGGGTCAGTCTGGACTGGGTGGGTTTGGCATGGGGCTGGATGGAGAAGACTACAGTAACTCCAACCAGAGCACCTTCATCCAGAGACAATTTGGAGCCATGCTTCAGCCAGGTGTCAACAAGTTCAGCCTGCGCATGTTTGGATCCCACAAAGCTGTGGCCCTGGAGCAGGAAAGACTGAAATCAGCAGGGGTGTGGATCATACACCCCTACAGTGACTTCAGGTATGTAGCTGCAGAGACACAACCTCCACAGCATGCAGCCAGTCACACTTATGTTGATCAGTAAGATAAATGGCCCTTATAGCACATACAAGAAACAATGTTATTTTGGTAGGAAATGTGCATGAGAGCGAATTGAGGTTGTGCTTACTTTGGGGCCTAATGATAGACGCTTATTTAAAGGGAGGAACAGGGAACAGAGAACCACATCAAACATCCAGCAGCCTCTTCAGTTGTGTCAGGGGACCTGGGCAAGAGGACAACCAAGAGGAGAGAAAGACAGGAGGCTAAATGTATATTGCCTGAGACACAGACAGAGAGAGAAGTGATGTAAAGGTTAGAAGAGACACAAAGGATGCAATGGGAGACTGAGTCTCTGAAGGAAACAGGACAAGAGGATGTATGAAAGGTTAAGAAACAGAATGAAAAAAGGGAGTAGTTGAGAAGTCCTTGGAGGCACGATGAAGGTAGAGAGAGAGATGTTTATGGAAAGGGAAGCGTGTACAGCAGGTCATGGGTGCTCCAGAATAGACACCACATACAGCAAAGGCAGGTCTCCATTTGTAAAAGAGTTAGAGGGAGAGAGTGACGTGGAGGTGCAAACGAGAAAGGCAGATTTAGCACTGAGGTGTTCGGCTGATCAGGGAGCAGTGAGAGATGTCTTCCATGTCAATTAGGCAAAATGTTAAGTACATTCACATGTGCACAGTGGATGAACCATGCAAAGCACTCTCTGCTGGTGACTTCAGGCACAGAGTTTAATTATTCTTATACCTGAGCAAAGAATGAACGACACCTGAGGAGAACATGACTAATCAGCTTGTTAATGGTTCTTTTCCTTCTTGAATGAAAGCCCTAAAGATAAAGACAAACCTGTCAGTGAAATTCTTGGAACTGGAACAATTAGTTCATTGACTGATTAGTCAGTCAAAAGAAATGTAAACAGTAACTATTGGGATTATTAGTTGTTGTCTGAGCTTCTCTAATGTGTAAATTATGCTTTATATTAGTGTTAAATAAAAAATGTTCAGCTTTATAAATGGTGGTTGAACAAAGCAGGATGTTTTAAGGCACCAGCTGGAGCGCACTGGAATTTCGATGAACATTTTTTATTATATTCTGATATTATTTAATTTATTGAGAGAAAATAATCAGCAACTTAATTAAAAATGAAAATAACCATTAGTCTCACTAGCTTTATTTTTGTGAATATAGCAGGGTAGATTTGTGAGTGCCAGCAAGCGTCACACACGTGTCGTGCTCACATCATAGTTTTTATTAGTATTCACTGAGTGACATGCGAGGCATCCATCCTTAGCTGTTAGACAATTTCCATAAATACACAATTTAAATGTGCAGGTGGACAGCAGAGGGAGAGACGGCATTCATAATCTCCAGACACTCTGCAGCAACAGTGGATGGCTTGATCCCCAAGGCTCCTGGCCCGTTTTTGTCTCATCAGCCACTCACAGGCTTGTCATTGTATACTGTCGGTGATCCCTCAAAAATCATTCTACTCGCAGGTGATATTGTGAATGAGGTCAAAGACGAATGAAGGGACGGATGGATGAAGGGGTGCGGATAGATAAGCAACCCGCTAAATCTTAGTGTCCTCCTGCAGTTATCGATATCAGTGCAAGCTATCAAAAGATGTTAATAGTCCTAATTATCCTGTTGGAGAATCACAATTGAAATTCAATTCAATTATGTATGACGTCCTAAATTATGCAAGTTGAGCATGCATTATGCATAATTCAGTCATCTAACTTTTCACTTAAGTACCTGTCGTCAGGAGAGAGGTCTGAGGGGGACGCAGCAACAAGAAAGGGAAGACAAATTACCTCTAAAGCTTTTCATGTGTCTTTGTCCCTGACCTGGAACACATAACCCCTGCGTGTGCGTGTGTGTGTGTGCAGTAATATGTATGCTTCTCTGTGTGGTGTGTCCTTATTGAGTCTGCCGATAAGCTCTTACGCCCTTCACCTCATTAAGAAAAGATGTTTTGCTGCAGCACCTATAAGAATACGTAACGAGGGGCAAAAGTAGTGAAGAAAATTAGTACTCCAGCACGACGAGAAGCATACAAAGTGAGAGAGGAATTCGAGGAGGGATGAACGCAGAAAGACAGACGGTTTGACTGTCAGCAGAGATGAGTCGTGTTGAAACAGGGTTGGTGGCTTTACACATACAGTATAACAGAGATTTATTATATAATAGTCGTTGCTGTTGTGCTTGTTTGTCTGTACCTCAGGCAGGATGATGGGTGGAAACTTACTCAGAACTGACATCTGGCCAACTGCGAACAGGGAGCCAATCACAGGCAGCTCAAGAGACACTTGGCCTCAATTACAGTAGAATTAGTGTTTGGTTTGACAACAGCTGAGCAGGTAGATGCAGGTCAGTTCACCGCCAGCACCTGTTCATGTCCTAAATGGAATACTGATGAGTCTGTGGAGAACAGCTTTGATTGCATTTGCAATTCCTATGTGTGTGTATAAAAGAGACGATGTGTTCGAGTGTACACAGTTCACGAGTTCACACTACACACGGTACAGTACATGTATACCTGCATGACCCGCATCACATGACCCAGTGTTGCATCGGTGCACACAGAGCACATCTGAAATCACGTATATGTTAGGTGTTCATCCCGACATCGTTTTTAGTTTGGATCTTCTCTCGTCTGCTTGGTTGTTGTCGTTTGTTTGGTGTTACACTAAGCTAAAATCAGCTGCCACATCAAAGTGAGAACAGCAAAATGTACTCACAAAGGCTGATTAACATGCAGTGACATGTACAGTGTCATCTGTTGTGTTACTCAGCAAACTAAACCATTATAGCTGCAAACATGAGGTCAGGTCTTCGTGTGTGTTTATGTACAGGCAGGAAGATATACATCATATATGAATGTGATCCTCCAGAGGGTAATGAACCCTATAAGGCAGCAATGACATCAGTATTTATTGAAAAATACCCTTCACCAAGTCCAACATTGAAATGCTTGTTTTCTGCAAGCAGCACTTCAAAACCCCAATAAAAGAATAAAATTATTAATCAGGTATCAAATTTATTCATTTGCTTTCTATCAATTAATTATGTTTAAACTGAATTAATTAGTAGATTAATTGATTCGAATTGGTTAATCAATCTGAGTAATTGTTTAAAAAAAGAACTGCAGAATTAAACAATTATTTTAATATATTCATCTATATGATATTTCTGTTATTAAATATCTTTAAGTTTCTACTGTTATCAGATAATATACACTATATTGCCAAAAGTATTGGGACACCCCACCAAATCAATGAATCCAGTGCACAAAGTAAGGTCCATAAGGACACGGATGAGCGAGTTTGGTGTGGAGGAACTTGACTGGGCTGCACAATACTTGGCAATATAGTGTCTGCCCTTGGGCTTAAGGAAACTGTGATACCGTGATCATAGTCAAAACTGATAAATCATGAAAAATTTCAACAGATCAATAATGAAAATTATTTTCAGCTGCAGCCTTAAATCTCTTAATTGGTTTGGCTCTAGTGTAAAGCAAAGTCTATCATAATGAAACTATTATTGCTACTTAAAGCCTCCGTCAGGTCATGACCTTTATCAGAACATAGCACTGATAAACATAAACAACTATTGTAATATGATGTGATTTAATGAATTGTTCCCAATAATCAGAGTTAACAAAGTGTGTCCTCTAGGTCTGGAATAAATCTCCATCATCATCACAACAACAGCAACAACAGCAGCAGCATTGCTGTAAATAATTCCTGTATTTCTTGCCAGTGATTATGAAGTGATACATCTGCCAGTATAAGGGACAAAGTCAGTGTGTGTCTGTAGCAGAGTGATGACTCATACTTAATCTTCATCAGTCTAGTGGCAACGTCACGCCATGAGGTTGTGTTACTAAATTAGGGCTCAATAGCAATCGACCACAAAGATGGAGTGTACTTTATCGTCAGATGGAGAGAAAGCGAGTGTTTGTATGCGGGTGCATGCATGTGTGTGTGTGTGTGTGTGTGTGTGTGTGTGTATTTGTGTGTGTGTGTGTGTGTGTGTGTGTGTGGATAGACGGAGAGTGAGAGAGGGGGATACAGGAGGAAGAAACTCATCGATATGGGTTAAAGTGATGGATAAAGGGATTAGGACGAATGAGACAAGAAGATGACAGGAATCGTCTTCAGATGATTGGATCACTTCATACATTAATCACTTCCAGCATCACAGCTACTGATATTCACTGTGTTTTATGAGAAGGCTATGCCACTAATACCCTTCAGCATGAAATGCAGATTGATGAGGCCGCACAAGGTTACTGACTATTTGCCTCTCTCTGTTCTTCTCTAGCTGTCTCCTTTTTTCAGTTTTTCATTTTCAGTTCAGTTCTGCAGTGCTTTACTGGTATTAGTGATCAAGGATGTATTTAATGTTGCCAAAACATTTGCAAAGGATGAAAACACTGCTGAATTTATTCCGCAAAGATGAATTTGCACTTCTTACTGTCTTAGATGATTCTCAATTTGTTATACTTGTCGTCTGGCTCAGGGAATGTGACAACGAGAAGACTATATATAGAAAACATTTATTATAATAATATATGAGAACATGAAATATAAAATGATTAACTAAAAGAAAACATGATATTGATTGCAGGGAAAGAGCTTCTGTGTGTAAATTGTTAATATTTTTTGCTTATATGTAACAGGACTCAGGTAAAACATACAAAATGACCACACACAAAAATGCTTCCAAAAGTTTACAGAGTGAGGCAAAACATTTAAAAACAAAACAAAGAATTATCAAAAATGGACATAAAATGGTCCCAAAACCACAAAGAGTCAAAAAAGGGCCAAAACGTGGGAAAAATAATGAGGTGTCTCTTTCAATCAGGAGGTCCTGTGTAGGAGAGGTAGAAGCCACATTGCACCTCCAACGCTCTGTACATCAGTGAATAAGAGGTTCAGTCTCTGAGAATAACCCTGATCACTCCACTGAAAATGTTGCAGGCTGTGAAAAGTGAGGGCATTTAACTTGCAGGGACGTCCTAATGAAACATGCTGCCCAGTTGCATTGTTGGAATTGTAGGATATAGTGTGTTCAGACCCATAACCCATAATAGAAACTTAATAATATGTCAGCCTTCAATGCTTTAAGTATGACCATTACAGTGTTTTTTTCTTTTTACTGTTTATATATTCAGCACAGGGAAGTAAAACGAACAGATGTTTCAGCTCAGTTTACTGAGTGCAGGAGAACAACTAGTGTGAAGTAGCTTTCACAAAGATGCAGTTTGACAGATGTTGGATATTTGATGGGATATTGGATGAATTTTAAAAGAGATATGAATTTTCTGTTAGCATAAAATACTAAAATTTTTTTACAATTTATGTATAATAACTTGTAAACAGTTTAATGTGTGTATATATATTATATACTGTATAGAATTAGTATGTCGTATAGATTTGGGAAACAGCCAATACTAATAATGCACAGCCAATGTCACTGTGAGTTCAGTTAAACTTCACAAATACATAAATACATAAAATACATACATAAATATACAAATATTTTTCCTGAGATCTAATGTTTTCTTTTCCATGTTTCTGAAGTTGTTTCACCACAACCAACAATTTATTTAATTTTGCTGTTGGTTTGAGTGCACATCAACTACAACAACATTTTTAATATGAACACACTAACCTGCTTAAAATCTCACATGCAAAATAACAGTGTGTCTTATCAAACATGAATATCAATAACCATCTTTCTCTTTCTAGATTCTACTGGGACCTGTTAATGTTATTACTGATGATGGGAAACTTGATCGTCCTGCCAGTGGGCATTACTTTCTTCAGATACGAGAACACTCCCTCGTGGATCATCTTCAACGTGGTCTCTGACACTCTTTTCATGGTCGACTTGGTTCTCAACTTCAGGACTGGCATCGTCAAGGAAGACAACACTGAGATATTACTGGACCCGAGGTCAGGTGGAGAATTTGAATCTGTGTGTGTAGTAGATTTGTATGTCAAGGGCCGGAGTATTGTGTATCGTCTGGTTCTGGCTCCATCACCAGAAATTTAAATCTGCTCTTCTGGCATAATTATGTTCATTATGAGATGTAAAGGTTGATGTGTAGCCAGTAGCAGTGCTTTCTTTATATTTCCCAGTTTCAATCTTCTTGAATATTAAGGGTCTCTTCATTGAAACACTTCCACAAACCTGCGTTGCCAATTGGGAAATGTCATTAGTCTTCCATCCTTCTCTAAATCAGGGCGATCCGCCAGAAGTACCTGAGGAGCTGGTTCCTCGTGGATTTTGTGTCATCCATTCCGGTGGACTACATCTTCCTCATGGTGGACAGTCTGGACTCTGAGGTCTACAGGACGGCGAGGGCGCTACGCATCGTCCGATTCACCAAAATTCTGAGCCTGCTTCGGCTGCTCCGCCTGTCCAGGCTCATCCGCTACATCCACCAGTGGGAGGAGGTGAGAAAAAGAGACTGGAAAACAAAGTCTGGAAAAACAGAGCAGAGATATTTGTGTGAAAGAGAAACTTATATAACAATTAATGTATGTCTCATCGAAAGATTTTCTCTAATGAAATATCATGTTCTTACATGCTTAAATATTTTTAAATACTTTACAGATTAAAAGAATCAAAGGTCCATTTAAAATACATTTTGAATAGGTTCTCCCCCCTCTTCTCCACTTTTTCCTCTGCTCCTCCTCAGATCTTCCACATGACCTATGACCTTGCCAGTGCCATGGTGAGGATTGTAAACCTGATCGGTATGATGTTGCTGCTGTGTCACTGGGATGGCTGTCTCCAGTTCCTGGTCCCCATGCTGCAGGACTTTCCTCCTGACTGCTGGGTTGCCAAGAACATGATGGTGGTGAGTCTGTAACCAGCCTTGTGCATTTACAGTATATGTTATTTTTAATGTGTTTCAGTGAATGATTTTATTGTCCAGAGAAAAACAAGGGACATGACGTTCAGTTTCAGTTTAATGAAACTCACAAAGCGTTATCTCAGTATGCACAATATTTATTTCAGATGAAAGCAAACTATAGAAAGCCCTGGTGTTATCTGTGTGTGTACACAGTGAGGGTGTTTATCAGATTTAACATTGTTTGCTCCTTATCTGTAATTGGCTCATGCAACGACATGTCCAGTGGAAGAAGACTGACTGTCATCGCCATAAAAACAAAAAAAAGAATTCTCCAATTAAAAACCTCAACAGAGATCAGGTGGAGGTGTGAGCACATGTCAAGGGATGTGCTGGAGATTTTGACACGTGCACGCACGCATACAGACGCGGATGCGGATGAATGCACACAGATACGCAGCTGTATTAATAGCTGAATCATGTCTCACTAGTTGCCTGGGTGACTGTTGCTAAGCAGGGCAATGCTAGGGTTTTCCCCAGAGAAAGTCCCTGCATCTGTTAGACCATTAACATCTTAGTATAATTGTGCTGACACACAACCTAAAACAAAAAGACGCGCACACACACACACACACACACACACACACACACACAGACAGTGACAGAAATAGTGGCTGGTCTTTTTATTTGTATTGTTCAGAACATTTATTTAATAATGTGTGATGGTGCTGTGGGGCTTTATGCATCCCGTACATTTTGACAGTTAAATAGCTCTGCTGTTACATGTTTTGATCTCAGCTGTATTTTAGAAGTGGTGTGACTGAGAGCCTCTGAGGGGAAAAAGCTCCCGTAACCTGACTAAAAAAAGAACAGTTCAATATGGCAGCGCCTTGGTAATTAACGCTTGAAACTTTTTTTACTCCTCCTGTCACCCTTGTTCTCCTCTCTTCCTTTCTCCCACTCACAGAATGACACGTGGGGCGTGCAGTACTCCTATGCACTATTCAAAGCCATGAGCCACATGTTGTGTATTGGGTACGGTGCCCAGGCTCCAGAGGGGATGACTGATGTGTGGCTCACCATGCTCAGTATGATCGTAGGCGCCACTTGCTATGCCATGTTTATCGGCCACGCAACTGCTCTCATCCAGTCACTGGACTCCTCACGACGACAGTACCAGGAAAAGGTGAAACATGACGCTCATCCATCTGTTGTTCCATCCACCTCTCTTTTTCTAGTTTATATGCTAAATTTGAGTCATGTAACCTAACAATTGTGCATTGTCCATCAATCTGCGGATTCTTGTTTTGTCGAGCCAAGTGTTTAATTACTTTACTTTACTTTACTTTGCTTGGCAGACGCTTTTATCCAAAGCGACTTACAGGGAGCTAGTGCTGAGTGTCTGGCTCAGGGACACACCTGGTGGGGGATGGGCTAGGAGTCAGGCTGGGAGTGGAACCTGCAACCTTCCGCATCCCAGTCTGACGCTTAACCCTTTGAGCTACCAGGCCACCTAATTAAATTAAATCCTCAATTTACTGTGTTAAATCAAAGAAAAGTTGCAAATCCTTATGTACGAAATGCTGGAACCAATCAATGTTTGGCATATTTATCTTGATAAATGGTTCAAATGATTAATCATTATCCAGACCATGGTGGAGATTAGCAGCCTACCGTAGAATTTGAAGAAGAATGTTTAGAAGCAAAGAACAAAAGAGGCTGGAGGTGTGACCATCTCACTCGTATTTATTTATTTCAGATCCAACAACTCTTAAATTGAACTGTTGTGTCTTCTCTGAAAATAGCCAGTCTTCTCTAATAGGACAATACTTTTAAAGATCAATGCTCTTTTTGCAGTCTGTTTTGCAATCTCTCTTTTATGCTGAGGAGGCACTGATCTGTTGTTGTCGCTGTGAAAATACAAGCTTTGAATGAGTTGATTATCACTGGATACTGGGGTGATGACTTTTGGGTCACTCAACTGATCGAGGGGAATGATTTCTGTATGGCCAAGGAACCATATACAGTATGTTCTTTTTGTGTGCGTGTCTAAGAGTGGGTGATAAAACAAAGTCTGGTTTCAATCCAATACCAGAAGGCCACCATTAATAATATTGACAAAACACAGATATTAGATACATTAATAGTACCTTGTTTTTAAGTAAAGCTCATCACATAGAAAAATCACTCTGAAGTCTAATGTGGCGATTGCTGGCTGTGTGAGAAGCTAATCATGCATGCATGAAGAAAAGTGTGTGAGATGTATAAAATGTTTTTATCAGTGTTATCATACTTAAGCTATTGATCTGCCCATGTGTGCACATACCTGACCCATGTATATGTGTTTGTGTTTGCAGTACAAACAGGTGGAGCAGTACATGTCATTCAATAAGCTCCCTGCTGATGTTCGGCAAAAGATCCATGAGTACTATGAGCACCGTTTCCAGGGGAAAATGTTTGATGAAGAGAGCATCCTAGGAGAACTCAGTGAGCCACTTAAAGAGGTAATATATTCACGAACACACACAAATCTATACACACAAACCAGAACCGCTCTGACCATCCTCTTCTTCTTGTAGGAGATAGTCAGCTTTAACTGCCGCTGCCTGGTGGCTAACATGCCGCTGTTTGCCAACGCTGATCCCAACTTTGTGACCGCAGTGCTGACCAAGCTTAGGTTTGAGGTGTTTCAGCCTTCAGACTTCATCATCCGTGAGGGAACAGTTGGACGGAAGATGTACTTCATCCAACACGGACGAGTCAGTGTGCTGACCCGCGGGAACAAGGAAACCAAACTGAGTGATGGGTCTTACTTTGGAGGTGAGGACATACAGTTGTTGAGGTAGTTGTGCAGGAAGGTAGAAAATGAAAATATCACAGCTGCCAATTCTCCTTTTCTTCTCCTCCCACTATCAGAGATCTGTTTATTGACTCGTGGACGGAGGACAGCCAGTGTCCGTGCAGATACGTATTGTCGTCTATACTCTCTCAGTGTAGACAGCTTCAACGAGGTGCTGGAGGAACATCCAATGATGCGGCGTGCCTTCGAAACTGTTGCTGTTGACAGATTGGACCGTATTGGTAATGTGTCACTTTCTGATTGCTGCATACATTTCTCTCACCAACCTATCTCTGCAGTTACTTGTAGTTATTCATTAATTCCACACTGGCCTTGCCAAATACTTGCAATTATCCATCCATCCATCCAATTCTTTTAAATTTACAAAGGTGCTTTGTCAGACGTCGCCTTCACTGAAAGGTCAAAACTTGAAAAAAATGAGCAAGGTTCTCAGTGAAGAACAAAAAACCTTGAGGCTGTCTGCTTTATATTCAGAAGATAAAGTAAAACTTTACACGTTTTTATACTTTTCATTTGCAGAGCTTATTTTTACAGACGTTATCTTAAAATATTTCCTCTTTCTTTTCTACAGGCAGGAAAAACTCCATGCTCCTGCGAAAGTCATCCCAGGGCGGTTCTCTTGGAGGCAGTATGGGTCGTGGTGGAGGCCGAGGTGGTCCAGGAGCTGGAGGAGGCCTGGCTGCAGGGGGTCTTGGTTCCTGCGACAGCATGCTGGTGCAGCAGATCGTCAAACACGATAGCATGCCGGCCATGCAGGATGCTATCGCTGTTGCTGCTGCAGGACGAAGCGGAGTCATGGGAGGAAGTGGCGCAGTGTCTCCTCGGCCCCGTCCAGTTATCTGGGCACCACTGGTCCATGCTCCCCTGCAGACTGCTGCTGCCACCAGTAATGTGGCCATCGCCCTCATGCACCAGCAGCAGCAACAACAGCAGCAGCTCCAGCAGTTCCAGCAACAGCATGCACTTGGAGGTGCTTTCTTCCTGCCCTCCCCTCTTGTATCCCCCTCTCCCTCCACCACCTTCCCTCTGTCTTCTCCTCGTGCGCCTGTGTTACAGCCACTTCGTCCCTCTGTGAGCTCCCTCATCGGGATGATGACAATGGGAGGGATGGGTGGTTTGTCCCCGAGAGGATTTCCTGCCTCCCCGTCAGCCATGATCCCTCCTGGTGGGATCACATCGCCGCCTATTGCTAAAACTCCATCCACTCCAGCCTCTTCTGTCCCAACATCTGTCCAGCAAGGAAGAACTCCTTATTACAGCCTCCGCCTTCAGGCTGATCAACCTTCAATGATTGCTGCATCACTTGGAACCCCAACAGGAGGAGGACCACCAACTCCACCCCTCCACAAGATCACCAACCCACCAGTTGCTCCTTCTGCACCATCAGATTGTAACACATCTGTAATAAGCCAGCAGGGGGCAAGAGAAGCTCTGCTACGTCATGGAGGAAGCAGCTTTCAGGGTCTGCCAGCACTGGGCAGACTCACACAGGAGGCCAGGTTGCTGTCGGCCTCGCAGCCCACATTGCCTCACCGCTCGTGGGCAGCAGTTCAACCTCACCCGCCTCTCCACCGGAAAGCTTCTGGTGGTAATTTGTTGGCAGCTCCGTTCCTGGCAGGGCAGTTAGCCAGAGGAGGCAGTGCAGGCATTCTGACCTCCAATGCTCCACAGCTGATAACAAATATGCCGTTTAATGCACAAGTGCAGGCTGCAGTTCCCATTCAGCCCACTATAGCACAGACGATGTCTGCAGCCACATACACGCAATCTGCACCTCACACTGCCTCTGTCCCCACGCCCACAACTGCCCACATCCTTTCTGCAGCTTCTGTGCTATCTTCCTCTCCTCCAAAGCAAACCCCACTCTCCTCTGCCACCCCCTCTGCTGCACCAACCCCCCCATCTCCAACCCTTATCCACTCCCAAACACCTCGCCCAAAACCAATTCCAATGACCCCATCTTGCTCCTCCTCTCCTCCTCCCTGCTCAACCCCACCTTCAGCAGGAACAAGCCCATTGTCTCTCTCTTCGACTCCTCGTCCCAAACCGAGCCCGACGCCTTCTCCTCGTTCATCCTCTCCCTCTCCCTCCTCCACACCGCCTCCATCCTCTGTTTCCACCCCTGTTCCACTACCTCAAACATATGGGCCTAGGTCATCTCTTACCTCCTCCTCACCTCCCTCTTCCTTAGTCTCCTCTTCAACCCCCCACCCACAGAGTCCCAGAGCTAAGGTGTCCAGTACACCTCCATCTTCTTCCCTGCTGTCTGGTCCCAGTCCTGCACCTACCCTAATCTCATCTCCAATACCAGCTCCCTCCCAGATGACCCGCACACGCACCTCTACTCCCTCTCAAACTCCTACACAAGCCTTCACACCCGTCAGCCCTATACCTTCATCCTCTCCAATCCCTGTGACATCTGTTCCCTCTCTGAGTAAATCCCAGAGTACGTCCCCTTGTCTCCAACCCTCTGTTTCAAGCTCAGCCAGGGTCCCCGCCTCAAGCCAGATCCAAAAACAGCTATCTCCTCTAACTCCAACACCTGCTAGCTCTAGTTCTCCAACTAAAGTAACATTCTCAGTTCATCCTGTTAAGCAAACTCCTCCTGTCTTTTCTCCAAGCACTACTTCAGGCGCCAGTCATTCGACCAAACCAACCACACTGACAACTTCTTCCTCAACAATTTTGTGCCCAACCCCCAGCTCCACCTCCTCCTCCACCACCACCTCTCCAAGTGCCCCCTCCTCAAAACTCAATAAACCCTCTGCCACTCCTGCCCCGTCCTCCCAGGCATCTACCACTACACCCACCCAGTCAGCACATGCAGCCACTCCTGCCAGCACCACCTCACCCATAGGTGGGAATAAAGACCCTCAGCTAGCACTCACCAGAACAGACTCAGAGGGACTCAGACACAAACTGCCATCCAACATGTAAGAAAGAAGAGGAAAAAAATCTCAAAAGATGCTGGACTTTGCATCATGACTAATGCTGATATGCAGAGCCATGGATATACAGAGTTGACTGCAGACATCCAGTGATCTCATGTGGAGGAGTACATCTTGTTTGCATTCACTCTAGGATGTGATTGTCTTAGAACATCAGGTGTTTGTGTGAAGCTCAACCAAGTCATCGATCAAGGAGAAAGACTCTTATGGTTGTGTTGGGTGATGCAGGCTGAGGTAGAGTCAAAAGAAAAACATCCAAATGTATACATATACATCTGTGTTAGTGATTGTTGGAGCAAGCAGGGGAGCTGAAGTGGAAAATGCCACAGAAAACACTGTAAAATGGGATGAAAGTAATAGGCGAGTGCCAGAAATAAAATTGTTGTATACTGTATGTTAAAAATCTGTGAAACAGCAATACATGTGAAACATTTGAAACTCTCAGAATTTAGGAAATTACCTTTACAATAATAATAAATGAGGGTGAGAAAATAATCTCTCTGCTGTGGGGAAGAGTCTATTGTAAAGTCAGAATGTAGGCAATAGAGCAGGCACTTCCAGGTTTCCAGCTCCACCTCCCTCTTGCCTCCCATTCTTCACCAAAGTGTAATATTTTCTCATCAGAATAATAATAATTATAACAATATAGCTTTTAAAAAATCACTGTAAAGTCAATACTCAAATGAATTTGAATAATTAGGAGCAGTCCACTGGTAGTTTTGTTGTCCCAAATGTGTGGTGTTTAGTTTTCAAACAAAACAAAACTTTTAAACCTACATGTTCACTCTGACAACTTCTGTAAATTGTGTTTTTTTTTCTCTGTGTGTGACACACAATACTGCTCTGCTGTGCACTGTGGCTCCCTTGATTTCGTTCCCCCCAGCTATTGTAAATATCCTGCCTCTCTGTGGTTCTGTTGTATGCTTT
This sequence comes from Ctenopoma multispine, assembly GCA_034779795.1. NCBI lineage: Eukaryota > Metazoa > Chordata > Actinopteri > Anabantiformes > Anabantidae > Ctenopoma > Ctenopoma multispine. The sequence continues at coordinate 9,757,333 of JAUYWH010000008.1, read as the reverse complement.
CTCACTTCTCTGCCTCTTTGTCTTTCATCTCTTGTCTGTCTCACCGCCTTTCATCTGAGTTCACAGCTCTGGTCGCTAACGGTTTCGTTGCCGCTCACAGGCCCTTCTCCCTTTCTCTGGGTTGGCCCGACACTTTGCTCTTTGCTGCCATCAGCCTCATGTTCAGATTGGCGGTCTCCTTCTTCTGACGCCCTACAACACTGTTTCAGAGCCATTTCGAGTGATGTTTGATGTTTTGTGTAGCAACAAGGCATTTCTGTCTTTAACCCTTGATACCATGTTGCCTAGACTCTATATTTAAGGACCAAATATTTTATTTTTTATTTATCACAGCTTTAGCTTTTAAGCAGAAGAATAGCTAACGATGCTGCCAAAACGATGATCTTGAGTGTGGCGTCAGGTGATTATGATTGTGATTATGATGATGATGATGATGATAATATTCTTGACCACCATGGCAATGATGAAGATGATGATGGTGTATATCTGGATGCCAGAATAAAGTGGATTTAGATATCACTTTTTTGATTGTGTTGAGACATTAGCTCACTGTGTGTTTCTATTGTGTGTACATTTAAGTAACAGTACTGACAGTGCAACAAATATTCTTTCTAAATTTAGCACAAACTTGTGCGTGTTGGTTTCAATACATCAGGTTTTTATAGATTATTTTGGGGCATTTTAATTCAACAGTAAAAAGCAGACAGACAGAAAACATGTGGAGTGAGAGACAAAGGTCCCTAACTCGACTTGAATCAGGGATGTTGCAATTACATGAGATTTTTATGGTAAGTATTTAATTCTCCGCCTAGTACATAAGTAAATAAAGGTGTAACGCTGTCTTAAACCCATTCCTACACTGTTAGAAAGAACATTTTGAAGTTTTCAAGAAGTGTTCACAGCCTTTGAGGGTAATTGTCAAAGTTTGGAGATGACAACTCGACATCTCAACTGAAATGTTCCAAATCCATTTTTATAACAGGTCTAAAATCATAATATTACTTGCTTTACTAAAAAGGTCTTCATCTTAGAGGTAACTATTTATTACGTATATATGTCAAATTATGTAGAAGAGTAGATGAAAAAGTAAAAAACATCTCCCAGAATTTTGTTGAAGTAGGAAGATGAGAAAATAAAAACCTTATATTTAATCAAGTAAATTTATATTTATGTTTCTTTCCGCCACAATTAGTTGTTTTTTTTTTATTTAGTCCTTTAGTTTACATATTTAGATTTTAGATCTGATTTTAGATCTGATAGATTGTCCCACTTTAACCTCATACGTGTCCCTACTCACTCAGGTTTGAACTCATACCTGATCTCAGAGGATTTAGGACTTGATTGTGATTCAGCTTCAGTGTCTGAGGTTAATAAAATAGCTTGTAGTGTGAGTGTAAAGTTGAGAGCTCTGCCTCTGCCTGCCACTTCCTGCTCTGCTACTTCTGCTGCTGTTGAATCCCCAGCACTAATCCTCCACCTCTCAGCAGAGGGCAGGCACACTCAGTTCCAAGGTTTAGCTTGTGAAGGTGGGGACACTTAAATCTCTACTGCTCTTGACTGGAAGTATATATCTGCCCTCATGAGCGCAGACTACAGTCTCACTCAAACACCTGCTTCACCTTCCCTTCTATAACTTTCCTCTCCTCTTTCATTAATGTCCAAAGGCACCTCAGCCCGTGTAGGCGGTGATGAGAGAATTATTTTCACCCATGCAAGATTAGATGCATTAACATATTGCATTTACTATTTTTATTATTTGCACACTGTTTGAATAGTCCCTCTCATAAATCAGCATAAATTTGTCAGTAAGAGGATGATTGCTGTAAATATTTGAGGGTTTTCAGCCGTTTAGCACTCGTACTAACATTTTAATTGATAGGGAGCTGTGAGGCTGAAAACTGTGGGAGAGAAGGAAACATGCTGTATTTATAATCATCTTTCTATATTTTCAAAGCTCTGCAGTGGGGCCCTGAGTTGAGCACTTAAGATTCAGGCCTGCTGGCTGCACCATGGCCACCAGGTGGCGATGACACTTTATACTAATGAGATCAAGTGTCTCTTGCACAATAGCCCCATATACATATTGCTGAAGTCTACAGTATCTTTAACATGAACGGATAATAGAACTACTTAAATACTGAGGACATTTAACATATCAACGAGATGCCACTGTGGAGCATAGACACGGTGTGAAGGTTAATGATGACAGACCAGCTTAGATTACAGCCATGAATAGAGGTAGGGGGATAAACAGGACTGTAATTGTTGCCTGTCGTTCTTGCTCTGAAATAGATTCAGGTCTTTACTCCAAGGCAGCACTAGACAAAAACTACACTGGCAGGAAGTCTGACAGCCCAAAACCTCACAATTAAGAGTTTCCTCGTGATTCCTCATTACGCATCATGCTGCAGTGTAACATCACACAGTAAGACCAAATGTAAATGTGACAGGTTTAATGACTGGATTGATATAAATAAATATAATAATATAAATCATTTTCATCTACAAACAGACTGAGTCTGAGTCTCTGCAATCCTGCAGAAGTACAAGTATTCAGAATTTCACAATGGAAAGCACCAATTAAATATAACTAAGTACTCAAGTATTCTTCATAAGTACATCTTTTAGGAGCTTGTACATAAGTATTTCCAATTCATACTACTTTCTAATTATACATATCATATATTTCAGAAGAAAACATCGTATTTTTTCCTGTATATATCTGATACTATATATCTGATAGCTACAGACACTCTGTAGATTATTGTTTTAGTATAAGAAAATATCAAACAGTACATAAAGCAGTCACATTATAATAATATATTGATACAGGTTAGTGTATCCTTAATAGTAATAATAACAAAAACAATAATAATCCAGTAACACACAACAGTGTCAACTATGCTGCATAGAAAGTACTTTTATTTTATACTTTAAAAACCTGTGTACTTTTACTAACAGAATCTTTGCACATAATTACGGATGTTTTTACTTAAGTAAATTATCTGAATTATTATATACTGCACTACTGATACAAAGTCCCAAAGTTGATAATAATCAGAAAAACAGTCATAAGTTGTGTAGCAGAAACATATTTTACTTATTTCCAGTTAACAACCACCTCCTCCCCTCACATTTATCTCGCGGCCCCTAGGTGGGTCTCGACCTCCACGTTTGGAACCCCTGCTTTAAAAAACCAACTTGGGACATAAGATGCATGTGTACGAAACATATGGTGCACATGTAACTTTTGCCTGGCGTCACGACCGCAGAACAAGCAGAGATTTAAGGTTAGGGGGGTGGTAATGGGTGGGCTGCCTGAGCTCACCGCAAAATTATATATAGACTTCCTGCACCCTCACTTCAAACCCCACCAGCACAAACTCCTGGAGCTACAGTAGACGAGGATGAGATTTAAACGTTGAAAGAGCGAGGTGATTCCCATCCCCATAACCACTTCAATCAGCATGCACATACGAAAGTCTTCAAAGCTGAGTTTGTTTGCTTCTGTTTTAAAAACTACATACCTCACTTTCTCTGTCTGGAAAAAAATGCTCATACACTGGCTACTGTTCTGTGCGCGTATACAGGCCATATGTATTTTTTTCTCTTTTAACTGATTCAGAAAAAGTCCTTATAAAAAGTCCCTGGTGCTTTGGTGTTGCCCTTTTCTGCCCTCACACTGGATGTGTCACATCCTCAAAGAGTTTCATTTATCGCAATAGGTTCCGTTTAACTTGAATCATCTGTCAGCCTCGGTCCAGGCACCTGTTGTTGGCTGTCTCCCATCTCTCCATCACCTTCTGATGGCTTTTAAGGGAATACTGCTGAGTCATGAGGGGGAGTTTGGGGGTGGGAGGGGGCTAAGTCTGTTTCGACTGATAATGTGTTCAGGTAGGCACGCAGTCCTCCTTCGCTGCCCGCAGCAGCCTCCTCTATTCAACTTTACGCGGAGATGCCCAAATGAAAGAGGAGGAAGAACGGGGGCTCCCAACCTGTCCACCTCCCTCCTCCCTCCGCCACCTACCCGACGACAGACATCGCTCCTGGCCTATCGCACCACAGCCGGACCCCCTCCGTCCTCTCCCTCCCGCCCGGCCCTCCCTCCCCTGTGCCCTGCCCACCCCGGCGGTCTCTTCTCCTGCCCTGCCAGAGCCAATCCGCGACTGGGCGTAAGTAGGGCAAGCCGCTTCCTGGTTCTCAGAAAGGAGGAGCAGGGAGTCGGAGTGGGCCAGCGAAGGCAGCAGACAGGGGGGTCAGAGCAGCCCAGAGAGCCGGCGGTCTGCACCGAGAGAGGACCAGCGAAACAAACGCCGACGCACGGCGGTTTGGCGATTAATAAAACTTCCCCTCGCTGTCGAACGGACAACACAAGACGTGACCCCCGGTGGAGAAGTAAAGACAAGAACCGGGAAGAAAAGAAGAAGAAAAAGTAGTAGAAGAAGTAGGCAGGGTGGGACGGAATAATCCAGGAAGTGTGGAGGCTGTCAGGTGGGAGGCGACGAGTCAGGACAGGTGACACACCGGCACTCAGGTAACTGCTTCACCTGTCTGCTGTCAAAATGACTAAAACCTGTCACACACCATATGCTAAATGTGATTTAAGTGACATGTCTGTTTGTCATGACATTACCGGATTGTCTCAACTTATAGTCTCCCTCCCTCCCTCCCTCCTTCCCGGTTCTGATCGGGGTCACGGGAGGACTAGCTATCCACGTCACAGGTACTATTCGGTAACTCCCATGGACATTTATTCCCCGTTATAACACACAGAGCGTTTGAGCTCGGCTTTTAAACACATAAAAATGAAACTTAGGCTGTGTTTTTGGAGCAGATGCTGCAGCCGCTGTTTGATACGTTCGCTTGTGCGCCGCGGGCAGGTGAGAGAGTCAGAGAGACAACGGGGTCGGCGGGTACGTTTCTGGAGACTCGGCTGCTAATTATAGCCGAGAACACCGGCTGACATCCAAAACCTAACCTGCTCTCACGCACATCACCTGCCTCTCCGCCGCTCACGCAGCGCAGCGCAGCGCAGCTATTGGATTTAGCCTCTTGCACTTAAATGATCTCCCACCAGTGGTCTGTTAATCATCATTATCATCATCATCCTCCCCATGGCGCGCCCTGTGTTTTATTTTAATCCTGTCACTATCCTGTGTCACAATAGGATATTCTTGGTCTGTAATGTTAGGTTAAGGCTTCCACCTACCCCATGGGTGGGGAGGCTGTCATACCAGTGGGCTTTTGTCTGTGTGTGTGTATGTGTCATTACAGAGTTAGATGTGTTGCTGTGCTGACTCGCCCCAGTGACAGACCGGCCTAACAAGCTCAACTGGCTTGGGTTTGGTTTCCCTGTCTTTGGCACAGCTTGTTTGGTTAAATCTTTAGGAGCCTGTGCATTTAGTTGATGTCTTACGCCTTCCACACTCAGGCGTTTATGCTTTTTTTTTTTTTTTTTGCCTCACCTTTCTGTCTGATCTACTCAAGTGGGAAGCTGACACGACGTCTACGGCCTCTAGTAGTGGGCTAAACTTGTGACAGAGCTTTGGAGAATTGAAAGTATGAATCGTTTCTGTTTTCTTTTTGTCTCATTGTTTTTCCCTGTGTGCCAGGGTTACATACCCAGTATGAGAGGATTCTCCCTCACACTGGAATGGTTCCCGCACATGGAAGAGCCATCACGGTTTTGAAATAAATTCTAAATGCCAGCTCTGTTTGCCTTAACTTTGTGTGCAACATAATTAGACATCTGTGCTTCTTCCCTCATTCCTGCTGTCCTAACGTGACCTCCATCCTGCTCTGCTTTCTGTTTCTTGGCCTCTCGTAGCTCATATCTCTGTTTCCCACCGATGTTACATCGTGTTTAGTCTGGATCTGCAGTTTTACACACAACATACTGTAACTCTGTACAGTACAGTATGTTAGAAATCAATCTGTGTGTGTGTGCGTATGTGTGTGGGAATGTGCGTGGGCTTTCCCAACCCTACTGACTGTTGATGAGCTTTCCGAAGAAGTCAAAGTAGGAAGCAGTCAGTTTCTATCAGTCTGTCTGTTTTTTAATGCTCTGTTACGAGACCTCCCCACGCACTCCACCCGAAATTACATCTGATGCATCATATGATGCCTGTGGGAGACGTATGGGTGCTTGTCCATGTGCACTGAAGCAACTCTAACCTATTTTACAAAAAGTTACTCAGCACTGATGTCTTTAATATTAGCTGCAAAGTAAATCCCTGCAAGGGGGGGGGAGTAAGAGTTGGAGAGATGTACTTTGCAGAAGAAGAATATTCCCATTAAATGAAGTTGTTTTTCTTAATACTTGTCTTTTTCCTCAGCTGTGTGACCTCTGCTGAGCTCTGATCAAAGGACCAGAGAGGAGGAGAGTGAGAGAGAAAGCAGGCATCCATCTTCTCCTGGGTTTATGGACTGGAGGTAGGAGTGTGACATGTAAATCTCACTTTTTCTGACACAGTTGTATTTTTGCTGTCAGCCATCTGAGCCTGTAGATTTTCTGTGCCTAGAATAGGGTGAATATTATTTCAATTTTAAGGATTCAGTGTGCTTCGAACTAACTAGTTCATACATGTTGAAAAGCCAGTGTGTATACACTTGTTTAAAGGGGGAGTGAAAAGTTGGTCGTCATACAGAGACTAGATAATTGTTTACAAATCAGCATAGATGTCCTCTTTTCATCTCCTGGAAGACGTTTGTTGTGTTGCACTTGGTTGTAAATATGAACAGTGACCGAAATACATCACAGGTATCTTAAAAAGGAATTTAATAAGCTGGATCAGGAACAGGTGGAACACCCTGGTAGCCAAATGGCTAAAAGGTATTTACACATAAGTGCAACGTCGCTGGTTAACTATGCTGCACAAGGTGCATTCAGTGTCTACGAAGAGCGAAAATATCAGTGGTGGTTACAACAAACGCAGTGCAACAGCTGCTGGTCTCGAAAACCCGTATTCAGCTGAAATAATTAATTTTTACTAGCTTGTCTTTAAATAAATGTATCAGTGTCAAAGTCATATGTTAAAATGATATGAATGAACACCTCCTACACACACAGATATGACTCAGAAATTAACAATGAAGCTAAAACTTGCTACCTTTTGGCATTTTCGAATTACAGCCACAATAATGGCACATCGAGGGTCACGTTTGTGAAATTGCACTAAAAAAATGGATAATGTGTTTTTAACTGAACAATTATACAGCATGAAGAGTACGTCCACTTATAAATTGGTGTTGTTATTATAAACTGCGGTCTTTTGATCCATATCGAGCCGTACAAACAAGTTCAGTCAATGCCCAAATAACCCAAAACAGACAGAGTTGAATTTAGCAGGCTCGGCCCACACTGGCATTGAATAAAACAAATGAGATACTAGGTGTACTTAGAAAAGGGCTTGACTAATTTCCCTGGCACAATTCACCCAGAGCGGCCAAATCTGTATGGGTTTTATTGAGCAGGTCGCATATTATCTTGCTCCTCTGACACAGTTTACACTACAAACATAAAGCTGTGGGGGTCAAACCTCTCTAAACACTGGTGGTTATGAAGGATGGGAGCAGCTTTTGTTGGAGCTTTTTGAAAATATCCTTGGGGGGAAAAAATATGAGCCGAATAAAGTGGTCAAGTAGTTAAATATTTTATAGGCAACCTGGAAATTAACTCCACTGTGGTTTGTTGCTGCAAGTGGCTTTTAAAGACGGCTCAGGAATGATGCCAAAAATAAACTTGTGTCTGAAATGGGCTGAAGATATTTATAGGTCTATATTGTGTTTGATAATAAACAAAACAACACTGCATGTAAGAAGTTTAAAGCCTAAGTTATACAACAGTACAACTGTAGACTAAGTTACACACATAACACTTACAGATTTTTTAGCTGCAGACAAACATTTAAAAGCTCATTTAAAAAACTGCTGGAAAAATACTTGACCAAGTAAATTTACCACGGATGTTAGTACATTTATACTAACGTAAATTCATGTAGCCAATGCATACAAAGCATTAAAAACTCATAAATAGTAATAATTTGTTAATATTTCCCCCTGAGAATTATGAATAAATAGTATTACTGTGTTATTTCTCAGATCTAATTTCATGCTTCTTATTAAATTAAATGGTAATGTGCAGCAAGAGAAACTCATTGCTCAAAAATACATATGGTATGAACAAATGCAATGAGCGATAATGTCCATGTCCAGCCACATTTGATGTACTGTTTTTCCAGCATGCAGATCAATTTGATAATAATATATTATTTGGTTTTTGGTTCTCACATTTTACTAGAGTTGAAGAGTGAGGTGTGTGTGTGTGTGTGTGTGTGTGTGTGTGGTGGGCAAGCTGGTGTGACAAATCATGTGACCATGGCTTTGCTGGAGTGTGACTGGTGACTACCATGTGTCCGTGAACTTGTGGGTAGGAGGAAGTGACATTGAGTGGTCTGTCAGGCGAGGAACACACACACACACACACACACACACAATGCCTCTCTAACCCATGCATGCATACAGAAACACACATATAGTACATGCATGCACACAGTTCCAGGAAATGCTTTAATTAGGGCATGTGAGCCCATATAAATTCCCCCTTTTCAGACATGGGTCTTTCAGTTTCATGCTAACTGTCTAAGTGGGAGGGTGGTGGGGAGACAGAGAGAGAATGGGGGAGGGAGACTGGGCGTTGAAAGAAGTAGAGGTTTCCTTCTTTGCCCCTAATTGAAGGTGGTTTCACGCTTTTCCACAGGTGTAATTTGCTCCCGCTCGTCTGTTACTGCACAGAAATCCTGCTTGTCCAACACACTTGTTATCACTTGTATAAAAATATATTTTTATAAGTCCTTGCTCTTAAGTCACTCCTGTAACTTATCTGTTCTATAACTGGAAATCCCCTTTACTTAAAAATGCACGTAAACCATGACCATAGCCTTTGACCTCTGGACAAATCCTGTGTTTTCACCATACATGGCGGTTGTTTCTCCACATTGAGGCAGTAATGGTACAGGGGTGACTACACTGTGTCCGTAATCCAGTCTGCTTCTAGCACAGTTGAGTCTTGCCCCCACTCGGTCTGTGTCAATAGAGGAAGTTATGTATCTGCCATTTCCTCTTTTCATGTCATGAGTTTCTGTAGCATTTGACAGCCTTCCCTCGCTCTCGACCACCAGCTTCGCAGCCCACGCCACCCAGTGTTAACCAATCAGCAGGTGGCCGTGACTCTTCTTCTTCTTGTAAAGAGTTAGAAAAAAAAAAAGGCCTGAGAAAAAGCTACAGACTGACAGAGTGATCATGATTCAGCTCTTCTAGTAACAGTGCAATTGTTTCTGTACACATTGAGCGGGCGGTTATCATAAATAGGTACACTGAGAGAACACTTCAGGGAAAGTGAGAATAAACACCCAAACATGAACAAACGGAGGGAGTCACTGATCCTGAAACTGACCCCTTTCATTGTGGTGTCTAAAGGGGAACTCCAGCAATGATAGAGAGGTTTATTCCAAAGGGCTGAACATCATCCTTATTTTGGAACAATAAAGTCACTTATAGTTTTCTAAGATGTGAAAAACAAACTGATGTCTTGCTCAGCATCTCTAATATAATCCACACTTCACATCACTTCTTCCTGTCCCCCCCCCCCAAACAAATGTTCAAGGTGACTGCTGTAAGACATCCACTTGGAAGAGATGCTATCCGTTAGTTCGATCTCATGTCTGTCGTCATTTTTTTTTTTTTGCACCTACGCATCTGTGTGGTTCCTGACTATTTTGACACGACAGCAGATGCGGTTGTGCATAAGTCAGCTGGACCGTAAGTTCCTCCTCAATTATTCTGACGTTCTAATTCATGGATTATAGTTACAGTAACAAACTCATCTCTTCCCCTCCCTGTGTCACTGCAAAGTCTTTTAGCTGATATGTCAGAAGGGTGACACATCTTTCACTCATGTCCTCTTGATGTCTTTTTTTTTCTTCTCTCTGCCTCTACACAAATGAACATTAGTTTTTTCCTGTTTGTTTTTTGCTTAATCTCCCTCAGAGCTGGGTTTTTTTTCATGTCAGTTCCATTTATCTGTGCATCTGTTCTAGTGGTCGAGCACAGGAAGAGGAAACTGATCAGGATCAGTTATATTTTGCGACATTTCTCTCTGTGAGTCCGCACGTGTGTGTGTTTGTGTGTGTGCGTGTGTGTGTCCAGTGCTTTTGCAACATCTCCCTCTAAAGTGGGAGGTCACTTGTGTAGGAGTGCAGCAGTTGTGGAGACCCTCCCAGTGCTGTGGCAATTTAATGTAATCACATTTACACACGCATGCACAAAAATAATATTATGTGTCTAAACAGGCATCCTTATCAGTACATATGTGTCAACTAAAAGTTTACTTCAACATCAGGTTATTTTCTGCACCCTCCATCATATTTCGCTTTTGTCGAAGATATTTTTACTTGTTAAATTTTTTTTCCCCCTCAGATTTAATCTGTGCACAGGTTAGGGCACTTTGATGCAACCTGATCTCCCAAACCTAAACAAACCCAATAAAACTCATAGAAAAGAAACACAAGGTACGATGAGTTGCATCCTCTAAATACCTTCCAATTTACTCACACAGACGTGCACACACACACAAGTACACTCACAGCAATAACACATAAACATGCATAAACATTAACTGATTTACAGTGTGTATGAGAGGGTAAAAAACTTAAAGCATTTTAGTTTGAGCTGCTCTTGTGAAGCATTTCATGTCAAATATTTGTTTGAGTTGTAGATTCAGTTTCACAGTCCTTTCTGCAGCTGCAATATATAGGTGTTATGTAATGCGATGCGTTACGTGTTTTCAGAGAACAAAGTGATTGTAGAGTTAAATCAATTCCCCTCAAGATTTAAAAAAAGTAACATTAAAAGTTTAACATCGGCCAAATAAAGCGGATTAAGTTAAACTAATTATACTACATTATATCAATTATTGCAGCTGTTGTCCAACTGTAAATACATACACTCATACAGTGTGTATGGACGCCAAAATAAATGAGTGAATTATAAATTTCCTTCACAGTTCATGAGTCTATATGTAATATTTTCATGTATCACACTGACTGCATTTTATTTAGAATCCAAACTATTTTTTGAAGACTTAAAAAAAGTGACAGAACAGAAACAGAATACGAAAAATACCAAATTATTTTAAAGTAATAAATGCAAACTGAAACTGAACTGATTACAGAGCTACGTTACATGCATGTGTACATTTACGATACATTTAATATAAGCTTACATACACAATGAGGAACATTGCAGCTAGATATGTTGTTTCTAGTGTCCTTGTCCTCTTTCTTTTATCAAATTTTGAAAAAAGTCCATTTCACTTTGTATATCTCTTTTAATACACAATGACAATTCAAAGTTCTATGTATCATCCTAAAAGCAAATTGATCAATATAAAATAAATCAGATTTGAAAAAATATGTCTAAGGTCAAATTTGCCTCAATAGGCTTTAGAATCTTCATCACAATGACACTCTCTGTCCTTAGACCCTCAAGTCGAATAAGGAGAGAAAATTAATTAAAGAGGATTAAAAATGTAATTTAATATTTATATGATGTGTCACTTTTATTGGTTTCTGTATCACAGATTTTGAAAGAGGGTGATAGTGAGGCTACGGAAAATCTGACTGAAGAGCGACTTTCAAGTTGCTAGTGTATCTTTCTACTGTACCTACTGTAAATACTCTTCACTGTAGTCAAAAACTTTATTTTCTACTGATGAATTTAGTTTATTCTGAATGATAAGTTGCAATCTCAAGGATGATTGTATCCTGGTTGACTGTGCTTGGTGATCTACTGTATGATTTCACATTTTTGCATTTATTTGCAACATGGACAACATGTTAAAACGCCTCCGCTGAGTTACAGCAAGTGTGCTGATAAATTACTACACGCTTGACAGTAACAACACTTCTAACTCCTTCATAGTTTTCACTGCAGTTTTTCACACATAGTGTAACCAGAGGAAATCTTCCTGAACTTCATCACCTAAAGTGAGCTCGTCAGGTACACGAACAACATTAAAACCACACGTACAAAAATAAAGTTTCTTTCCTACTCGCGCAACTTAATTGAAGCAGGGTACAGTATGTGATTCGCCCACACACCTTGACGTTCCAGCGTTTATGCTCACAGTTGTAGAGTGTTGGGGGTAGAAAGTGCTGACCAGATAAGGAGCTCAGAGAAAGGGAGAAAATGGTGTGAAACCACTCAGTCAGCATGCCTTCTCTCACATCTCAAACACATCTGTATGTGTTCTCCATCTTACGGTGAAACTCCCTTTTGGTGATGCTAATGATAGAGGTGGCTGCTACCACATCTCTCCCTCAGACATCTGCGCGCACACACACACACACACACACACACACACACACCTGCAAGGACTCTTGCTACTTCCTGTGGCTGCGTGCATGTGTTCACCTCCTGCTCGATCGCTCTGTTTATCTCCTAGTCGTCATGTCACGGCTTCTCTCCCTTCTCTTTTTCTGTCTCCCCCTTCCTCTCCCCTTGTAACTTAACTCTCTCGACTCTTGTTTCATGTCTCCTCGCTAACACAGATTGTTCAAGGCCAGGACTAGATTTTCCTGTCTTAACCTCCCCTCTTCTCTGCTTTATCTTTCAGAGTATCTCTACACCCACTCCCCATTCACTCACTCTCATGTGTTTCTCCTCCCCCATACCCTCTTTTTGCTGGTCTGATTTCTAAGAACATGTGTGTTTTTAGAAAACATACCTCCCTCATGTTCTTTTTGTTGTCTCTTCTCAAATTACAGACAGTTTTCCTTTTTCCAACCTCAGATTGATTTCTTTTCCTGTTCCTGCTCTCTCCTCTTTTCACTGTGGCAACATGGCAGATTTGTTGCACGTTACACTCATTTCTAAAAACTTTAGTCTCTAAAAATATATTTTTTTCATGTTTATGGGGAAATCGTTTCAGTGTTACATTGAATCATCAGTTTCAGACTGTGTGCAACATTTCCTCAGAATAAAGATGATTTAAATTAATCATCCTGTTCTGTGTATTTTTGTAACGGTCTCAAATATTGCAGCATAGTAATCAACACTGACAGGATTCATATGTATTAAATTCAAAATACTTTGTCCCTCAAGGTGCATTTTGAGGTATACCCCAATTTTAAATAAACAGCTAATTTACATAAAAGAATACCATTTAAAAACATACTGTTTGACACTGCTAGTAAAAATTACAATAGACAACAATAATAGTGTCAACAATAATGACCTGTCTGTAGCTGACCGACAATGTCCAGCATCACAAAGCAACATTAATGTTTTTGCAGAACATCATAAACAATGGATTATTTTGCTCCTATGAGCTGTAGATTCCCACATAAAGGAGGTCTCATGCCTTTATCCTACAGAGAAAAATATTTGTTTTTTTGTAATTTTATTTGTAATATCTACAGCACTTTTAAATAAACAACATTTATTAATTCGTAGGAGTTTGGACCCACACTGACCAAGTTGATATAACCACATAATCTAAATATGGAAGTATGGGAATTCTGTTTTCCTTTCATTAAAGGCTGATATACAATCCAAAAATAAAATATTTTTGTATTCTATTCTATTGTAGCTTTGTAAAAGTACTACAAATGCAATAGTCACCCCCCAAAATATTGCTATGCTGTTAAATTTATGGTGTTATAAGTTGTTGTGATATTTTTGTCACTGTTGGCCAGCTCTTACATAAGACAAAAAGATAATTGTCTTTACAGAATTTTAGAGCAGACGTTGCTGAATAGGATGAGACAGAATGTATATGTGCAGTGAAATTTCTTGTCTCATGTGCTGATAAACTGATAATCCACCAGCAGATTCACACTGGTGCTCAGGTCTGGCATGCAAACTGGCTGCTGTTGTAGCTGGCAGGAGTGTTGTGGTGTGGGAGGGTGAGGGGATAAGGGCCTCTGCTCTGCCAGCCAAATTAATAATGTAATGTGTTCTTGGAACTAAGACCACAATGTACGCATGCGCCCACACACACACACACACACACACACACACACACACCATAATGCCCCAGTTACAGTAAGGACAGAAGAGGGCTTGTTTGCAACGGCTTTCTTGAATAAAGACAGAACAAGCTTCTGCCTTTCAACAACAGCTGAAGGGACTTTTTTCTTTTTTTATTATTCCTGCTTCAGCCCCGGGTGCAATCACTCTAATTATCATGATGGCGTCTCAAGTCTTGTCTTTGACAAATTCAAATGCCGATTCAAATTCTCCTCGGTGGCGTCTGTTTTTATATCTCCTGGTGGGATGCAAATGTTCAGTCCGGAGGGAACTGTTGGGACGCAGAGCAGGTGGAGCTTGTGTTTTATCACCCAGGAACAGAGATGAGCTGAATTATTAGAAGACCTGGATGTGTCAGTTTAGAGCGTGTCCAGTGTTTGTGTGTAGTTTATTGTTGCTTAAATGTGAGGAATTGGATTTCAGATAGTCCTGTGAGAGTGCCCTGGGCTGAAAGCAGCAGCTTTGGTTTGGCAGACGTTTGTGTGCTCTCATCTCTTCTCTTCCCCCCATTTCCTCCTCCCCTGCTCTTCCTCAGAGAAGGTGTCCCAGCACCATACTCCACTCACAACCCCAAATAAGTGAGGTGTAAAGGGGGTGAAATCTTTTCCTAACCCCTAAAATCTGTCACAGAGAAGAAAAGTGGTGAGAGGAAGACGGGTGTGTGGAGGAGAAACGGTATGAACTTGAATCTTACTTTATGTGCATTTGGCTGCTTTGCTTTTTTTATTTTTTTGGTGCAATGGTGGTTGTTGAGCATCATTCGTTATGTTGTGGTTACAAATAACGCCTGAAGTGCGGGATTTTATGTGAATGAAAACACTGTATATTCCTTTGTGCGTGAGTCATGTGTCAGTGTGTGCATGCATGCATATACGCTTCATTTCCGTACAGAATGGACAACACCTCCTTATTTTTAAGGACATCATCACAATAAGCATCAATTAAAAAACTAGGTTTAACTAGGTTGCTACTAGTTTAAAAATGTATCCCTGTTGCTGCTTCATAAAACATAGAATTATGGACATAAAAACACTTAATATTAATGATAATTTTAGATATATGTACGTCTGAAACTTTATTCTTTTAGTATTTACATGTTTATTTTAATGTATAACTATGTGAAAGTTGAAGATTTATTCATATTCTTATCCCTCGGCCATTGAAGTACTGCATACAAAAAGAAAGCCGTTACTCCACATTCAACCAACCCACCATGCTCACATTAACCAACACACACACACACACACACACACACACACACACACACACACACACACACACACACACACACACACACACCAACAGAGTAATCCCACACTAGGGGGTAGAGGCCTGTTGTACAGCAGCCTGAAAAACCATTGTGATGTTCAAAGGGGCTTCGCAGAGGCTCTAACCATTGATAAGGTCTAATGTGATGAGGGACTGTAAACTTCATCTTTTATACATGGCAACATAATGTGAAAGGTCAGCTTATCTTAATCCTCAAATCTGCAGCATCCAGGTCCGTGGCCCAATTTCATGAAGTTAAAGAAATAATCTTGGAGTCCATTCTGAAGACGGCCCTTATTATCTTCTCCACAAGGTCCAATCAGAGGATATCATTAGAGTGTACTATGAATGCACTGTAAGAAATGATTATTTCTTTTTCCTAATCGGCCCCAATCATATCATGGAATCAGCTGGACTGTGTGCTCATGGTGAGAAGCTTTATTATGTCCAGTGATTAATCATCAAGTACCACCTTATCCCTCTTAGACACACAGCACACTGCCGGTCTGGTTTACAGAAGGAAAATGGGAAAACGTCACCTTCATCAGCACACCGCTTACCTGATTTTTCATACTTTTTAGTTCACCCTTACCAAAAGCCTTATACAGTAAAATTCTGTTGTGCATCATTGTCTCAAGCATGGATAATTAAGAGTAGTCAATCTCTCAGGATTCATGTGGAGACTATCCAGCGTTGGTTAACAGTGGATATAATGGAGTGCTCCATTTTGTTTTGCTCCATTCATTGTTTTTAAATGTGCCATACTATTCTGATGTGACTAGATTTTTATTTGTTAACTTTTTGGTTTGTTTTATCTGTTCCCTTCCATAACGTGCAATAGAAATTTCATGTTTCCTAAAAAATGAAGTGAGCAGTGTGTCCTTAAATTGCAAACAAATTGTGGAAATCGCTGCCATATTTTGTGAATTAATGCAGGTCAAAAAGGTTACTGTCTCAAGACCAAGTTTGGGCAATTTGTTGTTTAGGAATCCTTTGTTCTCTACTGAAAGTATGTCAAATGTAGACAGATTGTGAAATATTTATTCCTTGACTGCAGATCATATTAGAGTGTTATTGTTTGTTTCGTTTTGTATTCCACTCCTAATTTGCCAGTGGTACAGTTTCTCGGGAAGTCTAACAAACGCACATCAACTTTAACAAAGGTAGACCCCATCCTGTAGCCTTAATTAGAAGGAAATTGTAAACACACGCATGCCTTTCTTTTACGGATTATCCATACTTTATGACTGAATGTTTGAAGTTATGAGGGATTCTGAATCAGCACTGCTCGAGTGGTGCTCTTATAGGACATTGTTGTCTTCAATTATTTTCAGTTATATTCCCGTCTGTAAGAGGCAGGGATCATTTATTATTTAAAGATGCAATCGTTGCTGTTTATCTGGGATTTTTAAAACCAGGTTATCTTTTCGCATAGTTTTTTTGATTAAAAGGAACAAAGTGTAATAAAGTGCAGTTTCAAATAGATGCTTGTCTCTCCAGCGTGAGAGCTCATCTGCCATTATTGTGATTTAATATGAATGGTGCCAAGCTGCTGCCGAGAGACAAGATCTAACGAGCATCAGGGATGCTTTAGTATGTACATAAAGGGTCTTCAACAGACACCAGCTGGTACAGACACATACACACACACACGCACATGCACACGCACACACACACACACACACACACACACACACACACACACACACAAATACACATTTAGTTGCAGACTAACAACTACTCATTTCTTTATCCATATGTTTTAGCTTAACGTTGATAAGAGAAAGACACATATTTAATTGTTTTTGCAGCTACTTTAAAGACTTTTCTTGGGAATAAGTGATAATGATTTAAACAAATACCAATCAATGCCTTCTACATTTTACTTAACCATTTTGGGAGCAAAAAACAGAGAACCAAACAGTTTTACAGCCACATAAATAATAGTACATGTTGAATTTATACACGGAGATGATTGATATCTGTTTTCTGTCTGTTTTAAAAACAGCAACAAGGAACAGATTCTCAGCCTGCAGGCCCACATAAAGTCAATGTACAGTACTAGCTGTTCAATACATTTTGTTATAATATCCTTTATTTCATCACTCAATAAACTCGGCATGCACAGAGCATCATCCCCAAAGTGCACCCTAAGAACAGAACCTTTTTCTGTGTTTGAACAGCAGTTATAGTTCCAGTGCTGTTACTACTTTCCTCTTACACATATTGTTTTTTAAATCCCAAATCCCCACAACTCTTGTTGTGTCCCTCTTATGGCCACTAGTATCCACTCACCCCACCATCACTCTTGTTACTTCCAATACTTAACTTTACACTGAAGCCTTTGCCCTTGAGACCCAAGTGTTGGGAGATTGGTCTAGCCTCAACTGAAGTGGACAAACTGCAATCAATACCTGATATAAGAAGTCTGCCTGGGTCAGGTGACCTTGTTGTATGGCACCCAGTGCAACTCCTGTAAAGTTCTTATAAATTCTGGGTGACTGACCCCTGATGATCTGGGCAGATAAGGTCAGTCTGGCCAGAGTGACCTAGAGCCAAGAGGCCAGTGTCCAGTCAGTCTGGTTGTCCTATAATGAAGTGGTCAGTATTGCCTTTCTGTCACTCTGCAATTACTGGGAGAGATATGGAGCCATAGATAGGTGCTGAATGCACAAGGAGTCAGTGGCCACAGAATTACATTCGCAAGGCAAAAGACCAGTAAAGTGACATGTAGACTACTCTAATATGGACTGGTAATGACTGTGAGCAAGATGGATCGAAGGGAGTCTGACAACTTCAGAGGAGCTGCATCCCATTTGTGAGGACAGACACCGGAAAAAAAATACTGTAAAGCTTATGTCTAATAGCTGGTCTGAAAATTTGCTGCAAAAAACTGATACAGCTGTCATTCATTGTTTGATTTGTAGAATCATGTACATACACTGTAATGGATGTAGACATCAATCATCATTACAACAGAAATGATAATGTGTTGAGGGTTATTCCAGATAAAGCCAATGATAAAATGTGTGGCTAATGAATTAAGGGCACAGGTACTATATAACTTGGAGAGTGAGAACTGACCAGTTTAAAAGACAAACAGACTGACATCCAGGCAAAGGTCATAGTGCCTGCACAAATACAGGCCTACACATGTCACAGTTTCTCTCCCATGGCCTGTTGTGCTCTCTGACACAGGTCAGGGGCTAGGAAATCCCCAAAGCCATCCAGCTGCTGCCATCAGAGACTCTCTGCATTCTTCTGTCTGCTAACTATTTAGTTGTCAGTGATTTGGTTAAGTGGAATTGACTTTTATCTGCGGTGTGCTGTGGGGCTGCCACTGGCAATTCAGAATCCCCCCTCCTCAGTTCCTGTCTTAGCTTGGTGTCACATCCAACACATTGCTATTGGCAGCTGAGCCAGGCCTAATCAATAGTCCAGGTCAGGGATGGCCCGCGGCTCTGCTGTGGGTGGGCTATTGATCCGACACACACACACTCCCACAGGTCGCTCTGACAAACCGGGAAGTCGTGGCCTTGGATGAAGTGAGAGAGAGCGGAAGAGTGACGACAAATTAACAGCACTGCTTTCTGTCTGCTATAACTGCTGTCATAAAATAAGTTACGTATTGATCTGCAAGTAATATACTCATTTAAGCTTAGAAGGATCATTATTCAAATTGATATTTCGTACAGAGGCACGATGAGTCTAAAAAGCTGAGCACAAATTAAAATCCAGTCCAAGAGAAACTGATAAAACCAGATGCAATTCAAGTGTAACCACACCAGACCTCTACTGTCTGTCTGTCTGTCTGTCTCTCTCTTGTCGTTTAACTGTTTTTCTTTGTCTTCGCTGCATGGATCTTCTTTTGTCACTTTCTCAGACCTGTGGCCAATGAGCAAGAGTCACTGTTATTTTTGTTGCAGTTTTAAATGCTGCTCCCCAAGCTCCTTATCAGCACCACAATAAGAACTCCTGGGAACAATTAAACATGGGCTTTAACTCAAGTCTAACCACAGAGGTAAAAATAATCGTACAATGTCTCCAAATGGAAGTGGCTTCAAAAGAGCTATTCAGTTATCACAAGCTGTCTGCCTCTCCCGCCTGTATTCCCAAACTAAATCTCTGTCGCAGTGGAACTATTGGAACATATGACAAGCATATTTACCCAGCTTCACAAACCAGGCCCATGTGGAATTCAAAGTCTTTTTTACATGTTTTTTTTCATTGCTGGAATTGACAGTTGAATAAATATGTATTGTCTATCAGACTTTGTTGTTGTATACAGGAGATCCTCTGCAGAACAGGCAATTATATATGCTATTACAGGAATATGTCTTGTTCTGGTTACAGGGAAATTAAGTTTCTCCGGAAATCTTTTTCATTTCTCATTTTAGAACTATTCAGTTGTATGAGAGGAGAAACTACTCACAGCAGTTCATTTGCTATTAAATGTAATCTTGAAATCATAAGATGCTGTCCTGCAGTAGTAGCATACAAATAATTATAGATTAATTTTGTTGTCTCAAAGAACAGCTGATTAATTTTGAAGTCTTGATGGAGGTCATACTGGTCTGGTTTGTTTCCCGAAAGACATTTATTATGTGCTCAGATTTTCAGGGACTGCAGTGGAACTCGTTCTCTGCTGTCATGATTTTCAGCTGTGTTGAAAACATGTTTCTGATGCCATTTTTCTTTCTCTGTTTTTGTTCCAGGTGATGGTGTCGTCCTGATTTGTTTTTCTTGTGACCTGGGAGTCCCTAAATCCCAAACCATATAGCTTTGGAAAACCCTGGAAATACCTGGAATTCTAGGAGTATATCACCAAAACTTCTTAAGGTGCCCAGGCACCGGATCAATAGCTTTAGATTCTCTTTTATTATTTTTTGTGTATACAAAGAAAGACACAAAAGTCTGAACATTAGCAATAGCCACTGGCCATCCACCATTGCTTCAACGAACCTGCTGTGACCAAGAGGGCGTGACCTTTCTACCTGCTGACTTCAAACAGGCACTTGAAAAGAAAACACAGTCAGAAAGGCTTCCGTGTGGTGGCAACTCAGACCAAAAACCCCATCAGGTAAGGCTATGAAGTCCCCCTTTCTCCTGCTGCCCAAGCCCTAAGCCCTTTAACTTCTTCAGTGCTTTGAAGCTAACTTGTCCCTAGTCTGTCCCTCACATGGATAGCACACCTTGGCTGATAAATGCACCGCTTTTATGTTCTGCTAACCTGTTTGTTCCTCTTCGATTAGAGACTCTGAATATGTTTAGGTTGTTTGGTTGACAGATTTTTACCCTGGGTTCCTACCTCTTGCAGATTTGACCACCTTGGGGGGTGGTGTGTGACCAGATGGATCACGCACCATATGCACAAGCGTCTTCTCATTAGTTACTATAGGTGTCACATTTTGTAGACAAGCAAACACATGCATCACATAGATATAAAGTAGACCAATATATGTAAATGTGCAAAGAGATGATAGGAAAGACTTTTTATATACAGTTTCGCAAAATGACACATCTGCAGTTTACTGTCCACCATCCGCTTGCTATTACTGTTATCAGTAATGCGTTCTGTAATGAGATGTATGAGTGTTCCAAGATATGGGTGTTTTTTAGTTTACGAAAGGAGACAAAAGTGGTTTTATATTTGTATGTGTTTACCGATGGCTGAATGTTGTGTTTTTTACGTGTATATCTGGTGTGCATAAAGCTGTACGGTGTATATAGACTAGCTCTACAGTATGAATCATGTACTGCAAATGTACAGAAAGGGCAGACTTCTGATGGATATGTGCATTTTTGAGCTTCGTAGTACATGGCTGTGAAATGAGTATTTCCATTCTGAGTGACTTTAAAAGCAGCTTTAGTCTTCTGGTTTTATTAGGGTTTACTGTACCAGTTGTTTTGCAGGAGACTGGCAATACATTTTCAATCAGTGATTAAGACCTGATCCTATCTAGAGAATATTAAATTATTCGACTTGATAGGGAATGTATAATTTTATTTTTTCCCAGGCAATGACTATCAAACAGATAGTGAGATTAGGCTTTGCACCTGCATTGTGAAGTATTTCCTCCCACTTGCACAGTTAACAAAGTTAAAACTGCTAATTTTAGCTCCTCAACTACCGAGAAATGTATTGTGTTTTGACTCCGAAAATAGGCTAATTAAAAATAAAAGGTGTTTATACAATTAGGTGAATATAGTGTAATAAAAAAAGGACCGTGAAAGCAGCAGGACACAGGGAGTGAAATGAATTATGTCATTAAGGATTTTAAGAGCTTTGTCTGAAAAGTTCAAAGTAATTTGACAAAATATGGGTCACTGAAATTTAGTTCCCAGCTGCAATTTGTTGGTTTGAAAATGAGAATGAAGGAAGAGAAAATAAATAAATAAACTGCATTTTTTTCTTTCCCCTTCATCTTTAAAGATTATTTTTAGAGTTAGGAAAAATAAAACACATACACAAGAAACAATATTTATTATTGTGGAGCTAATTAAGGACGTGATCTGAAATGTATTTTGTATGAAGTCTGATTTTGGACCCAAAGGGGTCAGCTGCCTCACAATAGGACAACAACAATAATACAGCAGGAGTCAGGAGTGGAGAGGGCTCCAGTCTGGAGGAAAGCAGCTCCCCTCCCTGCCATGTGCACTGATGGAGCTGCACTCCTTGCCCAGGGCTCCGACACTAGACCTTATTTTTCATGTGGGCTGCACACTGTTCTGGTGCAGTTGGGGTTGCTCCCTTTGTGCCAGCCCTCCCCCTTTTAGAGAGATAGACATGCATGATTTCATACATGAAAGATATATGTAATTGGACAGCAGGGTCTATGCAATACATTTGCTATTCTAAACAGAATGTGTAAAAAACAGTTTCCTCTTTCTCTCCCCTCTTTTCTTCTCAGGAAATGCATGTGCACATATTCAGAAACATAGGATCAAAAACCTAGACAACACACAGGTTATCATTCTTGTTACATGCTTTGTATCTCATATGAATGTTCAAAATGCATAAGCACTGCCAATATATCTCTCATGGGGGGTGTTGTGACTGCAGTCTTCAGACACTACAAACAAAGGAAAGATATAGAATTGCAATAAATTAAATTTACATTTAAATTTATGTTTGCTAAACAACAGACACAGTGGGGGTTTTAAATAGAGTTCTGATCCAGCAATATGTCTTAAAAAATAAGTAATTTATGCAAGAAGAATTATACATTTCAATTGTAATTCGAGTTAAGGATGAACAAGAAACCCACTTGATGAGTTCAGATTGATTTACAACCTGCCATGTAGTGAATTAAAGTGCGTCTGTGATCCAATACACACATTTTGTCCTCTAAGCTATGAAAGAGAATATCACATCACTGTCTGTCATTTGACCACAGGGAGGGTATGACCTTTTGGAATTCAAAGACAGTTTTTCATGTTGATATCTTTTTGCCCTTATAAGCAGCAAAACAACTTGTTTAACTGGATTAGATTCAGCTGATACACCACAGTGTCGTAGAGATGCACAACATTACAAATAAATTCAGTAACCACATAGCTGACAGAATTAGAAGTGGTATTACACTGTTTGTAATTTCTTCTAACATGACATCAGTCATACTCATGTGAACGCCTGCGTATATTATTAACACAGTAAAGAGAGGACCTTAGCCCCATACTGTCATGAGTTTCACATCTCCTGTGTCTCACACACAGATAGCCAGACTACCACTTGAGCTAAACAAAACGTACAGTATGTGCTTGAATTAGGTGAAGGGTATTTCTGCCACAGCAATGAGGTCAGCCAATTGTTACATATGTGATGAAATTGATAACACAAAAAAATGAGGGAGGAAGGCAGACCATGTGAGATTTAAGTACAGGTAAAAAGGATACAGGTGTCACTGGTCATCGGCGCTCAGTCCAAGTGAACAGAACATCAACAGACGTGTGCAGACCTCCTGGTTTAGGGGCTTTTCCCACCCCTCCTGTAGTTTGTCAGTAAAGCAAAAGTAAACACCTTCACTATGAACTCCCTTAACAAGCTAACACCTAAAAAAGGAACAGTTCCACTAATCACTTGGTTTTATTGGCTCCTGGAACACTTATAGCTGGAAGGGGTATAGAGGTATTTAGGGCACAGGTGCCAAGCTGGTTGATAGAGACAGGCCTTAGTCTGTGACCCCCTAGATGGGTGGGATCGCCTGGCACCGAAGCAAAGATTAGGAAATCTGATAGAACTTACACATCCATTAGACCATCTGATTTTACTTCCGCACAACTCCAGGTGACTTCCGGGCCAGGCAGCTCCTTCACAGCTCTGGAGGTTTGATCGCTGGTTGGCTCTTAACTAGATGCTGCACACGTGCTGTCTGTCAGCAGGACCTTGTGTGTGATATTGTAATGTGACTTGTTGATTTTCACGCATGTAAAATTCTGCATGTTAACCACCCATGTCTGTATTCACTTCTCTGGCTTGTTTGAATAGCAGCCCACTGAGTGCGTGACTGTAACTGGGTCCATGTCACTGTCAAACACTGAATAGCCACTGAGTATGTAAAGAAAAATCAAAAGCTGTCACGTTATTTGCTGTAGTTAGGCCTCTCCTGTCCATTATCATGATTATACTGTATAGACTGTGCATCATTAATCCTCAGTTGGTACCACAGTTGTCCTCATATTAACGTCATTGATTGGAATTGTAAAACTCATTACGTCTGATTTGTTTGTCAATAATCAGCAATTGGGTGTGTAATTTGACATGTTAATAGCTTACTTAGCTACTACAGTAAATACGACGCAAGGTATATCAAGCTGTACATGAATTATATAACTTAATAGTTATTTGTCATTTACGGAATTTATCTATATGTGATTGTTTTTTTTCTTTATATTATCAAAAGACACACTTGAAATTATTGCTGTCCTGACCCAGGCCATATACTTGAAGATAGATGATGTTGCGGCATCCAGAGGCAGTGTGTGATGCAGGATTTGGATTTGACCCCTAGCGATAATCCTAGATCTGTATTTGCCTTTTGTGTCGCTTCCACCTGTCATCTTTCATCTTTTTCATGTTGTTTAGGGTGTGTGTGTGTGTGTGGGGGGGGGTCTTCTTGACATGAGGGAAAATTACTCTCTTCAAGTTTGTTATATTCAACTGCAAATGCAACCAGAACGAAATGGCATTTTAATAGGTTTGGCGTTGTATGGATTCGTCCTTCTCCTCCGTCCTTTTTTTTGGGTCGGTTTACCAGCAGCTAGAGTTGCTGTTGCATGGAGTGGTCATATGGCTCTGATTTGGGATCCCTCTGTTTCAGTGAGCCTCTCCAAAGCGCGTAAAACCCCACGAGTCGCGCCTGTCTCTCACCCAGAGTCTGTGACAGCAGCTTTCAGGGTTTCTCCATTATTCACCATATCTCCGACCTGAAATATGCATTATCAGAAAGCCTGGTCTGTCTTTATTTCTCTCTTCACAAATGCACCTTCTGCTAAGGGTGTATTTGCCTCAAAATAATTTAGAAATTACATATTTACTAAACAATATGATGTGAGACACTGATAAATTGCGTTACTGTGGTTAGATCCCAGGCTTAACACGGTGTCAGCGTTGCTTGTATATTTTTCCTTTTTATCACTATTTATTTTGTTCTCTTGCGCATTTCATTTCAGAGTATGTTTGCTATCCGTGAGGTAGGAATTTATATCTGGGTGCACTTGTAAGAAACTGAGATCTGACGGCTACCAGCAGAGAAATTGTTAAGGCATCTTGTTTTTAAACGTACAAAATGGGGGGAAAATACATATACAAACCAAACTTTTTAATTACAGTCACGGGAGTTTTAATGGAGTCACAGCTGATCATAATGTCGATGACATTATGTTTGGAAAAAAACTATGTGGCAGCGATTTTCTTACAAAAAAATATCTAATTTAACTTGAAAGTGGAGAAGTGTGATGAGGCAATGTTGTGGTTTGGCGACTGACGTACAGTTGATAACAGCGTCGTAATAATAATAATATCAATAATAATAAAAAAAACATTGATACGTTTTTTTTTATTTAAATTAATCGTTTTTAAAAAATGACACACACTGATACCCTCCAACCACACACACTACCCGTCCTGCTTGCAGACCTAAACACACACACTCACACACACAGAGGAAGGAAGGAGAGAGACAGGGAGAGAAAAGGAGTCACGCTCGCTGATTTTGGGGGGATTTGTGGGTCCGTGCGTGCGTGTGTGTGTGTGTGTGCCTGTGTGTGTGTGTGTGCCTGTGTGTGTGTGTGCCTGTGTGTGTGTGTGTGCCTGTGTGTGTGTGCCTGTGTGTGTGTGTTCTGTGACTCGATTTAATCGCAGTGGTCAGGATGAAATAATCTGGACAATCCGGTAAAGTCAGCAAAACATCGGAGCATTTCGGATGTTTTGACATTTTTCAAATATTGACAGACTCCAGATTTGGAATGATTATGCGTATTAACACAGCTGCTTCGCTAAAATCAAAACGTCAAAATTGTTTTTGAATTATGCATAGGAACATTAATAAGGTAGTACTGGCTGGACGAGTAAATGGATGAGAGAGAGAGGGGGGAATTGATATGCCTTCTTGTTTCTCATGTAAATGAGGCAGACTGACCAGACGGACGGTCGTCATTTATATTATTGCAGACTCTAAAGTCACAACACCAGCAGCAGAAAACTGGTCCTGTTTCTTTTTTTCTTTTTTTTTTCTTTCACCTCAGGCTACCTTTAGAAATATGATGTCAGGTTTGAGCCTGTGTTGATGGTTCAGACACAATCAAACATCACTATATATAAAACAATTTCACATTTGGATAAGAAATATTTGACTCTCAGGATGAAGTGTAAAAAACAAACAAACGGGCAGATGATGCACTTAATATTGTCCAGGAGCACTTTAATATTAATATTTTATTTTCACTTCGATCACACAACAAAAAATAAAATATCAATCCAAAATAAACAGGCAGTCATAAAATCAAGCAAATAGAAAACCAGTAGGCAAAACATTCCCATAATAAGACATACAGAACATTTGAATGAAAAAACAACAAATACACAAACAAAAATACAATTTTAAAACGACAGCGTTTTTTTCTTTTTTTTTTAAAGGTTTACACAAAATGTCCACCAATATGAACAGTACATGCGTAAAACACTGAGGACAGACACTGCTGCGTGTATGCATTTATACATTTATACAAGTTGAATGATGAATAAATGACCTGATAATAACACGTTATAACACAATCACGTCTCTATGGAAAACAGCAGCAATGAGAGTCACAAACGTTGCATTTCAAAACCACCTCACTGACTTGTATCCACTTCAAGAACATTTCCCGTGTGCCAAACATGACACAAGGATAAAAGGAGAAACTGCGAGGCCACCGACGGATTTAGTATTGGAATATTTGCAAGTAGTACTTTAGAATTTTTTTTAAAATGATGTATTCAGGTAAAGGTTTGGAGAAAAAGTTTGCTGTCCACCGGGAGCATATGCTTTAAGTATGATACTGGAAAATCATTAAGAGTGTAGAACATGTTGCATCTGCAGTCACAGACATAATATAATGTGTTCAACAAGTTCCTTTTTAATTAAATAGATGCATATTTTTAATTATTTGCAGTATATGCATATTTGTTTCTGAATGCAGATTTGTAAGCTGCAGCAGCTGTGCGTATTTCAGCAGGATGCTGCGCTAATTAGGCCAAGTTCAAGTTTGCTTTTGCTCTGACAGTCTAATATACAATGTTGGACTGAAAGACAAAGGTGCGCTTTTGCAAAGACCAGCTGGTCCGCAGGCACTTGGCTCCTGTAAAAGAGTTGATGTACTGCTTGATCCCAGTGGTCAGGCTGAACATAAGAGGGCGCTCCCATTGCACCTGGCTGCGCTGCCCTATCCACCCTAGACACATGGAGATCCGGACACCAGCCTCCCATATGTGCAGTGATGTGGCGGCAAACAGCGTGAACAGTTTGATTGAGTCAGAGATTATAAAAGGGCAAACAGTGGCTATAATGAAAACAAAAGGCCTATAAATATTTTCTTAAAATTCAAATTAAGTTTTCCCCTCATTTCGAACAAATGACTGCGCAACTGCTGTGCTATTTTGTTGTTAAGGTTATGTGGCAAAGTTTTTCAGTCTCTGTTTCACAAACATAAAATATGTTCAAGTGAGCTAAGAGGTGTTTGTCTTCCATTGGAAACGTGGGCAACAACCTTCCTAGACAGTCATCGGCCCAGCTGCGGCCACTGACTGGAGAGTCCAACCTACAGGCGCTGCATGTGACGTTACTATCTTTAAGGTGTCTCTTAATTAACCTCCATCACTAAAGTACAATACCAGTTTAGTTTTCTTTTTTAAATCTCCTCTGCGTGCGTGCGTGCGTGCGTGCGTGCGTGTGTGTGTTTTTGTCTTGACCAACTTGAGCTTCCAGTCCACCTACACTAGGTTTTATTTAGAAATATTTGCATTCCATAATCTCACTCAGACTGTTTCCTCAAGAATGTCGGATGCCCTTTTCATCTCTGTTTACCATAGACACCCTCCTTGTTAATATTGCAGTCTGTGAGCATCTTAAATCCGCAAATCCTTTGGAATATAATGGTCGTTATCTCTTTATAAAGTTATATGACTAGCAGCGTTTCTCTTTAAATACTTTCACCTCTGCTCATTTCCTCTGTTTCCCTTTGTGCTTTGTCTGGGATTGCGCGTCCGTGCGTACGCTCGCGTGCACGGGCTCGTGCGCGAACACAGTAGTTGGCACATAGATGCGATGACGTGCATTTAGATTTAATTTAATTTGAATCCGTTCGAATAAATATTTCCAAAAGTTGATGAGCGATGCACGCGGGTCTGCGAAATCCCCATCAAAGAACAACGGTTCAAGCACGAGAGGAACGATTATGGGGCTTTGCCTTCTGCTTGAATACGCGGTTTTGTTCCTGGCTGTTCTGGTGATGGTCAAGGGCTTTCATGTGTCCCACATCTACTGAGCATGTATTTTAAGCTACTCTGCCTTTCTTTGTCATATCCAGGGGCTGTCATAGCCACAGGTTGTGTTGAATTTGCAATGCCACTCATCGATGTATGCCTATTGAGGCTGGCACGTGGACATTTATCCTTCCCACAGAGAGGCGCAATTGAATGCTGGCAACACAAAAGCTTCAGACCCTGTCAGTTCCCCCTTTTTCCCTTTTCAGTGATGCACAGGCCCTAAAAGCATCAAGGCCTCCGTCTGGCTGGTCTTCTTTTGATTTAGCCTACGCCATAGTCAGTGTGGCCACTGATGGAGTAATGTCAATCAGGCCTTTGCATAAATTTGTAAACTGAAGTTTGCAATGTTGGGCTTTAGGCGACTGACTGGCTCAAAGCTGCCTCCTACAAGCCTCAAATTACACCAGACTCTTTTATTATCTCGTAGCCCCTTTAACTCCACTTGCACGCTATTTTCAACCTATTCATTTTTACAATCTCTTCTTCCCGAGAGAGCAGACACGTCGCAAATCCTCGAGATTCCTGCAGTCTGCCCCTCATGCTGCAAAATGTGAGCTGTTCGACGGGGCGATGCAGTTTTCTTGTTTTTCTGAGAGAGGCATGCTGTTCAGCAGATGCTACATTGCTTAAAAACAGGTATCAGTGCCTGCTTCGGCTTACGGAAGGCAAGTGCTGAGGAAATGCCGTGTTACAGCCCCACAGCAGCACAGATGGAGACAGAAACCGACAGAGACTGAGAGGGAGTTGGGTCCTGGTCATATAGGCTACAATATGAGAAGTTTGATTTTCATAGGCTTTTCGAAGGGACATGTGTTGTCTGATCTATGGAAGCGCCGTGTCCCATGGGAGTTTCATAACCTTTCAAACCTTTGAAACAAAAGCATTTGGAGAAAAATATATAATACAACCTATATAGTTCATCAGCTATACCTACACCACTACAACATCACGAGAGGCTGCTTAACATATCAGTTGTGTTTAGTTTTGGGAAATAAAAATAGAGCCCAGATTTATCTGTGCCATGCATTTCTATCCAACTCTGAATAAATAAATAGGCCTGTCTCAGGGCATTTTATTAACCCAGTTATGACACGTCTCTTGTATCATGGCTACTTTAAGTTCTGCAGCGTGTTTGGACGATGCTTGGATTCGAGTATATGTGCCATTTAAGCTTTGTATCGGAATTTATAGGCGCACACATCAACTCCGCATTGTTTCAATAAACATAGCACGTTATGTGATCAGTGAAAGCTGCTGCTTGTATTCAGTGGACCAGGACTCTCTATGGAGCTGTTTGCACAGAAAGTGTGCATACTGAGGCTGAGGGATTGTCCATTTCCTCAGAGAATCAACAATAAAATTATCATAACAAAGAACACTGAGAGACTCAAAGGTTGATTTTTGCAATACAGTCTTTTCATTCGGAGGAAACGAGAGGACATCAGTTAGAGAAGTGAAGTGCTTCACTGAAAGATTATTAAGAAAAACAAACGCTGTAACCTCTACAGATTTATGTCTGTATCGATCATAAAGGCATCACGAAACTCCTAATCACGAAACATATCAAACTGAGACGAGACACTGACCATCTGGACTTCTTGGTATAATGTTAGAATAACTGTCATACTCAGTGTAAATTGAATGCAGGCCGGTACTGACCAAACGCCCTGATACACCTCTGTCACCTTGACACACATTTATAGTCATATTGTTATTTACGAGAACCTACACGTATTGACAGCGTGTTCCTACCAGTTTCGTAATAGATGTCACGATAACCTGCATCCCCATCATCCCTCTGTGTTAGAGCTACACTTACAAGTCTTTCAAGTGTGTGCTGGGTGAGGAATATAAAACCTGCTTAAATTTTCTAAACTCCCCGCGACAGATATTATCACATTTAAATAAATTGTTGCGTCCATATAGGATAAAAAGAGACTTCAACAAGTATTTCTACGAAAAAGAGCTGAACTTGCTTTGCATAATGTGAAAATACAAAGCAGCTCCCAGGAGTTTCCCCAATTTCACTGAAAAAAAAAAACAACCTTTACGCTGTGGATGCCCTCACGTTATTGAAACAAATAGTTTCTTTTATGTTACAATAGTGATATAAAAGGATTGTCTTAAATTTTAACTTGCACTGGTATTTAGAGATGAACGCAACAACAACACACCTTTCATATTCTCTCCGTCATGTTTAATCTATAGCTTATTTTATAAAGCTGAATTTCACTTTAAAAAAATGTTGTTATTAATTTTAATTGTACAGTTTTATTCCAATTAATCTATGCATAAACACTGATGTGTGAGTTGAGGAAAAAAAACTATTGCTCTACGTTTTATTCGAGTAGTCTTTAGTCTTCTCCTTAACTCTACCAACATAACATTTATATTTTATATTATTTATAAAGTTTAAACAGGAATATATATA
>JAUYWH010000008.1:9713577-9726418 GCA_034779795.1 Ctenopoma multispine | reverse complement strand
CACACACACACACACACACACACACACACACACACACACACACACACACACACACACACACACACACACACGTACAGCCACTTTGGAAAACATCTGACATCAGAATTCATAAAAGCTTTTCTCCTTCTCCCTCTGAGCCGCAGTTTTCTGTGAATAGTATAAAGTCATATTTTCCCCCTTAGTGCTGGAGCCTGATATAATTGAGGTGGACTGGGAAAACTTACAGCCTTTAACGGAAAATAAGAGCCATAAAAATAATACTAACAGTTCTAGCTCCAGTCACCACAAAGGCTCAGTGTGTGCGCGCTGGGCTTTCATGATAGTAGTTTATCAATACCATAACCTGCTTTATACTGAAGAATAAATCGTTGTGTGCAGTGGTGCTCAGTGCTGTCATTTTCCTAGCCCCCACACAAACACTCTAGTCACTCTCTCTCTCTCTTTTTTTTTTTTTTTTTTTAAAGAATTGAACTGTGTTGTGTTAGTGGACAGTAATGGTGGATTTAAGTTTCCATTTCCTCTTCAATAAAAACAGATTCTCGTGGATTCTCTCCTCAACGTGCTTCATTTGACCGTTTTTTTTTTTATAGTCCGGTCGTACAACTAAGGTTTATAACCACTCCCCTGCCAGTCAGATTAAAAAATATATATAATTAAAAATCTCTGCATTATTTCCAATGTCATCTGTATTCTTAAACTAATGAATAAATTGTTGCTGTTAAATGAGAGGAAGAGAGTGCACATAGTGAAAGCAAAGGATGAGGAAACCGTAGAGTTGCAGAGGAGGTGAATTCCTCCACAGTAGACAAAAAGAGTGGGAGGTGAGAACAAAAAACAAAGAAAGAGATAAGAGACAATTGTTGGAAGGATAACATCTTAACATCTGTAGCATTTGGTGCATAAAAAGTGAGAATATGGCAGATTTTCAGAGTTAAAATATTTTTCAGTGAGCAAGTTTTTTTTTTTTTTTTTTTTTTTTTGCAAGAAGAATAAATAACACACCTAAAAACAAACAGTGATATCAGTTATTTAACTTAAAGCTACTGAAGTAAATTAACATGAGTAAACTTACAATGACAGTAATTATGATTTATGATAATAGCTGAATACATGCTTGTAGACATTATTATTTTGTGTGCATAACAAACCGTGTATGTGGTATCTGCCTGGTGGCTGTTTTTACCATTAGTTGCAGTTGCATTAGGTGCAGAATTCAGCAACTTATGCAGACATGTCCCTGGTTAGCAACAAAAACAGAAACAAGTTGACAACAAATGAGAGGGGGGATATGAACAGTTGTGATATGAACTGTGTGTGTGTGTATGTGTGTGTTTGCGCACGCTTGCATGTCATTATGTGTCAGTATAAAGTGACTCAGACACAAACAGACAGAAAATTGATGGGAATCACTGCATCTTCTTTGCAATCTTATTATTTTCCGAACACGTCTGTGTTCTAAGGAATATGCCTAAAATAACAAGCTTGAACCACCAACCACCCATGATGTTTTTTTTTCTCTCCCCTTGCGCCGGAAATTTAATGTGCGTTGTTGTGTGCTCCTCCTAAAACCCCTTTGTGTCTCACGTTGCTGCCCTGCTTGCATAAAATTTCAGTTTTTGGGGTTTTATTGACTTCGCTTTTCGAGCGCTTTTCAGAAATTGGGCAAAACAGGATTTATTGTGTATTTGTGAATCCAACTATTATTAGCAACAATCCTGTTTTTCTGCGACTGCATTTAAACAATGATTAGCTTTCAACGTGGTAGTTAAATATGACACCCGTGTCTGCTGTCATGTCTGCTTAGGATAAGACCAACCGTACACATACAAAGTCGATTGATGCTTTTACACTTTGTCCTACAGAGACTCATAGTGAGTTTACAACTGTTTTTTTTCCACCATGATGCTTTTTCCTTATATGGTGCTATTATACGTGTATATGATATTGTTACACATCTGTGTAAGATATTGGACGTCAACTTATTGTAATTACTGATTCATATAGAGATGATTTTCTCAATACAATGCCTGGCCTCTAAATGTCAGGAAATTGCAAAATATACATATTTAGTTCCCAAAGTCTGACGTGACATCAGACACAGTTAAAATCTCGATATTTTGAATACATTTAAAATAAAACAGCAAATATTCACATTTGAGAAGCTGGAAGCAGATAATGATTGGCAATTTTGCCATGATTAAGTTAAGTTGATTAAGTTTTGGTGTATTGACAGTTGCATGACATTGCAGCTTTAGTATGATGTAAATGATAAAAATATGTGTGTGTCTGTGTGAGCAAAAGACAAAGAAAACTTATGCCCCTTGACTTCCTCACTGGGGCGGTTGCCCCAACACATGCTTCCGCCGCCGTCGTCGTTCCTTCAAGTAGAAGAGATAGTTCTCATTAAAAATGATCAGCTTGAAACAGTGAATATCTGTTGTAGAGACCATGGTGTTATTTTATCCAAAGCAGTCAGTGACATTTAGCATGTCTTGGTTTCAAAGGAAACACTTTCTGCACCAGTTTTTCTGTAGTAAGCTGTATTATGGTTTAACTCTCATATTGCACCTACCTGAATCTTTGTTCCTGGGTGTAAAATGACTCACAATGTCAATATGATTTTGGTTCTTACATGATTGTTCAAATCTGACATTCTTTGGGTTGACTAAAAAATATTGGTATTTCTGATGTGTTTTGGTTGCATGTGCTTGTTTCCTTCCTGTCAAACCAGTTCAACTAATGTGTGTGGTCTGAAGCTTGAAGGTTATTTATTCTACATGATCCCCAGTCCTGCCGTGGCCCTACATGCACTGCTACCCGTCCACCTGATGGCCTCCTTCTCAACAGGGAGAGTTTGACGAGGACATCGTGTTTATCGGAAAGTGTTCGGAAAATGGGCCGTTGGGTTTTGGAGAGGGGGCGCGTAGGCGACTTGGGGGGAGGGGTATCTCTAAAATCTCTCTTCGTCACCATGCACCCTCTTTTGATACAACAGGAAGGAGAGTGAGTGACAGAATGTGCGAAAGAGGTAGACATCCCCAAGGATGAACGCGTTACCCTGAGTTCTGACAAAGAGATCAGACCTTTAAGTTACACATCTGAGGGTAGAAGGAAACAATAAGTGGTTTTCAGAGACGGAGAAGGAAAGTGAGAGAGAGAAGGCTTGTAAGGAGCTAAAACATGGATGCCATGAGACCGCCGCCTCGCCTTCAGCTGACTGTGCCTATGCCCATAAAGACAGGGAAGGTAGGATTAACGTTTGATTTAAACTCTGGGTGCTTTAGCTTGTTCTCTGATGAGAAGGGCTTGATAGGCTTGTTATCGATTTGAGCGATGTGAAGGATCAGGAAGTTTCGAGAAGTAGTGCTGAGTTTTTGAAGTATTTATTTAATTGGTTCTACTGTTTTGTTGTATGGGTGGAGTATGTGTTTTAAATAGCCTAGCATTAAGTTCATCACATAACAGGTTAAATCTAACAATAGTGGGTGGGGGGAGCCACGGATTGGCACGCAATGTGTGTGTGTGTGTGTGTGTGTGTGTGTGTTTGCTCCTGTGCCTGTATGTGTATTTAATAGGGTGTGTTTTGTAACAGGTTAGTCAGGTGGTGTACCATCGTTGTGCAGAGCCCTCTGGGCACTGTGTGAACACTGTTATTGGATGGCCAGGGGGCTGCCAGTTGCTATGGGAGGGAGAAGAAGGGCAGGCACGGGGAATCTGGAGGGTGAGTTGTTTGTGGAAAATCTGGTCTGCTCAGGTGTGTGAGAGGTATTGTTGAGCAGGTATAGTGTGGGACAGGGTGAGGTGTGAGCTAAGGGAGCCAAAGAAGGGAGTTGTTGGGTCTTATTACCTGCAGGTCTCGTTATGTCTCACAAAGTGAAATAAAGAAAGATAATGTCCTTATTCAACTGGGATTACCACGTTTTATCGTTATTGACAACTCACATCTCTACACTAATGAGTTTAAGCAAATTTTAAAAAAAGAGTTAGTTTGCTAGTTTTCATCTACTCTTCATCATTAGCTGCTAGTTTTTTTTTTTTTAATTTTATTTGTGAGTGACGCACGTTGATCCAGTCCTCATAAGGGTTTTAATTCTTGCTGTTTTTTCCTTCCTCATTCTTTCACTGGTACTCCCCCCTTTCACCGACTGTTGTCTGTCACTTCCTCTCTCTCCCCTGCTTGCTTTTCTTTCTTCTCTTCCTTTTCCATTAGTCCCTTTCTTTCTTCTCCAGGTATTTTAATCAAACAGCTAATGCTATAAAGGTTTCACACAGGTATTAACCTACTGCCCTTTGGTTACCACACCTACAGTGTATTGCATAACCCTGCATCCACATCACCGTTATCGATCATTTGTTCTTATGTCTTCACTGTCTTTCTCTCCTTCTTTTATATTTTGACTCTCCCTCTCATTCTTTCTCTGATGCCAAAATTGTCGCCTCCCAATTTACTAATCTGGAGAGAAAGTACAGGAGGGTAGAGAAGGGAGGATAAAGGGTAGAGTTGTTGCTAAGCCTCGTTTAAATTGTCCTTCACGTGAAAGCAAACTCCTTGTCACGCTACTGAAGATCTACTTTTTTGGCTCTCTGAAAGAGATAAAGGGTAATCTCTCATTCTTAGAAACTGTAAGGATAAAATAAGAATGTTAATGTTTAATTATGAGAATGAAAACTGGTTCCTACTATCCAAATTAAAAAGAGATATTGTCTTGATTCAAGTACCAAGATCTAATTTTTTAGCCCCTCCATTGATGTGTACTTCTTCTTCTTTTATGCAGGTGGCAATGTCTCCAGGTGAGGATGGTCTGATTGGGATCCCCTTCCCGGAGCACAGCAATGAGATCCTGTCCCACCT
The DNA here is from genome assembly GCA_034779795.1 of Ctenopoma multispine. Taxonomy (NCBI): domain Eukaryota; kingdom Metazoa; phylum Chordata; class Actinopteri; order Anabantiformes; family Anabantidae; genus Ctenopoma; species Ctenopoma multispine. The sequence continues at coordinate 9,721,566 of JAUYWH010000008.1, read as the reverse complement.
CAATAATCAGAGGAGGACAGGGCTCCTATGTGACCTCACCCTCACGTCTCAAGGGGCACGCTACCCAACTCACCGCTCCGTCATGGCCGCTGTCAGTCTCTACTTCCGCAGGCTGTTTGGGACAGAGGAGGGGCGTGGTGAGGGCGGAGGAGGCTTTAGTGTTTGCCAACTGGACTGTGTGGCCCCTGACGCTCTGGATGCCCTGCTGGAGTTTGCCTACACTGCCACCCTGACCATCCCCAGCTCTGGGATGAGAGATGTGCTGCGAGGGGCTCAGCTTCTGGGCATTCAGTGTGTGGCTGATGCGTGCAGAGACATCCTCGGGGAGACGGCAGAGGCAGAGGGGGAAACAGCAGAGGAGCAGAGGGCCCAATATCTAGCTACTGAGAGAATGGTAGGTGCAGAGATTGGGGTAGAGAAAGCGTCCCGAAGAAAAACAGACAAAAAAAAGGTGAAAAAAGTTGAGTCACATTATATCAACTCCTCCGTTTTGAACCCACCCCATGCTTCTCCCGTCTCACACCCTTCACCTGCATCTGACAGTGTCCGCTCCCTACCATCAACTCAGCCTCCCAGTCCTGAACAGGAGGAGCTACACCTCACATCTGGGCAGAATGGAGATCCCAGGGCAATAAGAGAGCCAGGGAGAGGGGCCACACTAAACGGAGAGCTCCTTCACTTGCTGCATGAGCGCCCCCGCATAGCTTTCCCACCTCCTGGCCCAAACTCGAATGACAAATTGTCAGAGGATGACGAGATGGAGGGCTTTGGCCATAATGGTATGATAATGGGAAGCACCTCCCTAACTACCTCTGTAGCTGAGCGAGGAGTAGCGACATCAGCAGTGGGAGGGGGGAGGAAGAGGAAGTCTCAGACACCTCAGCAATGCCCTGTCTGTCAGAAGATTATCCATGGGGCAGGAAAACTACCACGACACATGAGGACACACACGGGAGAGAAACCTTTCCAGTGCTCTGCTTGTGGAGTTCGATTCACACGGTACAGAAACAAATATGTACAAAACAAAATGTATTGTGGCCTGATTTTGAATTGTTTGAGTCATGTTTTGTTTCTATTGCTCTTTCCTTCTGCCCCTACATTAGGAATGATAAGCTGAAGATTCACATGAGGAAACACACAGGCGAGCGCCCTTACCCATGCCCCCATTGCTCTGCCCGATTTCTCCACTCGTACGACCTAAAAAACCACCTGTCCCTCCACAGTGGGGCACGGCCCTTCGAGTGCCCGCTCTGCCACAAGGCCTTTGCCAGAGAGGACCACCTCCAGCGTCATCGCAAGGGACACAGCTGCCTGGAGCTGCGCACACGCCGACCCAGGCGTGGACCAGAGCTTATGGAGGATGGGAGAGGGGAAGGAGGCAGGAGGGAGCAGTCCAACCATCTGGAGGCTTTGTCCTTACAGGCTCACTCCTCTTCATTCCTCCCCCCCACAGTGCTGGATGGTGGAAGTGGCTCTGGCGCCGGTCCTCCTCTGATGTTTCCAGGTGATATCGAGAGGGAACGGTCTCTCGCGTTTCAGGCTCTGGCGCAGCTCGGGCCTCACGGCCTGGCTTCCTACAATGAGCTATTCCTGCGAAGGCTGCGAGGAGGCCGAGAGGCAGAGGGAGAAGATCCAGGAGGAACCCGCTCACCGACTGCGCAGCACGACAGATGGGCAGACGATGTGGAAGAGGAAAATGTAGAAGAGGAAGCAGAGGAAGAGGAATAGTTAAGACAAAGAGTTTGTGTATATATCTGTATGTGTGTGTGCCTGTATGATGAGGCATCCACAGTAGAAATAAATAAATCTTCTCAGGTGGCTGGACTAATGACCTGCTGCTCCAATAAAGAGCGCTTAAAAGAAACTAAATGATATTGAAAAAAAAAAAAGGAAAACGGGTTTTTCTGAGATATTTTAAATGTTTGTCTTCTGGCTTTTGGCATATGATTTAATTTTCATTTTTTTCTCTGTTGCTGTTTAATTTTATGTATTTTAGGTTTGAGCTGTTTCTTTGTGATTTTATTTTATTTTTCTTGCTGGACATGCTTGTGTTGAGTGTGTGGTTACTGGGATGCTTTTCACTATGCAAACTAAAATCCAGAGATGCAGCATAAAGGAATGTTTGAAGATGTTTATTTTAGTTACAACATCATGTATTGATTCAGGTGCAAGTCAGAAGTCAAATTACCTAGAATGAGCTTGTGTGTCCACTGTCCTCTGGTGGCTATCAGTGGAAATGTAGTCTTATCTATCAAACTTAATCTGTGTAAGTAATACTGTTCTTTGTATGGTTTCTTTATAGTGGTTTAATCTTTGCTTTGATTCGGTGCTTGAACCAAAGATTTTAGTTTAACTTTTTTCTTAAATCTTAAGTTAACAGGAGAGGAGAGAAGAGAATTGTAGCCAATGTTGTGTTTGAGATGAATCATCCCAGCTGTTTTGATAGCCATGAGAAAGAATCTGCTTCCATATTTGAGTGTTTCAGAGCTCTGAGGTAAATGCCTGACAAAAAGAGATGAAGGCTGGGTCAATGAGTTGATGCTGATTAATGTTGATGATTTCTTTTCCCAGTCTGTGGATTTCAGTCTTCCAGTGCACTCATCTGGGTTCCTTGTTTGGAAAAAAAGGAAAGGGACAGGGTGACATGGATGAGGTGGCTTGCTCCTTTTTTTCTGTATTTATTTATTTATTGTTATTTATTGTGGCTCTTCTGCTGAAATTCTTTTGTGAGACGAAATCTAGCCCTGGACACAGACCACAGTCCACGTCTCATCTTAAGTCTTACAAGAAGCTGCATTGCTCTAAAAGATTCTGGTTCAACATATCTCCACAAACATAAATGCCTTTATTCAGGCTGCGTGTCTTCTTCTTTGGTGATTCTTCCTCAAATGCAGTCTTTGCACATTTGACCCAGTCAGGTACTGCAATAACACAGGCACATTCCATCCTCCAGGGGTACAGAGAAGGGAACAGACCAAAAGAAGTTGGGGGGGGGGGTTAAAACCTTTGTCGAAACTGGAACATAAGATGTTGTTGCTGCTTGACATTTTCAGCATGCTTTTCTGTTGTTAATTCAACACATAGTACTGTATCACATGGCATATCTTGACACCGCTGTGTCTAAAGGAGCCACAGTCTTCTTGAGTTTATCTTTGACCAAAAACCTTTTTTTTTTTAAGTTTCAGAATGCTTTCCCGTGAACAGTACATTAAGGACTGTGGTAGGGTTAATGCTGTCATTAATGTTTGTTTTTTTAATTTCCAGTTCTCTTGAAACCCATGTAGTCAGAACCTGTTGTAGCAGTTGTGCTGGTCTGGCTGTGTGTGCACTATCAGCTCCTTGTTGTGTAGTAAATCATTTTGTATTTCCAGTTTATTTGCACTATGAGATTTGAGAGCTTCAAGCCTTTCTTGTCTGACCTTCAATATCTAGTCCATTAACTCACTCAGTACAATTTAAGATTGTGATTTAAATAGACAATACTTCTTTCAACATACCTTGAATACTCTTCTTCCTGCATATTAGTACAGAGTTATAGTCAAATATAATATATATTGGGATGAAGTTGCCTTAGATTTTGTTATTTTTTTGTGCTGCGACTATTCTCAGGAATTCTTGAGCAATGCACTAAGTGATTATACAAAATATTAAATGGGAAGAAACTGTTTGGTGCTGTAGGGTGATTGACACTCTTCATCATAAGGCCAGGAGTTTCAAAATAAGAGATTTTGTATTATATCCCTTGGTGTTAAAACACCAAATGATTAAAGCCTATTGTGAAGTAAAAACCGACAAATAATAGTAATGAAAGTAAACATCGAGCCTTACAGGAACCAGTCCTACTGGAAAAGCGGTATGACAGTTGGTCCTGCTCATGAAGGGTGTCAGTGCTCCCAGTCAGAGCTTTTTGAATGAATGAGGGTTAACTGATGCCAGCTGTGAAGTGTGTGTTTCTATGTGAGCTGTTTGTTTTCTTGGCTTTGGTGAAGGGACATGGGGTCCGGTATGAGTAGAGACCCCGCTATCAGGGATACATTTTTGTCTTTCAGTTTTTAGTGGAACTTTCTCAGAGATATGAATTAATTTTCCCATCATTTGTTTCAGATAATATAAAGAAAATAAATATATCTGAGCTTGCTTTTGCTGTTATTGCTTCATTTTACAAAAACAAATTTACTACAGCCTGATTGTGTGCTGTCAGATCCTTAGGACAATATTATGAGAGTTTATCCACCAAGCCCTTTTAAGAGTCAGCTAAAGTGACTCTTGATAAACTCTAGTTTATCTTAAATAAATCTGGCTCAAAGAAATATATATATTTTTTATTTTAAGGGGGTAAAAAGAGAAAGTAATGAGACAAACAAAATATACATTAGTTTATTCACTGCTGACGATTTGTAGGAAAACCACAGCTGTAAACAACAAAAGACGAGACGAGATCGCTAAATCTTATTTAGCTGCTTCAGAGAGCTGATATTGTGCGCACTGGTTCGCTGTGACACTGGCACGCCTGAATAGTAATAGAGAAATCGTTTCTGATGGTAACACCTGTGCTTTTCCTGCTGTGATACGTCTGCTATGAAAAAGGCCCGTCTTCAAACCTCAGATGGACGGAATGGTTATAAGCACATCGTGCACAATGGACCTTAATGAAGCACGTGCGTGTAAGACTGAGTACCTGTAGACGCCGCAAGGGCAGTTGGGATAGGATGTGACGTAACACGTTTATCCTCTTAGTTTAATTGAGATGAAGCAGCAGGTTCACACGCTCCACCAGCAGAAAGCTTGTGAAAACTCCTTGAGGTGATTTGGCCTTGTCAGAAATTTAAGCGAAACCCGAAAAAAAAAACACAACACCGGTTAGATTGCGGTGGAGGTGTTTTCAGCCACCTGCAGAATGCTGTCTCGGCGGATGCTGTGGGGTGCTGTGGCGCGTAAGGTCGCTCCGCGTCTGACCTACAGCTCTGCAGCACAGGCACAGGTAGACCTGCACTGTCTGCAATACACGCTGCAATGTAAACCTCAGTGTACAGACTGCTGACACGCAGTAAGTAACCTTAGAGTTAAATAACGATAGTATGCAACAGAGCCAGGCTTCATTTTTTCACATATATATGTACATATATAATATATATATATTTAAATGAGGTGTTTTGGATCAAATGATCTTTGGTCTTCACTTCACGTGTTGTTCTATGTGATAATGATAGCTCAAAACAAGACAGACATGCTGTATAAATGTTTCTGAAAGCGTTTTACGTGGTGCCGTCAAATACAATATTTTGTGCCCATATATTGTCACAACAAATAATGGTAAGTTGAAGCCACTTGAAATTAAACATTATTAAAAGTATTTTAAGTAAATTCAGCTTACTGACATTCACAACATATGATCATACATCAAAAGGCAGCTCATGTTCACAGTTTTTGATCTTTGCAGAAACAAAGTCCTGTGCTTGGCTGTTCTGTCGTCCTCTCTGTCACCAGGTGAAACCAAAAAAGACCAAATTTGGACCCCTAAGTGACCAAGACAGAATATTCACCAACTTATACGGCCGGCACGAGTGGAGGTAAAAATATTAAATACAAAACTATTCTACCTCGTTGCTAATGACTTAAAACTTACTGTCCCTCTTCCAGAATTAAGGGAGCATTAAAAAGAGGAGACTGGTACAAGACTAAGGAGATCATATTGAAGGGACCGGACTGGATCCTAAATGAGGTGAAAATCTCTGGGCTCCGGGGCAGAGGAGGAGCAGGTTTCCCCACTGGAATGAAGTGGAGCTTCATGAACAAGCCCAGTGATGGCAGGTTGGAACATGAAGGGAAAAAAAACAATCAATGTTTTGCTTGTCAGCGACACCTGAGGCCTACATCACTGTCCACAGCAGTAATGACTACTGTACTGTGCTCTATGTGCCATGTATTTTCTTCTTCCCTGTGCTAGGCCTAAGTTCCTTGTGGTGAACGCTGATGAGGGGGAGCCCGGAACATGTAAGGACCGTGAAATAATGCGTCATGATCCGCACAAGCTGATTGAGGGCTGCCTGGTGGCTGGAAGAGGCATGGGCGCTCGTGCTGCATACATCTACATAAGAGGAGAGTTTTACAATGAGTCATCAAATCTACAGGTATACATTTCTGTACGGGGATGGTTTGCAGTGTTGTACTATTTGTTGTTTGCCATGAATGACCTTTTCTTTTAACAGGTAGCAATTAATGAAGCATACAAAGCAGGACTCATAGGGAAGAACGCCTGTGGTTCGGGGTATGACTTTGACGTTTTTGTAATGAGGGGAGCTGGAGCCTACATCTGTGGAGAAGAAACCGCTCTCATCGAGTCTCTTGAGGGTAAACAAGGGAAACCTAGACTCAAGCCGCCTTTCCCTGCAGACATAGGTGAGGTAAAGACTCCACAATCTCCTACATCTGGTCTCCCACAGTTGTTAATTATGTGTAAGAAACTAAAAAATAGGGTTATATGTTGTAATTACAGTCCTTATGTAGTATTCACTGCTGCTGCATCTCTCTATCCCTCAAGGGGTGTTTGGGTGCCCAACAACAGTTGCCAACGTGGAGACGGTTGCTGTGGCGCCTGCGATCTGTCGTCGAGGCGGAACCTGGTTCGGCAGCTTTGGGAGGGAAAGGAACTCTGGGACAAAGCTGTTCAACATCTCCGGTCACGTGAATACACCGTGTACAGTGGAGGAAGAGATGTCTGTTCCTCTGAGAGAGCTAATAGAGAGACACGCAGGTGTGTGTTTACAGTCCACCTCTCTGTTGCTGTTGGTTTACTTTGAGATGTTCACTCAATTTCCTCTCTGCTCTCGTTTGATTGGTGCAGGAGGAGTGCGGGGCGGCTGGGACAATCTATTAGGAGTGATCCCAGGGGGGTCCTCCACTCCTATCATCCCTCAGCATGTATGTAATGATGTTTTGATGGATTTTGACGACCTGGTCCGTGCAGAGAGTGCTCTGGGCACTGCTGCTGTTATAGTCATGGATAAATCGGTAATTCGCTTCATAATGCACAGAAGAAAACACACTGCCCCTTCAGCAAAGATCAGTCTTCAAAGAGTATGTTCAATGTGTTTTTATGCAGACTGATGTTATCAGAGCCATTGCCCGTTTGGTAGAGTTCTACAAACATGAGAGCTGTGGCCAGTGCACCCCCTGCAGAGAGGGTAAGGAACTGCATGATGTGTTTTAACACTTCAGGAATTCTTCTTTATTGTCATTATGCATAATGAAATTTAACAGGACTAATCAGTCACCATCCAGTCTGTGCAAAAACACGCTTTGGTTCTGTTTTTTTTTTTCAACCAACACCTATGGTGCCTCTGCTTTGTCTGTCTTTAATATGCATATCAACAAAACCACAGTCAGGTGTACACAACAAAAAAGCTATAAAGCTGTGATTTCACTGTGAGTATTGTTCTGTTGTATCCACCTTCTCTCTGCATCTCCCCAGGAGTTGACTGGATGGATAAGATGATGTGGAGATTTGTGCGAGGAGAAGCAGCAGTTTCAGAGATTGACATGATCTGGGAGCTGAGCAAGCAGATAGAGGGACACACCATCTGTGCCCTTGGGGATGGAGCTGCCTGGCCAGTACAGGTGACTTTTTTTTTTTTTTAGATCGTTTTATTATTAACCAGGTTGCCAAGGCTACATTTTAAAACCAATGCAAATCTAAAACTCAACATGCATTTTTTTAACCTTTTGTTATCCACAGGGACTAATCCGTCACTTCCGGCCTGTCATTGAGAGCCGCATCTCTCAGTATAACAAGAAAAACTCTCCAAGAGAGCCGGAGATTGAGATGACCTGAGCATACAAGTGTGTCAGTCCTTACTCCTTCACAGCAGCATTATTCCATTGAGGATGGTGTTCCTTTACATTATACACAAGTATTACAGCGGGGGAAATAAGTATTTGACACATCAGCATTTTTATCAGTAAGGGGATTTCTAAGTGGGCTATTGATGC
>JAUYWH010000008.1:9675426-9713477 GCA_034779795.1 Ctenopoma multispine | reverse complement strand
ACATCTGGTGGAAATTTTGCATCAATAGCCCACTTAGAAATCCCCTTACTGATAAAAATGCTGATGTGTCAAATACTCATTTCCCCCGCTGTATTTATGCATATTTTTCATTCTACTTTTGTAGTGTAAATTCTTCAGCAGGATATGGCCCTTCTATTGTTAGGCAGGCAAAACTGTGGACAGTTTTCAGTTGTGATTAACTTGAGTTCTGTTGTTTCCTGTGACAAATATAACAATACTGACTGTAATAAGTAAAATTCACAATGTGACGGACACATCATCAAACACAGCAATAAATTAAGTTTATTTCATAAAAGCATGAAATTCAGTAGATTTTCCAACGTATTATTTCAGTATGATCTGTACAAAAAGACCAGAATAGGAAAAGATGGACAGACAAAGGAAGAGGGTGGTGGAAATGTGGTGAGTGATGTACAACATCACTGAAATACTATATTCACCTGCCATGGGTTATTATTCCACTCAAAATAGTATGGGAGGCAGAACACCACCCATATGAACTTCATCTATACTTCCACAAAATAGTTTGGAGTAACCATCCTGCACAAGTTTACCTTCAAACTATGTGTGTACTGACAAAAACAGAGGTTTTCCAAAATATTAGTATGTCCATTTGAAACCAAAGTACTAAAATAATCCTGATACCAACACATGGCAAAGCCTTTCATGTGATGAATGGGTGATGAATGCTGGAAAAATACAGGTTCAGTTTTGGGTGAACGTCGTGTAAGACTTGGTACAAAATACTGAGGGAGAGTTAAGATTTTTCCTATTTCAGGGTGCCATCCAGAAAGGCATTGTCTGCTGCTGAGGCTGCGTTTTAGCACGGGGTGGTGGTGGAGGAGGGCATCGATAGCCCTGTGTCCAGCCTGAGGAGGTGGAGGTGGGGAGAACAACCCCAGGGTTACCTGGCCCTGAGGCTTTGGAAGTGGAGTGGTCTTCCTCTTCATCAGAAGAGTCACCAGTGTAGGCCACCAGGCCCCCTTTCAGTCTTTTCACTGTGGGCTCTGAAAGAGGAAGAAGGCAGACAAGCAGAAGAAAGAAGGGACAGGTGACACATAGGGGGAGGGAGAGGGAGAAATATAGGGACAGAACAAACCAAAAAAATACAGCAGCAACATGTTCCAAGTACAAGTTAATGATTCCAAACACATTTTGGGAGAAACAAATAGTTAATAGATTAAATCATAGTTTCTCAGCAGAGTAGAGGAGGGGGGAGCCATTCGAAAGCAGCCATTGGTTGGTGGGGAGCGACAGCATTTGGGCCGTCCATTCCAGGGGCAGGACAACATCACAGGACAAGTCATGCCCCCACCCCCCAATCAGTATCCAGCATCACCCCAGAGATACATGGAAGAGAAGAAAAACACAGAGAAAAAGAGAAAAACACAAAAACAGGAGAAATTCTCATTAGTTAGGAAAAAAAACACTAACTACAGACACTCCAGACTGATGATGTCATCAGAGCGAGAATGTAAGGTGGAGTCGATTGACATTCTTTAAAAACGACTGAACCATACACAAAAGATGTCATAGCTCCACCTCACTATCTGGAGGTTTCTACTCACAGCACCAGAATCCTGTAAGAATCATAAGAAGGATAAGGGCCGGTTTGAGTGTGTGCAACGCTGCATTTATCTGATCTGCCACAACAACAGGGGACTTCAGATTATTATTGATCAATCATTATTAATAATCATCACCACGTGTCTTGATACAGCTGGTGGGGATTTTAACGATTTAAAGTAAAAACATGAACTGAGACACGATGCAGTAGCCTGCAACATGATTTAACATTTTACTCTGGCTGAGCTTGTATGGGGCAGAGTCCACAATCAGGAACTGTGGATTTGGATTTGAGAAGGGATTTGTCAGTTCAAAGGATAATGCCCTTACCCACGAGGCCTTGTGGCACCCTTCTCTCCTCCATCTTGGGTCTCACTACATTAACACGCATAGGTGGTGGAGGCATTAGCTGCCTACAGGAAAACATAACACAGACAGTGTAAGTAGCTGCATTTGTAACTATGTAAAATATGTCTGCTGACTTAATAAAATGCTCTCTGTACCTGTTCCTCTCACTCACTGGGCCAGAGGAACTCGGTGGTGGGGGTCCTGTAGTCTCGGGGCTGCCCACTGAGAAGCCTGCACCTAAATTAGTCATATGAATGGGTCCATGCTATGAGCAGAAAAACACACAGGTGCGATTAGCAGACATCCTCGACTAAACCCTGTCCTGACATTTTAATGTATAATAATACAAGTGTCCCAGCACCAAAGCAATAAAAAAGTTTTAATTATAGCTTACCAACAGTTTGTGACTACACTGATATTTTTCCCCGTCCAATATGGAAGACACTAATCAGAAATAATGCCTTATCTTTTTCTGATTCTCCATATTATCAGTAGAAACACATAAGTGAACTGTAAGCAAACATCAAACAGCAGACCATGCTATCTCAACCAATGTACACAACACATTGGAAGAAAGAAATGTGACATGGAACTAGATAGATCACTGACAGTGAAGCAAGAGAGAAACGTGAGAATACAGATGAAAATATCGCATATTATTATATGGATATGTACTGACATGACACAAACTATACATCAGTGAAATCCTTGACATATACAAACAAAAGTCAAAAACAGACAAAGGGGAACAGGATGGAGAAAAAAGGAAAAAGGGGGGTTGAAAAAAATGTTTTAAACCGCAGAGAAAGATGAAGGGTTTGTAAAGATGGAGGAACTGGTCACCTGGTATCCAAGCAGGCCGCTGTCACTCTCGTCTGGTACCTCTTCTGTGAAGCGTCTTTTCTGTGGTGGGTTGGCTGGGGCGGCAGTGGGTGGAGCTCCTTTGAGTGGCACTGCAGCTGATGGAGGAAAGGGTACAGGAGGTAGAGTCTGCATATAGAAGAAAATATATGTATGTTATACATGTAATAAATGACATTACTGTAATTAGTTTCTCGTTTCAGAGTTAAATGTTTTGCTCAAGAGAATTTATTTGGCAAGACGGTTTATTATAAATAAAAATTACATTATATAAAAACAGGAAAAGTGATGGCTCAGTCCCACCTGTGGCATAGTGCCTGGAACAGGAACTGGAGCAGGAGCAGTGGCTGGACCAGGGGCAGGGCCAGGGGTTAGAGGGTACTGAGGAGGCACAGCTGTGGTTGCTGCAGAAGGTATAGGAGGGGGAACAGTATAAGGTGGAGGGACAGGTTGTTGCTGGAGCGGGGGTACAGGCATGGGGTAGCCTGGCTGGTATCCAGCAGGGGAATAATAAGGAGGCTGAGGAGGAACCCCATTCGCCACTGGAGGCTGCGCAAAGCCTGGGGAGGAAGGGTGGAGATAGATTAAGTGATGCTCTCTCCGTGACTTTCAGAATCGATCAATGTGTGTGTGTGTGTGTGTGTGTGTGACTGACTGATCAGTTGTTGTGTACCTTGCTGTGTTGGCATCATTGTGCTCATTTGACTAAGGAAGCGAGAATATTCAGCATGGACCTGAAGAAGAAGAAAGATTTTACATAAGCCTCTTCAGTAATTAACAAAAATTAAAATGTAATATTTTATTGTACTATTGGTAATCATATTTAGACAACTATTAGAATAAAAATGCAACTTATCTCTCTTAAACTTAATCCACTTTGTAAAAATTGCCTATGATTTCATGTTTTTCACCTCCAGGTAGAAAAAACAATTTAACCATCTCAGAGACCAAGAGTATACAGTCAGAGCATGTCATTGCTAATCAATGCACGCTAAAAAGATATTACTCACTGTCTGAAGCAGGTTCTCACACAATGTTTTTGCTGCTGCAAGTCCTTCTGGTTTAGGATGACTGGAGAGAAACAAAACTGTATTTATATCTAGAGGGCCTAGAACACTCTGTGGCTCAGAAACTAGTACAAATAATCTCTGTAAACCACGTTTCTAATATATCTTAATTCACAGGACAACACCCACCTGATGTAAATGTACATTGGTTCAAAAGCTTCTCGTCCAGAGGCAGGCTCTAAACAGCCTGACCCTTTCCCTCTGAGGAAGACTTTGGCTCCAGTCTCAGCCTGGATATGCTGCAGGTATGAACAGCCGGGACCCTCGACCCGCTCTTTGACCACAAAACCTGGAATAGCATGCTCCAGGCCCACAAAGACCTTATCTTGAACGTAGTGCATCTGACATGGAAACACAATACAAAGGCATTTTGGTTGACAGACAGATCACACTGAGGGGTTTCTTCATATTTAAAGTCCATTCACAGCATATTTTAGGTTTTGTTTCAATACTTATCCAACATAGATGTTTAAAGCATTTGAACATAATGAAAATAAGATTAAAGCAGACTCCTCAAACTAAAGACTATGGAATGCATTGAAAAGGGATAGAGGAGATTGTGAACTGTTTTACAAGCCACACAGAGCTTGTGCATCATTATCTTATTTAATGAAAATTTAAATGACTGAAAAGGTACGTCTTACCCCAGACTGAAAGTGTGATTTGTGATGAGCCATGGGAGGAAGTGAGGGTGGAGGTGGGGCGTGCTGCTGGTAAACTGTGACTGAAGCAGCACTTAGAGAGAAGGATGTAGAAGATGATGATGATGCAGTTGCAGCCTTGACCACACCATTGGTGATTATCTCCTTGATTCTATTAACTGCCCCTGGAGAAATACAGAAAAAATATTCAGTCTAATTACAGTTAATATGAATGTATACATCCAATTAAAGATAACTTGACAAAATACCGACTGTCAACAAGCTCTCTAGTCTGTCCTTGGACATGTAGATACAGAGGCCGATCTCTGCATACAAAGAGCAGAAACAAAGCTGTGTTAACATTAAACAGAAAGTTTACTGGTTTTATAGTGAGTTACTAGAAATAGAAGGTGAGATAAGTCACCCTGGTAGTGCTTTGCCTTTCTCCTCTGCTGTCATATAACGTCCTCTGGTTGAAACTGCAGCACCGCTAACTTTGCTGATCTGCAGATAAACAACATAAGAGGTACAAACATATCAATAATTGACACAACAAGTAATGTATTTGCATCTGTAAGATATTAGCACCCATATATCAGCTGACCTCATCCTGTGTTTGGCCACGTGTCAGGAGATTTCTGCAAGTTATCGGGACGTCATTGATTTCAACCTCAGCTACAACCAAGTCATCTTTAGCTTTTGCTGGCACTGGAGGCTTTCCAATACCTAGAGCCTGGATGGGAGTCAAGAGTAGTATGTCACTATAAATTAAATAGCATAGTTGTCATCATCCTGGAGCAAAGAAAATATACAGTAGATATAGCTAGTGATTAACATTGCAAGCAGCTATTGTGAGGTGAACTTAATTGATATGTGACAGGAGTCTAAAGTCTTTACCTATTTTAGAATATATGTACACCTCTAATGTTTCAGTGAAGACAAGATGTACTTATAGACAATGCATTTTTAACAGACAGCTTTGATTTTTCAACAACATAAAGATGACTATTGGAAATATTTCTTAACAGAGAGATGTGCTGATAACAGTATAAACAACACCTTTACCGCACTGGGTGGCACTGCTATTATTTTTCCACTCTGTTATCTTTTATTTGATTATCCCCACCAAGCAGTTATGAAGTGAGATTTCTCCCAGAGTGATATCGGAAATGTTTAACACAAACTGAAAATGGCCTTTTCAGTTTCACAAACTGTTATCATGCAACATACTGTGATAAACATCAAATAGTTATGTAGAATTCTGTGCTGCACAGATTTTGACATTTATAAATATGAGGAGAGACTTGTTTACAACGTGGTTTAACACAGCTGTACTCCACAGTAAGACTGTCAAACCACAAAGTGAGTGGGCAGTGAGATACTTCTATTACATATAATATAATGTGCAGAACAGCACCAGAAGTGTAGATGTTGTACGTGTAGAAAATTGTGTAGAAAAAGTTCTGGTTGTTGATAATATACACTTAGTTGCCAGTTTAGAAGGAACACTAGTTTTAGGTATGGTGTATACCTAAAACTAATGCCATGAAATTTAACACTCCTGCAATTAAATTCCACATTCATGAATGTGAGAATGTTTTGGAGAGAAGCTGATTCACTTCATTTTGGGGGCTTGCTTTGTGCTGATATTGAAGTGTACTGCATTATACAGACTGGTGTTTGTCATCCTATTGCCAGTACAGAGTGATGCCATACATCTCAACAGTGCCACAAACTGCAGCCACCAAATGACCAAAAACAACGGAATCACAAGTGTGATTCTGGCCATTTCAACAATAACAATTTTAACTCTAGCTGGACTGTTCCTCAACAATCCTCGTTGTTTTAGCTATTGGTGTAAAATAAATTGGCTACTGAGAGTATCTAATGATAACTTACTGCAGCCCAAACTATACTTGCTCAATGATGCTCTTTACCTTATCAGGTGGTCCTGGTGTTCCTATCTGTGAGGGTTTGAGTTTACCCTTAGCCACCAACATGGCATTAATTTTAGCAGCTACCGCAGCTGCAGCATCCAGGGCGCCGGTGGGTGCAGCTTCAGCCTCCCCCATCCCAACAGGGCCAGAGCCGGGACCGGGCTGATCCCATTTGCTGCGGCGGCTGAAATAATAAAAAAAATGAATTAGCAAATTAACTAAAGAAAGGGGGACTGAACTAACCTTTGTTTTGATTGTATAAATTCATCAACCTCCAAAACTCCTAATTAACTGTCAACTAACGTTACAGTAAAACCAAGTGTTTTTGTTGATGTTGACTAAGAAGAAACAATCTGGATTTCATGGTTTTACTTCTTGTCCCTCACGACTTATCGCGCTCATTCCTGCATTTATAAACAACAGAAACACGAGTGAATTATTCAAAATATCTGATATAACATTAAAATAGAGATAACTTACACGAAAACACTCCGCCATTATTATATAACATTAAACAGGCTAATGTTAGCTTGCTAGCCGGCTAACTAGAAGTACCGGGACGACGGGTTAAATATCATATAAATATATAAAAACACAATTTTTTGTCACACTCACCCGCCGTTCTGGGTTCCACAAAATGACATAAATAACCACTGTAATAAAAAAAATCCTCTTAAGTGCAAAAATTACGGGGAAAACCACCCTTGGCACCTAAACCAAGTAGGCTGTGTTGGTTGCTAGCTCTGCTTCTCGCCGTTTCCGCCTCCGGTTAATGTTGCTCGTTAGCCACCAGGTGACAGCAGATATCTGCACACATTTCTCAAAACCGCCACCAACATCATAAAAACTCAGGTGTTAAGCCTGTGCCTCACCTCTGCTTTACAACACCCCCGCGGCACCCTTCGTGAATTTGTCCGGAGGACGCGTCCACGTTTCCAGTGGAGAAAGACGCCTTGAGCCGCAGCTTCATGATGAAACACTTCAGGATATTTAATCCCAAAGTAGGTTTGAACAGTTATACTACTTTTAAAAATGTCTGTGTAAAGCCTTTAAAATGCACGATGTGTCACATTTTGTTGGAGCCCTTGCGTTTTTCCATCTGAAAATGCAAACAAATACAAGCTATTTAGCATTTAACAGCAAAATTGTTCTTTACGTTTGATCATACTTTTTCATCTCTTTGAAAAGTAGTCCGTATGAATGTCTTTCTCAGTCTAATTTATACAGTGACTATAAATAGCATGTTGACTGAGCAAGTTCTAACTGTTTACTATCTAATCAAGAAACATCACTGAGATAAATATCTCTTATGCAAGAGAGAACAAATTACATAGAGTACATATTTACAAATTAAGAGCATAATTAATCTATTTATCCATCAAACATCACACACAGAAACATTGCAATTTTTATTAAATGCTAAATAAAACAGTCACAAGCTTTTTTGGCATCTTGATTTAATAACGTTTAAAGATTTCCAGTTGTGTTGCAGCATATTCCAGCAGTAAGTCAAATATTAAAGAAAACAGACTATACTATGAGCCAAAATAATAAATATTAATAGGCTAAATGTGTTTTTTCTTTAAACTTGATATTGCTGAACATGGGTGCAGATTGTCAGCACAATAGACCACACCCTGAGCCACAGGCCCTGCTTGGTCCAAATGGCTGATGCTGGATAAATTAAACATCCAGTATCTTGTACATTAAACTGACCACAACATCGCTGTCTGTTCTGAGCTACTGGATTA
Organism: Ctenopoma multispine; assembly: GCA_034779795.1. Taxonomy (NCBI): domain Eukaryota; kingdom Metazoa; phylum Chordata; class Actinopteri; order Anabantiformes; family Anabantidae; genus Ctenopoma; species Ctenopoma multispine. The sequence continues at coordinate 9,705,285 of JAUYWH010000008.1, read as the reverse complement.
CTCAGAGTCGCTCTGGCAGGTACAGGTGTTCAGTTACTGACCACCCAGGAGCTCAGAGACATGGCCTGAAGGTGCAGGTTACTGTGGAAGGTGAGAATACTGTGTGGGGGCGACATGGATCAACTGATTGTACAACCAGTGCCCTCGTAGAATTTCTTTTGTGTTGCAGGGTATAGAAGAAATAAATTGTTTTCTGTGTGTGTGTGTGTGTGTGTGTGTGTAAATTGCTTGTTTTAAAGGCTTGGTGTTGGGGTTTTTTGTTTGTTTTTTATATATTCATACATTCCTAAAAAATATTTGTAATTTTAAATGTATATTTTAAATATTTCATCTTTAAAATGACTCAAGCATTTAAAAGTAATGTTGTTCTTTCTAACATGAATATATATATATCCTCAACAAGATATTTTTAATGAGTTTACTTTTTTTTAAAGTGGATTTCATTATGGGTGGTGTAGTTTTTACCACTGTTGCCTCACAGCTTGAAAGACGTGGGTTTAAATCCTCTGTTTGGCCTGGTGCCTTTCGGTGAGGAGTTTGCATGTTCTCCCTGTGCCTGTGTGGGTTGTCTCTGGGTAGTCTGGCTTTTCCAGAGACCCAGAGATTTAATTGCTTTAATTTAATTTCATTATTAGTAATAATGTGCCTTGGTGGACAGAGCATGTTCTGCAGTGATGACCCATCAGGATGGGAGATTCGGGACACTGGTACTGGGATAGGTGCAGCTTCCTTAAAGTACCTAGCTGAGTACAAACATAGCTTGAGCGGATGCTTGTGATGTGGGTTTTTAGTTAGATTTAGCAGATTTCAGTTCCTGTATGTCAACTTTGATTCATTGTGTAGAGCAGAGCTGGTTTGTATCTGTGCTGTTGTTGATCTGTGAGGACAAGCTAAGACAGCTGGGACGTATCAATACACCATTTGTCCCAACATCTGGTATTGATTCATGTACCATTCATGTCCACAAAATTGAATGTTTGCCACATATTGAATTTTCTTATGAAAATTGAAACCTATTTGTTATTGTCAAAGTAATAATTTGTGTTTGTTCTTCTTTTATTCCACCTGCAGGTGGCACTCTGACTCTAGCTGTAGACCAGCGTATTCACTTTTTCACACAGGTGCTAGCAACTCTGCTATTGCTATTTATTATCTGTTTGTCCAAACCAGTTTGTAGTTAATGTAGCTTTTGCAAAGCAAGATGAAAATCCTCTGGGAAGCCAGGACACCTTTAAAAATATACTGGTAATAAACATATACAAATAATAGTGCTGTATTATAATTATATTCCTCAATGGTTAATCTGTCAGTTTTATTATTGATTAAATTCTGAAATGTCAGAAAATAGCAGAGAATACCCTTGAACATTTTTTAATATCCAAGAGCGTGTCTTGCTTTTCACTTATCACAGTTCACTTTCTGATTCACATTCTGGTCACACACAACTACAAAAAGATGCAGATCTTCCCATTTATTCACCTTGCATTTTGTTCTACACCTTGCATGCATCTTTTCTGTTATATTCGAAAGGCTGGAACAAATAGTTTGTTTTTTTTTTGTCAAAAATTACAGAGACACCAATTGCTAGTGTTATAGTCACTGATTAATTATTATTGATTATCAGCTATTTGTTTCAGCACTTACACGCAACAGGCTACGCAGGTGTTTGTTCATGGCAATGAATAATGTCTCATCCATTATCTGCCTGCATGAAGAAACCATGACTGAAACCATGAGTGAGTGTCAGAAGTTCAGCAGTTGATGGCTGAGTTGACAGCGAAGACAGTTTACGGGCAGAATACTGAGAGAAGAGTACAGAGAAACACGGGGAGAGTTGAGAGAGAGGGCCAGACGTGCCATATTTACTGTCTTTCCTAGTAAGAGCCAGAGTGCGAACCGTTATGTGTATGTCGGTTTGTGTAACCTCTGGCCTTCAAGGCACGCAAGCCTGGGCCTCGCCTGATCCCGGCGGCTGACACAGAGGTGTGAAGTCAGGGGATGTGGTGGAGAGGGAGGGGGGCGCCTCGCTGTGGAGTTGCCACAGGCTGGACAAAGACACACTGTGAGCACCTCGATTTCAGCAGTTTGCTGTCAAACCAGCAATTACAAGCTGTTTTTGAATTAGTATGTTTGATATAAGCTGGTGTGATGGCACAGATGTTAAAACCTGGAATTCTAGTAAACAGGTGATAACTTGGTGGTAACGTTGAGACATTTGAGCGCAAATTGAGAGTTTTTGTCATTCATAATTCAACAGTGTAGATCACAACATATAAAGATGAACTTTAATATAAGGTGAGAACGTGTGGAGGAATGAACATGTAGGCAAAGCAGAATGTGTAGAGGAGACAAAAAGTGATTGAGAGAAGGAAAACAGATGGGAAGATTGAATTTTAGAGGAGGGCAGGCAGAGGTGGAGTAGGAAAGGGAATCTTTTTTTGTGTATGTCTGAAGAGAATGGGAGCCTCTTATACACCTCACAGCGTGAATTTGGCCTGGGTTGTGGCTTCGTCTCGTCTACACAGTGGGGTGTTTTCCTGAGCGGGCTGCCCAGGGGAGGGGCACCTGCAGCAGCCTCTAGTCAAGAGGAGAGCCTGACAGGCGGGGTGAGGGCTGCTGGGATGGAAAGATGCTTGGTGGTTCCAGGAAATGGACATGTGCTGGATTTATGAAATCCTCAGGTAGAGCAGAGGCGACGCTCCTAAAAGAAAATATTTGTCCTAGTGTTTTCCCAGTGGACTAGAGAAGAACTTCACATTGCAGAAGACACTGCAATCTGAAGATGAAATTAAAAGACAGGACAGGACAAAAGTTATGATTGGAGCAAGTCAGCCAGTGCTGGCAACTACCAACACTAACAACATAGAGTTTATAGATCAGCCAGCCTGCCAACTGAGACAATATTTTCCATCCATTTGGTTGGGTTGACCAAACACTGTGTATTTGAAGTTTATCAAACACTCGGTCATCCCTGCAAACCTGAGGGAGAACTTAATCATCTGATATATTGAGTTTTGGAATACACAGACACCCAAAACCTGCCCACTATGGAGAATCAGAAAATTGAACAACAAGCTCTCTGTGCTTTCATGCTGTCAAGTGTCTTTTTTGGATAGCTTTCATCTTTAGACAAGCTACACCCTCTATCTTCTGTCATTTTGGTATGAGCCAGGGGTCCAAAATCACCAAGTCCCATATGAGAGCTTGTGATTTGAAATGTATAAGGAGCTGGCTCCTTATCTGTAAGAAATTCCATTCAAATGGAGAAATGTGCTGAAAGGCTGAAAGGATGGCTATTACATTAACTTCACAACTGAGGCACCTCCTGCAGTGTGACCGCACAGGGCTGTGGATAATAACTGCAGTGGGAACGTTCTGCTCAGAGGTAGCCAGGCCAGGTAAATAGAAACACATGGTAGGCAGCACTGACTACCGAAGGATCCTGCGGCCTCAGAAATAATGGCACCAGAGTTCAGAGAAACGAGTTCTCTGGACAAATGCTTTTGGTATGTGTCTCTTCAACCTGTTAGTATTACCAATGCAGTAGAGCCCTGCAGAGTTTCACAGCTTCTCCTGCAGACTTCGGGTTGTCTTTTCATATGTTAATGCTCTTACATGTATTCACTTTATGTGTAAATAAATAAACCCCAACTTTAAGTTTGATTTCCTCACATAACACAACCTCACAATATGAAATAACCTCAAAAGGTCATTACCTGGGGGTTATGTACTCATGGAAGCTACTGAATGTCAAGTCAAAACACAGTTAATAGATATTAATGGCCCCAGTGTGATTTTTTTATTTTATTTTTTATAGAATTGGATGCAGCATGTGATTCTCTTTTTTTGCAACAATGGCATATACTGTAGTATTTTATATATTTTTCATCAAATTGAATATCACACTCATGCAGTCAGCTTCTTAAACTTCTAAGCCTCAAGAATGCCACCTCCCCACAACACGTAAAGTTCCTGACCACTGCCCCATGCTCCTGCGATACCACTCCACCACGTCTGTCCCATCATCTCATCCCAATACTTACTCCTCTGTGTCAAACAACAATATTTGCTCATCTGTTTCAGAAAGCAGCAGGGTTTGTGATACAGGACAGTGCAGCCTTTGAGTCAGACAGACAGAGACAGGCCGTTGCTACAGGGAGACATAGAAACAAGTATATACACAAGAAAAAGTCACTGACATACTGACATCTGACACAAAAGTATAAATGCATATCTTCACTAAGCAATTATTGTTTTTTGCTCATACCTCACTTATTACCTACACCCTCTGCTTTTCAATCTGTTCAGCTACAGCGTTGTGTCTCCGAATTTAATTATCTTAGCAATCCGAATCCTTTTCCGGCACTGAAACCACATACTGTCATTATATTAATGCTACTATTTTTGTATATATTTGTACATATTATTTTGATTGTACTTTTTACATTTATATTTATTATTGTATTTTGCACCAAGGGAGTGGCACTCCAATTTCGTTGTACCCTGTACAATGACAATAAAGGCTATTCTATTCTATTCTATCTTTTACATCTGTTATAATCATGCAGCCTTTTACTCAGGGACAGTATCTAGTTAAATAGCCAGTAAAGTAACACAACAAATTATAGAAAGTATACTCTTTATTCAAGGCTGTACACACATTTAACAAAGTTACAGTCAACAAAAGTCAACCCAGGCGTGATTCATAACAATACATACATTTTCAAACTAACATGCAGATCATGGCTATAAAAAGTTAATTGTTTTAGATGTGTCAGGGTTCAGGGGAAACAAACAAAATACTGTTGACCCACTCTATGTGGGTCAACAATGTCTTGACCAGTCCCAACTAGTTGTTCAAAAACAAACTTTTGATAGTTCTTTGAAAAGAAGCAGAAGTGCATCAGGGTTTTACTGGAAATGCTTGTACATGAACAACATATAGCATAGACTCTACCTTCCTAATATTGTAAATTAATTGGTCAGGATATAACCTTAAATCTGTGGGTTTGCTTTATTTTATATTAAAGCATCTGATAAACATATAATGGCATAGTCCCAAATATAATCCTAATAAAACATTTAAAACCAAAGTATGTGTAAACGTTGTTACTACAGCATTAGAGACATTATTTTATGTTACCGTCAAAACTTGGGAACAGTTTGCAGAGAAAGCAATAATAAGGTGATGCCTGTGTCAGGGATTGTCTTTTTCTGCTGGTGAAACCAAAACATTATTTACAGTTTTTTAATAGGAACTATTTTTTAATTCATTTTTTTTTTAAAGCATTTACACAAAGTGCTATATAACGGTTTCCTTAGGCTGTAGGATCGTAGGGTCTTTGGTGCTAATTGTGGAACTCGAAGCATTCATGTGCAGTACATTTTCACACTTAAGTGTGTGTACTGTTAAACACACTTGTACACAGTCACTTCATTGTCTTCGCTCTTACAGAGACACATGCTACTGTAGCGGACTGCTCTTGCGGCAGAGCTGATTTGCAGATGTCACTGTCTGCCGGTTGCGTCTTTGTTTTCCAGTCAATAGTGTGTAGAAGAATGGATTCACACAAGAGTTCCCATAGGTCAGCCCTGTGAGAATACGATTCACTGTTACCTGTGTCCCCACTGGTATCGTCCGCAGCATGTCAGGCTGGTACAGAGGTAGCAACTGCCAGATCCAGAAAGGAAGAAAGCAAGCCCAGAAGGCCAGAACAATACCCAGGATGAGGAGCAGGACTTTGGGTTTGGGTGGACGGGGAGGACAAGCAGCGCTGCTCCCACTGGCCCAGGCCGGCTGAGTTTGGGACACCCAGTAAAGCCGACCCAGAGTAGCGTATAGTGCTCCGATGGCCAGCCCAGGACCTAGGATGCTGGTGCAGAACAGCACACTCAGATATGTCTTGGAGCTCTGCTCGTCCCATGCTGGCACACACAGCTGGCCCTCCTGGTTCTCCCCATCTTCCAGGTGCAGTGTGATCATCATGGGCAGAGTCAGAGCCACAGCCAGCCCCCAGGCCAGACCTACACGTAGCAGACCGGAAGAATTGGAGGAGGAGGTGTGCAGAGGATGAGCCACAGCCCGGAAACGGTCCAGACTCATGGCAGTGAGAGTGAAGATGGAGGCATGCATGGTAAGGAGGTCCAGGCTCAGGAGGAGGCGACAGCCCAGCTCACCAAAGGCCCAACTGGACGCAAGGCTGTGGTAAACGATGAAGGGAGCGGTGAAAAGGTAGAGTAGATCGGCAAGAGCAAGGCTCAGCACCTGGAGGTGAAGACAGGAGGTGGGAGAGGAAGAGGAGATGGGGGAGGATGAAGGAGAGGAGTTGGCAAGGCAGGACGGTACGGGTACTCTCATTAGGCAGCAGGTTAGCCCAGCTCCACGTCTCCTTCTACTTCTCCTCCGTCTCAGAAGGAGAACTAAAGTGTAAAGATTTCCTGTGATGCCAAGCAAGGAGAGGAGGGAGAGGAGCGCACAGAACAGAGCTGTGGAGGCCAGGCTGGGTGATGGAGAGACGGAGGGAGAGGACGAAGGCATTGAGGAATTTGGGATAATAGGAAAAGTATATGGGGAGGGTGGAGGCAAAGAACCTGAGAGGTTCATAATGTGAAAATATGAGAAGTTTAGAAAGTTGTAAAGAATACAGGTTATAAACGTTTAAAGGTCAGTCTGTTGCATGTAGTCAGATGTAAATTAAAATCTGCAGTTTTAGCAGGGACAGAGAAGAGAGAGGTGGAGTGGGTCAAAAGAAAGAAGCAGGTGGAGATGACAACAAAAGAAAATATGATTAGTTTTTATCATCACCTTTCTCTTTGCTGTTTCTGGAGATTTTGTTTGAAACAGGTGAAGGACAACAAAATGGGTTTGTATTTCTGAACGTGCTTCAAAGTGATTTATGTGCAGTATATCTAAATAGTGAGACTAGATAAAATGAATAAAATCTTATAAACATGTAGAAATGAAAATGCCAGCACAAGCAGTACAGTTTATTTTTTTGCAGAAACGTCCTCTGGCTGAGACAGCCTTTATAGTTTTATAGTTTCACAGGAAGCCAAGTGAAGCTGTCATGGTTTTAGTAAAATAATTGAATTTTCGAAGTAGGAGGGCTCCAATTGAAGGCTGTAAATCTAGGCTGAGACTGCTGAGGGCTTATTTCTTCTTAAGGTCAGCAGCTGGGCAACAGTTAGGCTAAGTGGGGCACAAAAAAGTTGTGAAACTAACGTCTTAAAATTTCTAAATTGTAAAGAGTGACTTTACATTTTTTGGTTTATATTTTGTGTTTTTCTACGCACCAGTAATTTGGATGTGGACCTGTGCACCATCTGCAGTGTCATAGTGCAGGGAGTCTGTCATCACTAACAACTTTATGTGGTGAATTTTATTCTGACAGAAGCAGAGCGTGACGATATAACTTATGTGATTTGCCGTGACATTATTTTGTCAGTTGTGAGACAAACCTATTCATCCAAGACATAAAGTTTTCAGAAGAAATCTAATCTGCTGTGACATCAAAGTAGACTGAAACTGCCTGTGACACACGTGACCCGGCAGCACCGGGGGTTAAGAGCCACTGTTGAACTGTAGAGGAGCAGCCAAACCCCTGCAGTGCTGCGTGCCTTCATACATTACCAGCTCCCTTTAAATAACAGCTACATTGAAGGCTTATTCACATCAGTGATTTCTTTGAAACAGCTGAATTAGCTGTGATAGAATACATGTACGTATCTATGCATTGTGAAGCACAGCTTTGTTTTCGCTGGTCAAAAGTTGAACAATTTTGTACACAATCTGATTCAGCTCAGCTTATTCGAAGGCCACACTGCAATAATTTATTTTTGGCCACTTCAGATATTTAGCCTATTCTAGGCATCCAGACAAATCCTATTATGCCTCATATTGTGATTCATATTAAGATATAAACAAATGCAAGAAAAAAACAAAACATTATAGTATGGTGTAATGACACTCTTTTGGGGGCCTTTACAAATGTTTAAGAAAAATGACAGTCTTCAGTAGAAGACAGAAATTAATTAGACATTAATTTCTCATATATGTGTGTCTCTTACACTTACCCTTTAGTCCCAGATTCTGTAGAAATATTACTCCATGAATTTGGTGAAAAAGTTCAGTTTCCATTTTGACATTTCTCTGTTACTCATTCGTTGCATTAAAATCCCTGTGACCTTGGATTATCTTTACATCAAACAGGCGGAGGTGGTGTAGTTACATGGCGACAGTCTTCCTCCAAACTTTGTGATCTGATCTCTGCTCTCTCTCTTGTCCCGTCCCGAGTGCAGCTCTGACTCTCAGCTCAGTGGCTGGGTCAGTAAGAGAGGAGTGGAATAGGGGTGGGATGGGATGCGGAGTGAGCTGAGTGGCTTATCCTGCGTAGGTCTGAATATTAATTAAGTTGTATGTGCATGAACTGGGGTCCAGAGTGTCCACAGAGTGAATTAAATGATTATTCATTCATAGAAACAGAATATACACCAATGACTTTCCTAATGATAGGTTTCACTCTAAAACAATTATTAGTAAGGTAGGAGGGAGAAAGTCTATTTACTCTATTATCAAATGGAATTTCTAAATAAAATCTGTTTTTTATCATAAAATATTTACTTTATCATAATTGCTGCTATCCCCTCAGCCATCCCACAGCTGAGAAGTGCTATAAGAATTTTACACAGACAAAGTTAATATTTTGTGTTTTAAATTCCTATATTTTATAACCATATCTGGGGGGATTTACAGTATGTGTGATTATAGTTTGATTACTCTCTAATGGTTTCAGTACCTTAGAGCCAGGCGTAAATCTCACCATGAGCACATTACAAAGACTTTCCATGAAAATCTAAAATATGACCATAAATGGTTCTGCAACAACGTGTTTTGGCAAATAAAAATATATAAATCACAGTTATGGTCACTGCATTTAAGTTTGAAAGCTACCAATTTATTGTGAAGGATTTGTGAAACCTGGGTGTTTTATAACATAAAGAGAGCAAACTGGTTTAATCAGTAATAATAGTGTAGATGCATTTGAAAGGGTGGTTTATAGAAAAACAAATTAATGTAGTAATGAAAGTAAACTGTAAAATATAGAAACTAAATGAAAGTCTTCACGCTTTGGACTGACCTACAACTTTCTATTATTAATCTCCCAACAGTAAAACTAAGCAAAGTTGTTACAATGCCAATCACACTCAGAACAAAATGGTCCACACGATAACAATAATAATAATAATATATAATGTATGAGTATGATAGGAACCATTAGAATTTAGTAAGTAGTTAAAAGCAGTTCTGTAACTGGTTCAGTTCATGGAGTTGAACCTCTACAAGTTGGTCAAAAATGAGAATGAATGAAAAATTGAAACATTAATGTGAAACTGTACAGGAAGATTAAATGTTCGACTCTCTCTGTGTTTAGAGTCTTTGCAGGAAGGGCAGAGAAACTAACCTACTGAGCCAGCGTATCGTTGGTATTTGCTGTCATTTCGTGATGCACTGCAATAAGTAACACACTTCAGCTCTGACCCAATGTCAATACCACATCAGCTCATGTTCAAACACAGCGTCTCACACCCCACCAAGGGATTTATATGATGATTTGGTCTTTAAATTCTTGAGGAAATTAATTATCCAGTACCCTCGCCTGTGTCAACATTTTTCCATGTCAGAGAAAAGTTTAACTGGTAGATCTAATAAGTGGTCTTACTTAAAGCTATGACAACATCACAGAATAAATGGGTCTTTCAGCAGTTATCAAAAGCAACTCACAGTTGCCTGTTATCCACCAAGTTGTTTTTGGCCTGTAGGCTGTAGAAGCCACAGCTGTGGTTTGCCAACTTCAAGAGGCTGAACAACTTGGAAATGATTTAGTTGTGACTGGCCAGTAAAATGTGTGGGCTGCACACCTCATGTTGGTGGTGTGGAGTCCACGTTGGCTGCTTCATACATGTACTGGTGTACATAAGATAGACAGAGACAGGCACTAAAGACGAGAGAGGGGCTGAGAGGGAAGAGGGGGACATACCTATCCCCATGGGGTGTGAGGAATTTGAACAAATACCTGGCATAGGGCTGCCAAAATAGGAGAGACAGGGGAGAGGACCATGGAGGGTTGAGAAGTATAGGCTCCCCCATACAAGGAGATGGGAAGGTAAAACAAAGATGGAAATGGAGAACAAGTTTAAATGAAGTGATATCAGGTGATGTCTGATGTCTCAAGATTATACACAAGTGGGATAAATGGAGACAACTGACTATGGATGGTGAAACCATTTGAAAATGACGGTTGACAGGCAAACGTGGGGGAAAAGGAGCAGGGAAAGGAGTTCTGGCTGTACTGTGCTGTTATTTTGTCTTTGTCAGAACACATCAATCTCAGTGTGTACAGACACATTATATATTTTCTAATTACATTTACCTGAGCTGTGGGCTTTGTTCCAGCTCTCTGACCTGCAGTCTCTGCTTTCCCCTTCATTAATTAGTCTGCATCAATCTTTAGTATGCAAATGTATGAGGCAGGAAGATGATAGCATAGAGAAAATACTGGTGTGTTCAAGTGTTTCTGATTTATTGATTAGATTTTTTTGGTCATATAAAGGTTGCTATTTGTTCCAAACTAATACTTCATTTTTCATAAAATAACTTTAATCGCTAACTGTAGATCAATTTTCTGTGTCTAGAGTGATAAACTGTTGTTAACTGTTAACTTCCTTCAGTTAACAACAGTTTTAGTAATTAAAAGAAAAAACTGTACATGTCTGTGACTGCACCCAGAGCTACACTATCTGAATAGAAACCAGTTCCAGAGCATAACTATTCCTGTGGAGGGATAATATTGGAGTCTGACCTTCGTACTGAACTGATATAGGCTTTATCATTACAATAACTATACTAATGTGCTCGCGACTTTGAAATGTTCTCTGCTACACACATGTTTCTGCACCTCAGATGTCAAGATATCACAGAGCCAAATGGTCCCTGAGGTGTCTTTGTGCTACTGGACGTTCACCAGAGGTTGCGCATATGAAAACAAAAAGGAACTTGAGATCACACTCGCACTCCCTTGGAAAAACAGAGTTTATTATTCTGTATATCTTAATCTGTTTATGCAGCACATCCAAAAGAAGGTTCTGTAACATGTCTAATCAAAGGGTAGTCCCCGTATGACAAATGCCCAACACATAACCACTAACCGCTCCCTAACCTTTTTCCGGCTGTCCTTGCTTTCTTCATTCATTTAATTAATTAGCTTACCCAAACTGACTGACAAATTGCTCGTTGGTTGACCGTCCTCAGTATTGTAGCCTTGATTAAATGGGCGGACGTGTTTGTGTGTGATAAATGATTGTTGGACCAGGTTGACTCACAAGTTGTGATGAGTTATTGATCCCCTCCTCTCCCCTCCTGTCTATCTGTGTTTATAGATGTACATCAGGTTTCTCCTGCTTCCTCAATGCAAAGCCAGCAGGAGTTTGTGCTGGGTACACTGTGATCTTCAGATTTGCCGCTAGTCATATACAGTATAAATTAAACTTTTGGTGAGACATTTAGGGACATAACTGTGGGCACTGGGTTGCAGCAAATACCAACTTAAGTCTAGTTGTCTTTCACCTTGGACTGAATCATACATCTACACTGCATGCGTTCTAAATTACTATACAAAGACATAGGGATAGGATTTCAGTTAAATTGTTCTTGCTTGATTTAGTTCTCATATTGAGACGACCTTTGTCACTCTCAGACGGGACTGTTAATTTGTGAGGTGATTTATTAAACAACACCTTGATGATGCATAATGGGGAGAAAGAAAAATCTTGCTGGAGAAATTGTTTCATGGCTTTTGCAATGTTTTGCAATACTGGTGTCTTCAAGAAATACAGGCTGAAAAAACCCATTTATTATTATAATTTTTTTACAATAAAACGTCACATCTGGTGAGCTGGAACAAGAAAATGTTGGAACTTATGTTCGTGAAAGTATAGTCATGCAGATCAATTTTCTGTTAATAATCAATAGCAAATTAATTGTTGTGTTTACACTATATACTGAAACAAAGAAACACTTTTAAATTTGCATATTTTACTGGAACATGGTATAGATTTTAGTCTGCACAGAATCCCAGCCTCTTGTCTGTAATGCAGAGAATCTTTATTCTGTCTGCAAAGGGAACACGATGCACAATGAACTAATATGCTCCTTCCCCTGAAATCTCAGAGCATTAGATTTGGCACTTGTGCGACTATGACAAAATCTGGAAGTTGTTACAAGATGCTGAGCCTTAGTTTGCTGCGACTCCTTTACCAGAAATCAGATCAAACATTTGTAAACATGGAGCATTATCAGAGCAGCCAGAATCTAACCAGCTCTCATGGAAGTGAACTCTTCCTTATTGAGCAAAATTGTTTAATCCTGTTCTGTAATTTGCTGTGAATGGGTGTGAAAGCAAAGTAATGAAATAGACTATAAAAATCAAACTTTACTACTTCACAGAAAAGCATCACTAAAATCCATGTTACATTCCAGACTCACAAATCACATTTTACTTTAAAAGCTTCTATAAATCCAAAGGTGAAAGCAGGTATTGCGTTTCTCTTGTTGTCTCTTGTTGTAAAACACCTTAAGGTGTGAAGGACCTATCTTTTAGTGTCTGCACAGCTGCCAATTTTAAACCTTGACTTGTAATTAGACCCTCAGAAACCAGGTGTGTAGCCCCTGGTCGGTCAGTAGCCACCCAGTCCAATTATGTAATCACTGGTTTGAAATTAACAAACTGATGCACATACATTTCAGTGCTGTTTCTCTGTTGGGTGCAAAAATAGCTTCAATCTGCCCACTGGTGGCTCATAATCAGTATTGCATCTACACATGTTAATCCAAAAATGATGATGGAGTAATTATGTAATGCTTCAGTGAGGATGTACTAATGCTTGCTCAAGGGCTTCACCCTGGGGTCTACACTCTTCACATTGCCACTCTGCTGCAAATGTTCCCTCTAAATCACAAAAACTGAAGTGAAGTAGGCACTGTATGAAGTTTCCAAATTACTGTTGCGCATTAAATGTTTAAATACCTTTGTATGACAGTAACTGCTCCGCAGTGGAAATATTGAGCCGTTGAAATGAGCACTGCTGATGGTTTTATGCCTCATTACTAGTTAAACAAGTAAAAAGGAAAGTTCTGCCCCAGATGCACATATCTTTCATTGTTTGTTTTAGACCGCAACTCCGGCTCCAAAGTTTTACCACAATCAAATCTAGTCAGACACTGTTTATGTGACACAGGGGCTCAGTCACAGTAAACACACTTTACCACATTTTTACAAGTACTTTGTACTAGGCATTTTTATGTTTCTTTATCAGAGAAGTGATTGAAAGCGATGACAGGAAAAAAATGGAAAGAGTGAGAGAAAGAGCAAATGGTTTGTCTCTCTATCTGTTTTCATCATAAGCAGCTTCTAACAGAAGGAACCAGAGAGGGATTGATCTTTTTCTTAATGTCTGTACTGGTACAAAATATATAATCTGCATCAATGACATAATGCTTATTTCCTCTCAACTTCTTATGTTTCTGATCATTCTGCTGTCATGACCTCCCACATGTGTCTGTCTCTGCCCCCTTCCCCTCCCAAACAGTTTTCCACCGGTCAATTACGATTAGTATATTTACTCAAACACTTATGCAATTTATAATGACACAGGCATCTGGATGCATGTGATTCTGATTGAGTTTGTATTCACATAAACACATCATCAAAGATGAACTCCACATATTTGTAGTGAAAGCTTCGATATTTTTAAGGAAACAGGTAAGTTCATATATCATTATCCATTATCGTTGCTGGCTGTAGCCAATTGTTGTGGCTGCAGCATTATGTCACTTTTTCACTGTGTGTCATTCTCAATTCTTATTTCCACATAGTGACTGAGCTCATGACATCATAGGTCACTTCATGGTTGCCTTGACTGAGATTAAATCAGATTAAGTATTAGTAAACACACACACTATTGCTTTCTGTCACTCTCACACACACACACAAACAAACAAACACACACACTAAAGTAACCCACTCAGTACTCTGGTCACTATGATGATCACTTCCTTTCCCTTTTTGCCTCTCTCCGTGTCTCTGTCTTTCATATTCAAATTGAAATTCAAATGGCAGTTATTGACATAAAACTCATGGACAAAAGGAAAGTTCATTTTTATGGCACCTTTCAACAACAAGGCCACTTGAAGTGCTTTACATAAATCAATTTTACAAAACAAAACACAAAATAATATAAATAAAAATAGATATATTCTTAAGTACTTCTTTAATTGTAAACAATCTAGGATAATAAAAAAATATAAAAAACACACACAAATACATATAAACAAATATACATACATATATTTATATGCCTTGATGAGACACTTTGTTTGGTTTTCCTCTTATTTGTCTCCTGTCCAGAGGTGTTATAGTGTATGTGACTGAGCTCGTGAGCACGCTTGTCCTGGTATGGGTCATGGGAGTGCTGGAACTTATCCTAGCTGTCATTGGGTGAGAGGCAGGGTACACCCCGGACAGGTCACTAGTCCATTGCAGGGCTGACATATAGAAACAACCAATGATCCACACTCACATTCACATGTATGGACAATTTAGAGTCACATGTCTTTGGATGGTGGGAGGAAGCCGGAGTACCAAGAAGAAAACCCACGCAGACACGGTGAAAATATGCAAACTCCACACAGACACACCCGGGTCCTTCATGCCTTGAGGTAACAGTGCTCATCACTACACCACTGTGCCACCCATAACCGTAATCATACAGACAAATTTGTCAGAACCAGATGTGGATTAAGTATTTGGATCATTTACCTACAGTAAAAGTGGCACACACTCAAAAGGTTACTTAAGTAAATATATAAAAGTATGAGCTTAAAAACTAGTGACAGTACCAAAAGTAAGAATACGCTTTTATAGAAAATTATATTTATACACATCAGTAAATATGATGCCAATGAATTATTATTGATGCATATCAAGTTAATGTTGGTAAAGATGGCTCTGGTTTTAAGCCCCTTCTGATCAGCATATGTATTGAATACTACTAATACCTATATTTTGATTATATTTTTTGCACCGGGAATCCACACTCATAAATATGTGTTTAGTAGACCTATTTCATTATAAAAGAAAAAGAAAAAGTTTGTGCTTTTGAGTAGACTAACATTCTAATCCGTGATTAATTGTGCGTGTATTAAATATATAAACTGATCTAATATCGATGGATCAGAAATGGTGGACCTTTGACAAGGTCACGCTGGCAGAGAAGCGCGTGGAGGTCACGTGAGCGCGCTCGTCCGCCACCTGAGGGCTCGCGGACAGTTGACAGGACACCGGCGGCACGCGGCGATTTGCGCTCGGGCTCCAATCATTGTTTTTTTTAAATTGTTTTATTAATAACTACTTAAATATAACTAAAGAAAGGATTAAATGAAACTGACGTCGTCTGAATTAAAAGAAGAAAAAGTCAACGACGGGTAAGTTATGGCCGAATTCATAACCACTTTTGGTTAGAAATTATTTTCAGTTTACATTGAAGTATTGTCGTTTAAACTTCATCTACACGGTGGGTCAGTTCTGTAAACTATCAAATATAAAAATCAGTCAAACTCACACAAACAGAACAGGCTCATTTTGCAGTTTTGGTCACATGAGTAGCACTGCTGATAATAACATAGTTAATAATAATTTAATTATAAAACATAAGGAAAATAAACATTAAACATTCCCCCATGTCTTTGTAAAGTAAATTTCTATGTCATATATTTAATTAGATTATAGATCTAATAGAAAGTTAGTGGTTTTTGGTTAACTTGTGTCCTGCAGTACTGAAAAAAATAATAATTTAGGGAGTTACTGTGAGGGAACAGTGCAACAATAAACAGATAAAGTGGGCAGAGAGCTTGTTTTAGACTTTAATCCTTTTTTGTTTTTATGAGTTGTGAACTAACAACAAATGGGTTTTAAAATGATGTAATACTTCTGGGCGACTGAGAAAAAACTGTGAAACAAACTGCAGTACAGATGCACATTCAGTGTTTCTTTGCAAAATCTAGTTGGTGGATAGGATTCATATGTTTTTTGCGTCCATGTCAACACTGGAGGATAAATCAAGTTTAAATCAAGTAGCAAGATCTGGCTCAGGGTTTTTTAAACAGGCATGCAGGGTAAAGTGGTTGGAGCAAAGTACAGGATTAAAAGATGACAGTGGTTTATTCCCCAGTTTATTCTTTTTCTAAAGGTCTGTGTGGATTCCTTTTATAAAACTTTGTTTTTATATAACGAGCCTCAACCAACCCAACAGGCTGTTTTTATTAATATTAATTTTAGGGTAACTACAATTAAAATTAAGTAATTTGACCAATGCATAGCATTAAGTTAGCAGGTAAACATTAACATAAATTTACTATCATGTGTTTGTAGATATGAAATATGGGAGTTAAAGATTGAAAATAGATGTTTTTAGCATAGTACAACTTGATAGCATATTTTCAGAGACCCTCTCTGCTCAATAAATGTCAGGGTCACTGAAACATCAAGACCCATTTTGCTTGAAGTCTCTGATTATTATTTTAGTTAAAACATAGCATAAGAACAATGTTGGTAGACAGAGGAGGCATTTTATTTTTCATGTCAAACAGCTTCAACTTTGAATTTTCTAATAGAAGGTGTAAAAAATAACTGAAGCCCCGTGTTTTTACCCCATAAAGAAAGCATAATATGTATGTTTTAGACGCCTGTGGATCTCATCTACGTTTGATAGTAGCCATACACACACTTTAGAGATGAACAACATTGTAACCAGATGTTCTGAGGAGCTCTGTCATGTTGTTTTGTGTGCACACTTCAGATGCAAATATCTGTAGACACCATCACTTTGTGCTGTCTTAGGGCAGACTGGGTGAAAGCAGCTGATCATGATGTGCTGTGGACATGTGTAGTGTTGAGATGTCTGGGACTAGAGTGAGCTTGCAGCTGCAGGGGACAGAGACTATTTTATGTAATCAAACACAGCAGTATGCTAATAGAGTAAATACTTCCATACTAAAAATGTAAATTGTAAATATATGGTATAGATTTCACTGTTATGATTATTCTTTAAATTAGAAAACACTTATTCAGTTAAAACCACCACATTGCAACCTGCAACATCTTAACTCCCTAGATTAAAATTTGGACGTCATCACAGGATGACCTCAAGTCACTGCTGAGGAAAGAAACAGCAGCAGAAAAGTTTCAATTAGATGGAATAAGGCCCAGTGCCAAAATGACTCCAGACTTGTGCTTGTGCTGCAATGTGTTTGTAAGTGTGTGTGTGTGTGTGTGTGTGTGTGTGTTTATTGTTCATCTGTGATTTTCATGTGTGTACCCAGATCAGACCTCAATGTATTTAATATTTAAGTAAACAAACCGCACTAAGGGCATGGTGGTAATAATAATGGTCTTTGTTTCTTGACATTAATTTCTAATTTACCTACATGTTTCTGTTTCTCATAATTAAAACCCCAAAACAACAATATACATTATGACCGATTACTGTCTTTACTGTAGCATATGTTTTTGTTCCTTAGGGATAAGAATATTTTTTAATTGTTTATCATTTGTGACAAAACATCTTTTTCTGTGTTCAGAGAGACCTGTGTAAAATCTGATAAATTGACTTAAGTAATGTTAATTGAATCGGTATCAGCTGGGGCTAAAATATTATGAGTGCAGCAGAGGAAGTGATGTAACTCACTGCAACTTTCTCCGTATCTCTGTTTGAAGTTAGGAGCCTGAGGCTGAATTAGCTGCTACTAGCATAGATTCATGCAGATATTTCCTCTAGCACAGACAAGACCCCGTTAGAAAAATGTTTACAATTACAACGCTTTGAAGATGCTTGATATTAAAATCCACCTGTTATATTTTACTGTATATGATGCAACATCTCTTTATGTTTGGTGCTGCAACCATCAGCTACAACATATAAATGATGCCAGGTCAACACTTGACTACAGCTCTGTTGATCAGATCAGGTCAGCTAAAAGCAAGAGATCACTGCAGTTCTGTAATGTGTGTGTGCCTTCATTTGATACTGTCAGGCTGTTACAGCTGTTGCAGAAAACTCTGTGTGCATTAAACGTGATTAAACTTTGTATTAAATGTAATAACTAAGTCTGAAATAATATCAGTTGATTGAAATATGTCTGAGATAGAGAGCCATGTGACAGAGAGAGAGAAAGAGAGAGAGATCCAATCTGCCCTGGTTTTTATCCTCCACTGATCAATATAAAGTATTGATGTCTCCATATTTGCATTGCGGCTTTGCAATGTAGAGCATCCCTTGGGTTTTGTGTTGTATGTTGTAATAATCTTCCAATCCTCACAGCATTAATGACACACGAAGCACTTCAAAGAGCACAATTAGATTGTGAATATTACTTTACTGAAATAGTTGTTTTTAGAAAATAAGAACAGGAAATTTGACAGATCACATGTGACAGGTGTGTGTTAAGTGTCAAAGCAAAATAAAGACTGTTTATTCAATGGATTTTACAATGACACTGGAATCATATTCTCTGCAAACCTAAGCTGCAACCCAAGCAAATAACATGTTAATATGCTCAGATAATCTGGATAAAAAGGGGACGGGGGAGGTGCCACAGAAAGACTGAATACATGACACATTAGAAAGGTGAGAAAGATAGGTGGTGAACCTGGATTAGTGTGGTCCTGTAACAGATTTATAAACGTCATTGTCAAAGCAGATGTTTAGTGTACCGTGTTTTTGCATTCATGTGAAAAGTACTACAGTGTTAGTTAAAGTGGTAATTCAAAACAGTGAGACTGGAATTAACAATTTGTCTGTGTAGTCATTCATTTTGCCGCTTAAAAATTAACAAAATTTAATTAAATCAATAATTAATCAAGTTTATGTCAGTGGAGTGAAGCTATGGGCCTTATGTCACACCTAAGAAGACCAGTCAAGTGAACAGTATTATGTCCTGGACATCATCAAGTTTATTGTTTTTTTTTATTGTTCAACCATCTAAAACCCAAAGTAAATAAATGCTTATATGTAAAGATTTACATAATGTACCTTACTACAAATATTAGCATGAGCGTAAAAATAGCTCCAAATTATTTTTCTCTTGAGCAGCTAATCATTGCACCTCTAGTTTATTAACGAGCATAGCTGTATTTGGTTAATTGTAAATAAGTATGCCTAGTATTGAAAAGGATGCTAAATCACATGTAAAATAATGTGCTATTCATCGGCTGTTATGTACCGTTATGCTTTTAAAACAATGCAATCATTTTAAACACAAACTTTGGGTTCATAGTATTTTGCTTTCTGGACTCAATAGAGTAGATTTGCTTAAAAGGGCACCTGGACTTCATCATATAAAGAACACTGCAGATCTGGGGGTCCTGGCAGTGTGACATGCACACGACAAGTTTTCCCACACGTGCCTGCATGTTTTTATATGAGGAGTCATTTGAGATATTTGCCACCTCACTGTGATAAGATTAAGCAACACATGGACACGTGCACCCTCACATTGCCTACAAACACACACACACACACATACACACACTTCCCTCATCACCTCCTCCAGCTACCATCGTCAGTTGTCCAGTGACACTTTAGCCCAATCACACAGATAGCAGACTTGAGGGCTTGTTCATTTGGTGGTGTTGGCAGGAGCTACGTCAGAGACATCAAGGTCAAGACTGTCTCCACATTTGTTCATGAACTGAGCTTTGAGCACACGCCTGGCAGAATCTATTCTTACAATTGTGTGGGAATTAAGACTTTATGGTTCGACTTGAGATCAGTCTGAGTTCAGGTATTGTTCCAACATATAGTCTTTTTGTCTATTTTATGAGCTACTGTGATCATTTTCAGAAATCTTCAAATTTTATTAAACTGTAATAAGCCACATTTGAGGTATTTGCTTAATAAGAATAAATCAAAACTAATCATAGAATAGGAAATGGATCTTAAGGAAGATTGTTTCATGCATGAAATCAGTAATTTTACATCTCAGCTAGCAGTGTATATCACTGATTTGCCATTTTATTTGTTCATCTTTATTTATTGCTGTTTCTTGACACTGTTAACAGAATTAAATTAAATCTTCAGAAATTTAACTCTATGTAGTCAGTTTATTCATCTATCCTCAGATTCTATTAAAGTTTATTAATGACTCAAGGTGACCACTATATTTGCAAGGCTGCATAAATAGTCGAATAAGTGGAAATATTGGAGTCAATTTTCACAATTTTCCTGTGTTATCCCACATCCCATTAATGCCACAACATATCCTACATGTGTGTGTGAGTGTGTGTGTTTACAGATATTCTTGCTACTTTTTAGAACAGTCATGGCTCTTATGTAAGTCCTCAGAGGATTAACCAAACTAACGGTGAGATTACTGGAGTCACGAGCGCAGCTGTAATCTCCACAGCAAGATGTACTACCTCTTCGCCCCAACCAACCCAGACTCCTGCTTTATCTCAGTCATTTCTTTAAGCTACAGTTCCATCTCGACCTTTGCCCAAGAAACCTACCTCTAACCTTTCTGTTGGCTTTAATTCTTCATTGCTTATTAATTGCCATGTACAACCCTGCAGATTTACTCATCTCATGCTTCTTCTTCCCCTTTAAAGTTTTATGGATTTTGGATTTAAGTCTTGAATGTACAGAAATACAGATGTTACTAATTTATTTCCCTTTGTTTCTCCTCACAGGCTCCATTAGTGCAGGGGCAAATCTAGGTGAGATTTCAGTCAAGTTAAGATGGTTTACATGAAAACATCCACCATATTTCTGCATTAAAGAATCCAAGGACATACACCACAAACGGTATGTTTCTGATCACTGTCCATTTTGATATTTATCATACGTATGTAGTATGTGTAAAATTCCAGATAGTGCAGAAGTGATGCAACAGGAGTTTGTTTTGAGACAAGCATTGACAAGTGAATTACAGAAGCACATGTTACAGCCTAGTTTTGGAATTTCTACCTTATTTTTCATTTTCATTCTCTTTTTGTTTCATAACTCGCAGTGCAATAAATAACAATGCCCTAGAGCAAAGGGATTTAAAACAGACAGCCAACGCCTCGGTGAAGGGAACTGAAATACCAACAAACTTTTGTTGTCTTCTGCTGTGAGTTGTTCCCGACATCAACAAAGCTCAGTGCTTTTGCTCAACATGTGTCAGAAAGGGAGATCAACACAACACAAGTAAAGATGAACCCTTATGTCACTTCTCACTTCAGGAGGGATCTCTTTCCCCATTTCCATTTGTTGTAGACTTTTGTCTACCCTTCTGATTGAATGTTGAAATGTTGTTCCATAAGTCATAACAGTAACTTGTTGAATGTTTTCCAGTTCTGTTTGTACTTGCCAGTCTTGAGCAGTGTTTGATCCTGAAACACTGAATACTCTGTCAGGATTCAGTAGTAGATTTCTCTGGACATGATCTGGCAAGGTAAATACTAACACTACAAGCCTCTCTTTTTATTGCCAGATGTATTTGCACATTTAGTTTTTTTTGCTTTCTGTAACATTTTAAATAATGTTTTGGTGTATCGCATGTTCTTATTTGCACTTTACATCTTCATACATTATTATATTTGTTTGCACAAACTCTCTCTGATGGTCATGTAGCCTTTTTCTAGTTCAAACAGGCAACGGTGCTGAGTAAGACACTGCAATCCATAAACCCAGTAAGGCTCTCAGCTACATTAACTCTCAGCCCTTCTCAGGTCTTTCAGTGGTGTGTATCTCACTTGTCACCTTTGGAACCAGACCTCCAGCAACATGTTGAAAACCTTCTCAGGTGACCTGTGTACTTACCTTTCCTCTCTATATAAGTCTTCTACTCGAAGCTAAAAAAACACAGGCAATGCTGGAAGTGGATCAAAGTAATCTCTCTCTGTTGTTTTCTTCCCTTCTTCTTATCTTTTGTCAGGCATAGGTGTATTCTCAGCTGTATTGCTGAACTGTAATGAGGTATGTCTTGTCCTGAGAGACTTACTGTTGCAGGTGGTTGCTAACAACCATATAGGCAAGATCAATATCATCCATGCAACAGTCAGCACAGAAAACAAGTAATTTGACAATGGCCATCAAACACATATCCAGACCACTAAAAAGAAAATGTGAAATAGTTAAAGCAGTGACTTGATTGAACAGGAAATGGCAAACAAAACACCATTCTTTCAGCTAGGCCCCCCTTGCTGGGCAAAAGTGATATTTCCCTAACTGGTGAATACAAGTACAAGTCATAGCCACACATGTCAAGTCACATGAATGTGCTGATGTAATGTTTTTTTTTTTCCATGCCTAAACCAAGGGGTTGTAAAACTGGGAAGGACTTTGTTCGTAAGAGCTGGCATGTTTGTTTGCTTTTTAGACTGCATGTTAATTAATTAATTATTAATTAATTTGTTCCTTGTCTTTTATGCTTAATTTTCATCTTTTAGTATTGTTATGGAAGGTACACATTGATCTGTGTATCCTTAATATGTTTATTTTCCCATCCTCTTTCTCTATTGCATTGTCAGTTTATAGCTTTTATCAATGGATGCCGACTGAACACTTTCCTTTTATTGTTCATAATTGACCAGAATCACTCCTGCATGCTTATGTGGTGCCTGTTGAGATCAACCCAGCCCTACCACTCCTTCTCATGCCAATTCTTGTAAACTGGGAGTTACAGAAGTACGGCTTCTGTACTGCTGACATTTTTTTTTATAGTTCAGCTCTCTTTATAATCAGTATGATTTAAAGCCACTTGTTAATGTTGTTAAAGAATGCACTTGTGGACCACTTTGTTTGGAAATGGATCTAACAGAATGGTAGACTGTGAGAAAGAACATTTTCCTAGCACCAGTGGAAAGGGCGCTAGTGACTGACCAATGTTCTTGGAGGGAACTATCCTCAGGTCCAGTTATCTCCACAGTTATCTCTTCATTAAGAAGGACTGAAGCTGAAAGACCACACAAACTGTAACATCATTCTCTCACATCTCTTTATTACCACATCAACAGTTCCTCCTTGAGCAATACTAAGTAACTGTGAACATCTGCACTGGAGATAAGAGACTTTAGTACATGATGGGAGCGGCACGTGTCAAACGCCGCTTCAGTGCTGTGGTGGATGGGCCAGTGGAAGAGGAGGAGGTCATGAGGCTGGCACAGAGTGCTGCAGATACAGCAAGGGCAGGGGGAAGCCCATCGGGATCAGGGACCCCAACAAGCCCCTCCCCAACCCATGCCCTCAATGGAAAAGCTCTACCTCTTCAGAGCAACACCAACAATGCACGGAGGCAGAGTGCCATTGGAGAGTCAGCTGGGGGAGATGCAGGGGGAGAAGGAGGGATGAGAACAGGAGGAATGTGCTCAGGGAAAAGGAGTGGACAAGGAGTAAGAGAGGAAAGCCGTTCATCCTCGGACCAGGGTTCCTTCTCTTCCCCTTCCACTACCAGCCGCCGGCACACCAAGCGTTCAAGCCGCCGGCCCCGACAACGCTTTGTAGGCAAGGACGGACGCTGCAACGTCACCTTCGTCAACATGAGCGAGAGGGGCCAGCGTTACCTCAGCGACCTCTTCACCACCTGTGTGGACATCCGCTGGCGTTGGATGCTGGTCATCTTCACCCTCTCCTTCCTTCTCTCCTGGCTGCTCTTTGGATTTGCCTTCTGGCTCATTGCCTCCGCACATGGGGATCTCTCCATTCGACTTAACCCCGGCTCAGGGTCCTCTTTGGGATCAGGGGATGCTGGGCCTGGAGGAAAGTCTGATAGAGAGGCTGTTGTTGAGGAGCCGTGCTTTCTCCAGGTGAACAGCTTCATGGCTGCCTTTCTTTTCTCCTTGGAGACACAGACATCCATCGGTTACGGATTCAGAAGTGTAACTGAAGAATGTCCCCTGGCGGTGGTGGCGGTCGTTTTGCAGTGCATTGTGGGCTGCATTATTGACGCCTTCATCATCGGGGCAGTTATGGCAAAGATTGCCAAGCCCAAGAAGCGCAACGAAACACTGGTATTCTCTGAAACAGCTGTGGTGGCACTTAGGGATGGGAAACTCTGCATGATGTGGAGGGTTGGAAACCTACGCAAGAGTCACCTGGTAGAGGCACATGTGAGAGCACAGCTACTGAAGGTAAGTGGAGGGTTGATGATGGGGAAAAAACAGTTTTTGATTAGAAATAAGCCTTTCATTTGTAAGGGGTGCTGTAGTGAAGTTTAAACAGTGATGATAAAAGTAAAAGTACCAAGAAATAGAGGTTGGTTCTGTGGGAGATGGCATTAGAGGTACAAAGATTGCAGTAGAGAGAAAGGGAGAGCATTGAGACCATCTGGCCTGTATTCTGTGGACTGTTGTTAATAAGAGCTTGTTTTATTTTCCCTCAGGGGTTAGAGAGATTTACCATGGATTAACTTGCCTACAAGTCTTCAACTGAAACCATTGTCCTTCATCATATCATTTTCTCTTGTGTACTGTATTTAGGTGGGCTGGGTGATTCTACTCTACGTGTGCTTACGTTCCTACTTTATCGTCTCATGGTTCCTTTTTTGTGAATGTTTTGTTGTCATTATTGCTGAGTTTATACATGTGTGTATTCTAGTAGAGTTGTCCAAAGGATCAAAATCCGTGGAACACTTAGGGTACATAGACAATGTGACCTCTCTTAATAGCCTGTCCATATCAAAGTTCAGAAAGGGCAAATGGGATTATGTTTGTGAAGATGAAAGAGAAACAATTTTGAATACTGGGACCGGATATTAGTAGTAAAAGTTGAGTGAATGATAACGTGTATCCACTGGAGGTATGACTTGCATTGCTGGATTTTACTGATAATTATAACCAAGCTTTTGGGTTAGGGTAAGACGTTTAATCTCAGCTGGATTTTTTAAAATGCTCATACAATATGGCATTTATTGTGACAGAACACCCTTATTCTGTATCATGGTGTTGCATTTTATAACCAGAATTACAGTTTAATTGAGTTTTTCTGATTATGTTTTGCCTATCTTTGGCTTCTGTTTGTTACATATTGGAAATCGTTTCTAGTCTCAATTTTATATTTTGCCACATGTGAAAATCAATTTTGCTACATCTAATGTGGAAAGTTTTATGTATCAAATAGTGACTTTGTTTTACTCTTTATTCCCAACCTGCTCTCAGTCAAGAGTGACACCAGAGGGGGAGTTTCTCCCACTGGACAATGTGGACATCAATGTGGGATTTGACACTGGCACCGACCGCATCTTCCTTGTCTCACCTGTAACAATTGTCCATGAGATCAACGACGATTCACCCTTCTTTGAGATAGACCAAAAGACCCTGGAGAACGACACGGAGTTGGAGGTGGTGGTCATACTCGAGGGCATGGTGGAGGCCACAGCCATGACCACACAGTGTCGCAGCTCTTATGTGGCTTCCGAAATCCTGTGGGGACACCGCTTTGAACCAGTACTGTTTGAGAGGAAAGACTGCTACCAGGTCAGAGGATAGAAAGATGTAGAGAGTATGGTTTATTCCCTTCTCTTACTGCTTAGTCTGAAATAAAATGGTATTCAATGTAGTATTGACAGTATTGACAAAATTGTAATCCGTTTGATAAGCCTTTGACTCACCATCCCACTCCATTATAAGGTCAAAATCTTTATGTGGTGTGAAATGTTTCAACATCCAAAATTAGACTGGCACAAATGTTGTACAGACTTACCCAGTTTCTAGAAAATGCATCCTGATGACCTTGGTGGTCTCCTAACTTGTCATTAAGCAACATCAACACATCAGACTTCTAATATATGTTTTATTTTTTATGACCAACACCTGCAAAACTAATGTTACTCCTATCAGCCTAAGTTGTACTTTGTATTTAGTGCTAGTTGGAAAATGTTAGCACAGCGCACTTACTAAAAAAACATCCTGCTACATGTCAGCATGTTATTGTCATTATGACCATAGACTGTAGACTCTTATACTCTGTCTTGTTATAATTAAAACATGTATTTAAAATAACAATATTAATTGTTTTAATGGGGAAACTCTTGTGTTCTGTCATTTTACAGGTGGACTACTCTTTCTTCCATCGGACATATGTGATCCCTAACACACCTTCTTGCAGTGCTAGAGAGCTGGCCGAGCGGAAATACATTCAAACCTCACGCTCCTCATTCTGTTATGAGAATGAAGTGGCCCTGCAACTTGTTTCCCCTGATGATGAGCCTAACCAAGACCCTGAATGTGCCTCCCCACCAACCCGAAGGCCATCCTTGGCAGAACATCTCCACTACAATTGAACATGAGGGACAGAGGAGCCCAGGAGAAAAGAGACAGAAAGCTGAAGTCAGAGTTTATAAGATATGCAGGCCAAAAGAGATGGTTTAGAAAAGGGGCAAACCACGAGAGAGAGTGTCAGGACAGGACAGGACACTTCCACTATTTACAGTGATTAGATAGTAAAGAATGTCTAGAACAGGAGCAGGTTGAGCAATCTAAATATAATTTTTAGAGTTTAGAATTAGATGAACTCTATTGTAGATTAGATGAATAGAAGAAATATAAAATAGACAAGAATGGAAGGTTTGGCATCAATTTTTTTTTACCATAGTGAGTTGTCTGATTGGTTCTGGCAATCATTTAAATTTGCCTAAGAAGTCTCACATCTGGCCCATCACCACCACAACACACTCATCTTGTACTAATGCCAGACTGTCGGTATATGCCACAGCACCCCACCGTGGCTGTAACCTGCAACAGCACCTCAATGTTTATGATCCTGGAGAACATTTTGACCTCAATTTGAGGAGGTGGCTTCTGTATGCAATGAAAAGTAGTGTAATTACTACTCAGGAATGTATTCCACTTTGATGCTCACTTATCACTTTGATGTTTTATTTTCTTATGGTAAGTATGAATAGTGCACATTTTGTGGTACTTTGATAAGAATGTAATTGAATATTAGACTGGGTTACTTGTAAAGCCAAAGCAGCACAGCAGTAATGTGGAGAAACAGCTGAAAACTAGCAGCGGTTTTGAGCAGCTTCTTTTCCATGTTATGTACTGTATGTTGTAGGTGTTTTGGCTTCTTTTTTATTTGTCATGCAAAGAAATTACACTGATAACTGTAACATTTGATGTAGTTAAATTCCATTTGATCACGGCAAGCATCATAGTGTTTCAAACCACTGCAGTGATACACAGTGAGTTGTGTACCTGTGATGTTGTCCTGACCAGTTAATCACCATATATTCCTTCTTGCACTGTTATCCACATTTTATATTTCATGTTATATGCCTCTGGCCATACTGTATTGTTTTGCTGTGTTACTTCTGGATTCTAGTAATGAGTGACAGAAGAAGTGTTTTGACACTTTAGTGATCCTTGGATGACCTTTGAGGGTTTGGACTGAATCCAAGGCAAAAAAATAGTGTATTTCATTGGTTCAGTAAATGTACAGGAGGCTTACAGGCAACATCACAAGAACAGTATAGAGATAAACTGAGTGGAAGGTGTAATGTTGAATGAATGCAATGAATGATGACTTTATTTTTTTCAACTGGCTGTTATCTACACTATTTAATGAGGGTTTAATGGAAACTGCTCACTTTATACTACATAGAAATGTATTCTATCTTGTGCCCATAAAATCATGTGACACCCTCCTAATTCTAATGTGTTACAGTTGGTTTCTCTCACAGAATGTGAGTGCAGTGTAGTGGGCGGTGCCTTTACAACAAACCAGAGGTTTTGCAACTGGTCTAACAGCAGCAGTGGTTAATTTAAATTAATATTTTTTTAATATGCCTAAAGCATATTTTCATTTTGTGTATTTGTATAATGCTGCATATTTGGCTGTTTTTTATCACCTTATCACCATTTGTAGTATGATCTTCTATGTAGACGCAATGCAAATACTGTGAACTTGCTCAGTGACTAAGTAGTACAGCATTTAACCGTGCACTAGTGACATAGAGATGCTGCATCAGACTATGTGAGAGATATACTGCAAAGCACCTGGATTGTTCTTGTTAAATTTAGTACTTGTAATAACATCTTCCTATAACAGTTATGTTATATATTATTGCATATATTAGGTGACCTGATTATTTAAGTGTTTTATTACAGAATGTGTCGGTAAAAGAAATCTTGACGTATCAGGAGTGCTGCATGATATAAACACAATATAAACTGTTGACCAGTAAACAGCCTGTTCAACGCACAAACTAAAAAGTTGTTCTGTGGACTTTGCACTAAAATCATGGATGACTAATGACTAATATCACTGATGCTCTAACACAGCACAGTAGTGTTGCTGGACCAGCATAAGCTCACCTCAGTATATCAGTCGTTTCACTTGAGTTATTGAAAATTTATTTTGCAGTAACCTAAAAAGGGGTTAAAGTATTGATAATTTATTACCTGTGTCAATACTGTTCTATCTTTCTGTTCCCCTTACTCTTCTCCTTTAGGGCTACCGCGCTCTATTTATAGGCTGCATGGTGGGTCATGTTGTACGCCCTGCCTCCACTTCCATGAAATGTAACTCGATCGTACAGCACTATCACTTTATTTATGATAGCGCTTTTTAAACACCACACAGAAACAAAAAGGTAGATGCTTATTTGATATTTTCACTGGTTGCTTGAGACTCACTATCAGCCAGTACACATACTACATATATTTTCTAAATCATAGGTGTTTATATTGTAAAATACATAGTAAACTGTAAAACTACATTCATTTTTAAAGAATTTGTGAAATGAAACCAATAAAGCTGTACTTACCTCTTCTTATCTTTCCAAAGAAGAAGAGAAATCTCTCTGCTGAAATGTAATTTCAGAGCTGCCTCGGGCACAGAGCACTTGCAAATTCACTGAACTGTATTGTGAAGAAAATAAAACAACTGCTCCAATTAAGATTTTAATAAAAAGTTATAGAAAATAAAACGTCAATGCTGTTCTCACTCAAAAGCATGACGAACGTGTTTTCTTACGAAAGAAACTAAGAAATGTTAATATTTCCTTCAGAAGTCTCTGTTTTCACTGATAGGCATGTCTGTCAAAGTACAGTCAGGACCTAAGCCAATGGTGTTTTGAACAGGTGGAGGAATGTGAAAACCTTCTGATGTAAATAAAAGTATAAATATTGTCTAGCCGAATGACTGAATTGCATCACTTTGAGGGATTTCTTCCATTTTTTAAATAAATTATATTGTTTTGAAAAGTATAGTTATTTGACTAAGCCACGTCTATATCTATTGAAACTCCTCCTCTTCAAACCTTACCACTACTAATAAAGCACCTCTTAGGAAAAGGATTATAGTGCTTTATTAACCTTAATAATTTATATGCTGTAGAAAAAACAGAGGAGATAAATAAAGCATTATCAAGCATATAAAGCATTCAGTGGCAAATGGTCAGTTTTACTACCTGAGGACTAGCCTATACATCTACTCCTTCTGGAAATATGCTATGAGTCTATCTAGAAAAGAAGAAACCTGTTTTAGGAATTTATTATCTTTCCAATAACTGGCCTAAGAATGAAAATAACTCTTTCATAAAATATAGGCATAGCATAAGATCTCTCTCACAATTAAGACAGTACAGTCGTGGCCAAAAGTTTTGAGAATGACACAAATATTAGTTTTCACAAAGTTTGCTGCTAAATTGCTTTTAGATCTTTGTTTCAGTTGTTTCTGTGATGTACTGAAAGGCTTTTATCGACAATTACATGACATTTATGCAAAGAGTCAGTATTTGCAGTGTTGGCCCTTCTTTTTCAGGAC
>JAUYWH010000008.1:9478124-9675326 GCA_034779795.1 Ctenopoma multispine | reverse complement strand
CCTTTGAAACGTATGAAGTGCTTGTAATTATATTTCAGTACATCACAGAAACAACTGAAACAAAGATCTAAAAGCAATTTAGCAGCAAAATTTGTGAAAACTAATATTTCTGTCATTCTCAAAACTTTTGGCCACGACTGTACACTTGCAAATAATTTAAGAATGGATAAATAAAAATACATTTACAGTAGTAGCTACATTTTAACAATAGCACCTTAAGGTTCACTTGTTTTCAAGAACATATATGTTCCTCTACAGCAAGTATAGAGTTTGTTCTATTAATTACAATTTTAGAACAATTAAGTAGTTTTAGTGGATGCGGTGTAGTCCTATATTTTTTCTCCACATTACAGCTATATGACTATTTAATTGGCTACATTTACATTTAATGGTTCTTTGTCGTTTACTGACATAAACACTGACCACTATCTCCGGAACTGGGTAACCGGGTTCAGTTGTACTTGCTGGGATGATCTGAATCTCGCACGCGGAGTCAGATCACTCCAAGTAGAGCGCCTGTTTGTGTTTAGACGGTAAACATAACTAATCCGATCCCGGATCAGTGTCTGCGGACGTTCGCCGCCACAGGGTGGTAAACAAAGAGCGCGCAAATCTCCCGAACTCCTGCGCGAGAGCGTCGCAGCGGCACCTGCTGCAGCACGCTGATTGGATGTTTGACACGCCTGTCACGTCTGGCCCCGCCTCTCGGCCGTTGGTATTGGTTAATGGCGGACGGTCTCTCTGAAGCCGTCGGCACCATTCGTCGTCTCTCCCGTTTCATGCCAGTTTTGGGGCGGAAAACTGTCGTAGTTTCTATGAGGCGGGTCTAGAGCTCCGTTGTAGATTTTAATTGGAGTTATTTTCTCTGGGTTTTGACTGAAAACCGTCACCGTGTGTCTGGTTGGTTCCCTAGCAGGAAGCTCCTCTCGGGGGCTGAAGCCGTCGCCTTGCCCTCACTGCTCCCTGTTTTATTCTCACCGATAAGTGTGTGCGGCTCCGCTGAGCGAGCGGTGCAATGATAAAAGCCGCATATGCGGTAGCTACACACCTATCAGGCAAGAAAATACCCGAGACCCAGCCTCATCACGGCTCTTCTGTCACCACAGCCTTATCCACGACTCACAGCGGAACCTGAAGGTGAGACATTTAATTACCTTTACCCTAATCCAACTCGTAAATAGCCAGTGTAATATCCTGAACCTATCATATTCCAGTGGAGCTGGCTAACCTCGCTAGGTTAGTCTAAATGCGGTGGCATAACGCCTAAAGTGAAGCGTTGGTGGGACTAGAGACGCTCACACTGGTCTGATCTTCGTGTTCGCCTTCGAAGAGACACTTACGGCCAAATGACCTGAGTTCTGGCCTGTGTCTGTCTAATGGACAAATTATAAAGGATTTAGACCCATAGACCCAAATATAAGGTACTAGCCTGTTGTGATCTTTGTGTTTTACTACTAATAACAATGATAACCATAAAACCTAGCTGTTATTTCCAGTGAAAATGGCTTTGTGGCTGCAACATGCATGCGGTGCACAGAGTCAATTAAAAGGCTGGGCCCATGTGATTGTTCGTGTCTTATGTTGAAGGTGTGGTTGTCTTCGTCAGTTTTCGTGCTCGACTCCTAAAATGCATTTTACAGGGGTCTTTCGTGCCGCAGCTGTAGAGATTTGCAGCCGCACTGTAATTATTATAGCCGGTGGCTTAATAATGTCACCTCTCCTCACTGCCTGCTGCTGTGCGCAGATGCCACAGAACCATCACCGATGCACTTCGCATCAAAGCTGAACAAAAAGGCGTTTCCAGCCCCCAACCCGCTTAACACGCACAATCACGAGCAGGCACTCACACATTAATCAGACACACACACAGACACAGACCACAGGACCTCCCGCAGTGAATGACCTCAGTTCAAACTCAGACAGAAGGTTTGGGCTGTGGGCTGCTGCTGATTGTTGTGGGTGTTGCTATGGAGGAAAGCCCTGCGACTTTGGAAGATCCAGCTGCTGCGGGACGAGGTTGCTGGTCAGTCCAGGCTGTACTGCGACAACCTGCGAGGTCTCTGTGAACGTGTGCCGGTGAAGATTTTGCTTCAGCGGAATTATTGGCATCTGTGGGAGTCAGCAACATCGCACACTACTGCAGTGATGGCATGCAAAGTATTCTTCTGAGTCAGACTTGAAGGTGTAGTTGAAGTTGTAGAGATCAAATCTCGGTCAAAGTCATATGACAATGATTTGGTCATAATAACAAATGGTTAATGATGACTATGAACTATTTATTATAGTAGACTATGTACCTGATTCAATCTTTGTACATGAATCATCATTCTCATCTCAAATTATTTTATTTTTTACACTCATGATTTTTTATTTTCTTGCATTATTTTATCACATAACGCATAAAAAGACCAAATAAGTAATTGATTATAGCCATTACAATGATGATGATGCACTACCTGAATAGCCAAACCCTGATATACTCTGTGCCATAGACACCCAGAAACTATTAAAAAAACACATAACTGATTTATGTCTTCAGTGGGAACAATTGGGCTTGAACCAGAGGTCAGAAAGTAGTGTAAAATGGATTAATATTCCTTTTGTTTTGGTGTGTTCAATGGTTTTGTTGACATAAGAATCTAGAATTAACACAGGCCATAGTTTCCATACCAAGTATCAGGGTGGCGACATCTTTTTTGTCAACATGCTTATTCCACACCCAGACTTATATTGGAGTAACAGGTATGGTACTGACAGGGCTGGAGACCGAGCCCTGTCATGAGCAGACAGAGCTAAACAAAGACAGAGATGCATAGCTGGAATCAGGCCTGGTGACATACCTACTGGAGCATGGAGACGCCTAATAGTTAACAAACACAATACAAGCCTGGACAATAGTCTTACCTGTCTGATCAAAGTTGACATTTGCTGGAAGTCACACTTGTTTCATTTCCTGTGGTTACTTAAGAGGACCTTACTGTATATCATCTCATCCCCTCGTGAAGCTTAATTTTGATTATTTTAATGATCGATGTTGATTGCAACAAAAAACTATATTAGGTAGTTCATCATTTAGACAGAAAATTAATCCATTCAGAGTGACTTTTTGAAGGGTTTCACCCTTAAGTCAAATTTCTGTCTTGGTTGCACATTTAAATTAGGTAATCAAATTACATAGATAAATCAGATGATTTCTTCCTATGACCTGTGTCTCCAGTCTTGTAGACAATTATATCAAGATGCTGTCATTAATAAGTCATTGACTTATGAGAATTTAATACGTCAGGTATTCAGTTGAACTGAATACTGAGAAAACCATGAAATGTTGCTTGCATAAAGGTGTAAATGATAAAAGAATGTATAATTGTCATAATAGTTGTTGGTGAATTTTCAGTCAATTGCTATTGCTGAGTTTACATTTGTGCCATGTACTGTTGATTGATCAGTACAGACCATCCCGGTCTCAGTAGCAGCTACTCTGTCTGAAGCAAATCCATTTCTTCTGACCTTAATGGGAGGTTTGACAGTTTCTTCCACCAAGTGAACTTTCCTCTCAGAATCACCGCTGTGCACGATTTGTGGGTTGTCAAAGCAAATCTAGAAACATCCTGTTTGTAGTGCTACCCTAGCTCTGACTGGAAATCGCCTTCATGTTTCAGGGCAGCAACCACTTTTAGCTACTGTCACCTCCCCTCTCACTAGGCCCCTAAGGCGAATCAGCACTTTGGTTTCACTGTCCACTAGTTCTCAGAGGAGGGCCTCACTGGAGTTTCATCTTTGCTGAGTCCAATAGCCTGTAGTAGGAGGAGGCTTCTTTTTCTTCCAGCTGACAACAGATTCAGTCCATTTTGATCCTCCACCCTTTTCCTTCTTCCTTGCCCTCTCTTTCTCTCCCACTGTCATGTCAGTTTACTCAGTCGATTGATGTGTCTTGCAGTGCCTTTACCCCCCACCGATCTCCTTGTCTTTCTTCCATCCCAGTCTTCTCCTTGATTTGCTATGTCTTTCAAGTAGGCCATCCCTGGCCTAATCTCAGCTAGATATGACCTGCATGCTACTTGCGTGCTGCTACTGCTTTTCCTTTATGTGTGGTTGGGTGGATGGGTGCACAGGAAGTGTGTGTCTGTAATGTCATGACACACATCAATATCACTGTCCAACAATCCTTTGAATCATCTACAGCGTTCCAGTTTTCAGAGGAGGAGTGAGGAGAGTGAGCAGGCCTGTTGTGAGAAGTGGTTCAGCACACACTCATTTTTTATTTTTTTGTCAATTGTTTTTTCCTCACTCAGTGCCAGTAGTACCATGTCCAAGCCAACGGGGGGCGGTGCCAATGATGTTACCCGCTTCCTAACATCAGGGGCAGGACCAGGGTCTCCCACGTCCAGCTCTGCCTTCTCTGCCGCCAGCCAGGCCGACTGGGCAGCCAAGAGGCTGGTGTGGGTGCCGTCAGAGAAACATGGCTTTGAGGTAAGCTGGTGTCATCTGCTCAAATTCCAAATTCCTTTTTCTCACTATATGACTATTGATCCTCTGGTAAATAATTATCCCTAAGTGAGTGCCTTCAGGTGTGTTTACAGGTGGGGCACAGCAGCATAGGGTGTGTGTGCATCTTTATATGTGTGTGTGTATGTGTGTGTGTTCATATTTTATGAAATTTTTATCTCCAAGTCACTGCCCTATTTTCCATACTTTCCCTTGTCCCATTCAATTCTTTAATATTGAGCTGATATTCAGTGTTCAGATGCACAGTTAGGCCTAATAAATTTCTGAAGGCCCTTGTCATAATATTAATTTGTCCCAATTTGCCCTAAAACTTGCATGATGCACATTACAAGTTTTCATTGGTGTATATTGTAAGATGTGACATATGAATTTGGTGGCCTATCTCTAGGTCTCCCTCTCTCTGCTGGACTGGTTTCATAGAGATCTCTATGAATAGAACAATACTCTCCTTCAGCCTCCTAATGTTAAAGAGGCCGTTGCAGAGACACAGACTTCATTTTACACTCATGATCTGAGAATGGCACTGCTGAACACACACACACGCACGCACACCAAGTATACACATTCATATACTCATGCACACTTTCATCCAGTTTCACATTCTGAGCATTTAGTTCAGTCTGTGACTAATATACACCCACATTCATGCAAACATAGACACACACATATTCTGTGTGTTGTGCATGTCAAGCAGCAGAGATAATAAAGTGTAAGAGAATAGAGCTTTGTGAACCTGAACCTGACTCTTAGTTCACTACATGCTGTCCAACATGCACCACTAACTTGATAAAACCGGTACATTCTTGTCTGTTGTCAAGTGTACAGTACGTTAAAAAAACAACACCAGCATTTGTTTTGTTTCAATGCAGATGTGTGTGGTCAATGTGTGTCATTTTCCACTACATTTTCTTTGCTGTATTTTGAATGTTGAATCTTGAATCACTCTTCCATCATCTCCCATACTTTCTTTGTTAAACCTCTCTCCTTTTCTGTTCTCAGTCTGCCAGTATTCGGGAGGAGCGTGGCGATGAGGTGGAGGTTGAGCTTACCGACAGCCAGCGGCGGGTGACTTTGTCCAGGGAGGAGGTACAGCGGATGAACCCTCCACGTTTCAGTAAAGTGGAGGACATGGCTGACCTCACCTGTCTCAATGAAGCCTCAGTGCTGCACAACCTGAGAGAAAGATACTACTCTGGTTTGATATATGTGAGTGTATACCTGAAAAGGTGAACATAATCGTTAGTTACACTGATAAAGCCATTTATGCACATATAGTCTGTGATGCGGTGTACATGCAGGTGTTAGCGATGAGTTTCTCTGGCATCTCCTGTGTAAGTGATATGAGGTGGTAAGAGAGGTAAGGAGTCAGTTTACCAAGTTATTTATGTGTGTGGTGCTAGTGGAGGCGTTTCCAGTTTCTCTTGCAGAAAAGAGGGCCAAGAGTGCAAAGAAGATATACAGATACAATAGGATGAAAAGTTATATAAACCATAATATGCAGCCTTACACATAAGGGCTACATACACTCTAATATGTGCAACTAAAGCAGAAGAATATAACTGTAGTTAAATGTAGTTGGCTATAATGGTGAAAATAATGAAAGATGTAGCAGAGAGGACATACTTTGAGATGGACAGAGGATAGATTGTTGGAATAGCTTAGAGAGGCATATTACAATACGAGATAAGATAAAGTGCAATCATTCGTGACTTTCACTACAGTTGGAATGAATTATGAGAACACAAATGTCTGGGTGTGTCTGAGCACTGTGTAGAAAATACAGTGACTGGCCACTTTTAGATGAGTCACAGTTCTTAAGTCATAAGTGAATGATACATTGATGAATCTTGCAAAACGTAGCACATATGACACATCTGATGTGGGCTGTATCTGGATAATGCAACCAATTAACATTGTGACTGTTTATGTATGTATGTATGTTTTAATCTTTTATGCATGTGTCATTTTAATGTTTGGAATTTACATATGATCATTAGTTTAGCCTTAGCTCCATATTCAGGTTAGGTGCCACAATAACTAGGGAGAATGGAGCGGATATGTATATCTATATTAAATCAGTTAAAAGACACTTTTATATTGAGCAATTTACATCATTATCGGTTTACTGCTGTACTTTCTACTGACGCAACAGCTGCAATTGAGATTGTACTACTGCAGTTGTCAGACAAGAAAAAGCATGATTCCTACAGCACCCACCATTAAGGAATAGCAAGTCAGAAAGTAGCAAGAGTGTGACTATTCACAAAAAAAAAGCAATCTGAAGGACTGGCCACATGACATGTTAGACTTTTTGTTTAAATTATAAAATGTGTATACCAACCCTTCAGACAGAACTGCAAGTAAATGAGACAAATGTATTCAGATGGGATTAACATGTACTTTACTTTACTTTACTTTAGTTCATTTGGCAGATGCTTTTATCCAAAGCGACTTACAAGGAGACAAATGTATGTAACAAATAGATGTAAATTTCTCTGTTCTGTGTGTTTTTCCAGACATATTCAGGGCTGTTCTGTGTGGTGGTGAACCCTTACAAGAACCTGCCCATTTACACAGAGGCCATCGTAGAGATGTATCGTGGCAAAAAACGTCACGAGATGCCCCCACACATCTACGCCATATCAGAGGCTGCCTATCGCAGCATGCTACAAGGTACTCAACACTATCTGTAACCTCTAACCTCTGACGAGTTGTGACACTGCTGCTGCTGTAACTCAGCTGGTCTGTGGTACAGAATCTGTGATCTTTGATCACTTACCAACATAAGCACTACAGTATTTGAAGGTGTGGTATATTCTTGACCTGTCACTGTTATCAAAAGAAACAAGTGTCAACAAATAGGCAACACTATTTTCATAACATAGATTTCAGGGTGTGGCATATAAATTCAATGATATCATCGTATTTTTGTGGTGGTGATCATAGTAACCACATATATTACTAGTAGCAACATAAAACAGCAGACTTCTAGACTTCAGATTTCTAGACGTTGCATGTTGTGATGAGTTTACAAAATGATCAGACAGAATTCCAAGCAACCATTTAAAAGTCGTTAAAGGTTGATTGAGAAACAGTTTTGCCTTTGGGTGTCTTCTTGGGATAACAGGACAAGGCAGATGTGACTTCACCACAACCCCCTTAGGGTAACTTATAGGTGTGTTACTACAGTGATTGAACCTGTAAGGCAAGTATGAATTTTTCCACAGTGAGTCTGTGGGAAACTTAAAAGCAAATACAAACAGTGTTGCAAACAATGTGCACCCATTGACTATCACTGTTGTGTGGTTTGGCAGCCTGGGGAGACCAGTTCAGCTGGTGATCCGCTTCTTTCTACAGTAGTAATAAGTGACTGACATGTCAAGAGTAAGAGTCCAGTTAGAGGTTGAAACACATCTGTCTCCACATACATGCATACTGTTCATACATATGTGGTGTAGTTTAGGGTGTTTTTATCTTTGTCTTTATCTATTAATTTTAGACAATGTTGTGTCATACATTGTGTCAGTGATGTTCATTATGTCATGTTCATACACATGAATTTTGTTTTTCACAGACAGAGAAGATCAGTCAATCCTCTGCACGTGAGTATCCTATAGTAGGACATCGACATGTCTGTGTGTGTATAAGTATGAATCTGGTTTCATGTATTTCATTTGTGTAAATTACTGCTTGTATGTACACAAAAGTCAAA
The DNA here is from genome assembly GCA_034779795.1 of Ctenopoma multispine. NCBI lineage: Eukaryota > Metazoa > Chordata > Actinopteri > Anabantiformes > Anabantidae > Ctenopoma > Ctenopoma multispine. The sequence continues at coordinate 9,667,108 of JAUYWH010000008.1, read as the reverse complement.
CTTAAAATAATTTTTTGTTTGTCTCACACTTTAAAATGCTGTCAACAAAAATAATGAAAATACAAATATTTTTCAGATTTCTTTTCATCTGTAGTCTGTGATCAGATACAAATCTGATCTTTGACTATGTGACCCACATTAGTAACCACAGAAATGAAAGGCTCCTCTTCTGTCAGCACAGCTACAGCTCTGCCAATCAACACATTTAGGCTTCTCAAATATGTATTTGAATTAATTGTGTGTTGTAAATATTATCAGTTGCTGATTCTGACACATGACAATGAATATGCATATACTGGCAATTGTTATACATGTAGGAAATTTGCAGAGCTGATTTCTGCTCGTGCTGATATTGGATATTGGCCATTTTTAGAGAAGACTGTAATAGACTCAGGACAGAAATATCAAACCTAAGCAAATAGTGTGAGCATTAAAGCCTGGAATATGAATATATACCCTTGTCTGTCTGTCTATATTTTGTCTTCCTACCTGCTTGCTTAAAGGCCTGCTATCCATCTCTGTGTTCCTGCCAGGTTCATCCCGTTATTGTCAATGGTCCCACTTTAGATTCATCTTCAGTCAGTCTCTAAGTGTATGTGGGACAAGGCGCCTGCTTGTTTTAGATCTTTTACAGCTGCTATTTTTACTCCATTCTCCTTATTTTTTCTCCAAAAGCAACAATACTGACGCAGCTTGTATCCTCCACACCTGTTTTCTGTTTAGACCTGTGGCTTTGGATGCACTGCATGGGTTCTATATTTATTGGCATAATGAATATGTCTTTGACCACTTGTTCCTGTGTGTTCTGTTGCTTTAAAATGCTCATATACCATTCATAATCAAGACCATATGGGATATGTAATGGCATTACGTGTGTGTTCCAGAGGCGAGTCTGGAGCAGGAAAAACAGAGAATACTAAGAAAGTCATCCAGTATTTGGCTCATGTCGCCTCTTCCCATAAGAGTGGGACTCTGGGTAGGAACAAGGAAGCTGTACAGGTGCGTTACAGAACAGGTACCACAGATGTAAGAATGAAAGAAGAGCAGCTGGAAATACAACATGCAAAGAGAGGAAGGGCCTTTAGTAATGTTAAGAATGAAACTGTAGGTGAATACCAGGCAATGTGGAGAAAGGGAAGTACTGAGTGTTGAGGAACATTAAAGGAACGAAATATGAAGTAGGACAGGCTGAAGGAAACAACTGAAAGTAGAAACTAAATAGAACTGTTTTTATATTACAGTAAAGTACAGGAGTTATACAATATAACTTTAGCACCAAAAACAAACAAAATATATATATTGTCATTGAAATTAGCAATGCTTCAGAAATGTATAAAACTTAATGTGTGCGGCATATTAATCTTCTTTATACACTTTTTGTTTGTTTTAGTTTTTTTATACAGTTGCTATTTAATATTGGTAATAGAATGGTTAAATGTAGGACAGTAGATTTCAATTACGCTTACTCACTGTCAGAAAGTTATCAATTAGCTTCACCTTAGCAAAAAGAAATATGAAAGTCTAATATGAACTTTCTTTGTTGCAGTGTTATCGGCTGTGCACTCTGCAGTTCACTGTGTTTCTTTTCTAACCCAATCACAGCTTAATAAACCTGCATCACATGATTTTTGCTTTATCTTTTATTCTTATTGACTGATCTTATGGTTATGGTTTTTCCTGAATGCACAAGATTATTTTCTCTCACCTTGGAGTGGGTGTTTTTCTCAGTAATTTTATTTTACCTAAATTGTCTTAGCAAAGTTTGTTCCTTCCTTGCCTTTCTTGTTTCCCATTATTCTCTCTCTCTCTGCAATGTCCATCTCTCTTCCATGCATGTTCAGATGGATGGGTCTAGATCCTTAACAAGATGCAGTACTATGGTGAACAGGGTGAGTTTACTCTGTCCTGCTGTCCTATTTCTGCCTCTGCTTTTGTCTCATCTCCTTTCCTACTTAAGAACTCTGCCATAATTCTGACTAACTAAACAGAGCAACCTCCAGCCTTTAAACTGTCACTAATGATGTGGTTCCTCATAACAGCCAGGCCTTTTACTGTACAGTATATTTGATTGAGCTTGTTTGTATTCCTTTGTTTGTTGTTGTTGTTGTTATTATTGTCTTATTTGTCTTTTTTGTTTGTTGATCCCATCCATATGTTCACCTATCTCTTCATTTTCCTCCCCATTAAAACATCATTTCCCCCCCACAATTCATCAGAGTTTACAATATGTGAGTATGAAAGTAATTAGACAATTTGGGGGTTTTCACTGGGGGTCACTTTTCATGTCTCCTGTACATGTGGCTATCTTTTCAGCTTTTCATGGAATAAAGCACAGGGGTTTAAGGGTCCCCACTTTTAGGCTGTTTTATTCTTCTCTAAATCCCAAGGTTGTTATACTTGATCTGTACAGTGTGTGTATTTTACACATTGTTCGCTGTGTGTCTCATCACTATAAAAGTTGATGACCTCATGCTCTTGTGTGTGTGTGTGTGTCTGCCTTTGGTGTTGGCTGGCTTATCTTCAGTAAAGGTTTTTACAGTATAACCACCTCCTATAGCTATAGTACGCCCTTGATATCTACCATTGGCTGCTGCTCCTGCATCGACAGCTGCTGCACTGGCAATGCAACAACTGCATTAATGCATTGCAGCAAAATAGAATCAGCCAATATGTAGCTTGCATTTGATGTTAGTATCTAAAGCTGCAGCTTCCCTCTGTCCTTATTACACTATAACAGTGGTTCTCAACTGACTCTTATTAATTGGTTTCTAGAGATTGTCTTTCAATAATGTAAAATTTTAATGATTTAAATGTGTAACACAGTTGATGCCCTTATTATTGACTGCTTAAATAATGAGGGCCCATTACTCTTACTGATGTTGAGAATCATTTGTATCTCAGTCTGGGAATAGTGTGTGTTGTGGATGCTATTTCTGGCCCTAAAATGCACCAGTTTGTATGCCAGCTATTCAAGGAATGCTTTTTTCACATAACACATAAGTATTAACGTCAGAGAGAGTAGGTTTAAATTGTGCATTTTAGTAGACATCCCCTATAACTGTCTTTCTTTGAAGCTCTTTGTAATGTTGTGAAGCTTATTTGAGATCTCCTTTGTGCCTCAGGGCGAGCTGGAGAGACAGCTGCTGCAGGCCAACCCAATTCTGGAGACTTTCGGCAATGCAAAGACTGTCAAGAACGACAACTCTTCCAGATTTGTAAGACTTGTCTAGACTTATTTGATATTTATTTACACAAACAGATAAAGTGTGTTATTAGCTGCTGTTTTATTAAAGTGTGTAAAGTGTAAATAATTACAGTGAAAATGGCTGAAACATAAAATCATTTCTCCTCCTTCAGGGTAAATTCATCCGCATTAATTTCGACGTGGCAGGATACATAGTGGGTGCTAACATTGAGACCTGTATCCTTTTACATATATTCAGTTTTTTGAGTGATCAGGAGAATCTGTTGCTGATGTGTGAAATTAGATGTTTCTTTGAAGGTTAATATCATAATCTCAATATGTAGTGAAGTAGATTATATCTAATAAATAATAGTTTTAGCTAGTTTAATGGTAAAAAACTTCACTGTATACATTTCACTGATATATTTCAAGGTGTGCAAAACAAACAAAAGTATCTCAAAAACTATACCTCAGATTTGTCATACTTTGACATTTTTAGAGAGAGAAGTAGCTGAAGTGTTTGATGTATAATATGTGCATGTTATGTAAATGTTGTGTCATTAGAAGAGTAAAAACCGATACCGATAATTTCCAATATTACATTTTAATGCCAATTATTAAACATTATCAGCCTACCGTTAATATCGGCCGATAATGTCGGACATCCCTATTATTTAACATTTACATATCCATGACAGTACAAATATAGACCTCCTTGAAAAGTCCCGGGCCACCCGCCAGGCCAAAGATGAGAGAACGTTCCACATCTTTTACCAGTTGTTGTGTGGGGCTTCAAAGGAAACCAGAGGTGAGCAAAAGGACGTAAAAAAGGATGTGTATGTAAACTATATTATGTACTATATGATGTACGTGTAAAATTGAAAAATAATAACTCTCACTGTTTTGAAGTGATTCATGTCATTTTTACTTGAATATCTGTTTCACATTTTGTGTTACCATCTATAGCGGACCTGCTCTTAGGAACTGCTGATGATTATCGCTTTCTCAGTGGAGGCTCCATCCCTGTTCCTGGTCAGAGCGACTCGGAGAACTTCACCCAGACCATGGACTCTATGGCCATAATGGGCTTCACCCCAGAGGAGTTATTGTGTAAGACAGGAGAGAGAGGGAGAAGAGAGAAAGTAGTTTGTTTTGTGTATATTTGATCCTTGCTATAAATCATCTTCTCTATCCACTGTCTGACCTCTCCTCAGCCATGCTGAAGGTGATCTCTGCTGTGCTCCAGTTTGGGAACATTTCTTTCATGAAAGAGAAGAACCAGGACCAGGCCTCAATGCCTGATAACACAGCTGCTCAGAAACTGTGCCATCTGCTCGGTATCAATGTGCTGGAGTTCACTCGGGCCATCCTCACCCCCAGGATTAAAGTGGGTCGAGAGTATGTGCAGAAAGCCCAGACTAAAGAACAGGTAAGATTTATTGTGACTAAGCATTAGTATTTACACAGATACCCAGTTGTGTGCTCTTGTGGAGTGTATCTCATGTTAATTCTGTTTTTCTCTAGGCTGATTTTGCTGTAGAGGCCTTGTCAAAGGCCACATATGAACGTCTGTTCAGATGGTTGGTTCACAGAATCAACAGAGCTCTGGACCGCAGACAGAGGCAGGGAGCCTCCTTTATAGGCATTCTGGACATAGCTGGCTTTGAGATCTTCCAGGTTTGTTTATGCAATGATTTTTCTACTAACACAAGGAATGATGGTATTTTTTTAACTTGTAAATACCTATAAAACGCTTAGTAGTTTGTGGTGAATAACAGAATAAAAGTTAAAAACAGATGTTTTAAAGGTTAAGTTACAGTTATTATTATTTTAGGGTGAGCATTACTCCAAGAAGAGTGCTTTACATTTCAAGAATTTGCTTTACTTTACATTATTTACTGAATTATTTTACTCTTTCTTTGCTTCACAAATTCCCGCTTCTGCAGCTAAACTCCTTTGAGCAGCTTTGTATCAACTACACAAACGAGAAGCTGCAGCAGCTCTTCAACCACACCATGTTCATCCTGGAGCAGGAGGAGTACCAGCGGGAGGGCATCGAATGGAACTTCATTGACTTTGGCCTAGACTTACAGCCCTGTATTGACCTCATTGAGAGACCGGTACATTCAGAGAAGCCCACATTATTACCCACCACATGATAAGAATATACGGTAGATGCTGAGAGTTCATATACAGATCATTTGCAAGCAAAGAGTGTGCTGCATCTAGTGATTATTTAATACATATATAAGTGAAGGTTGTTGCTTGAGCATTTTTAGTTTACCACACTTATCTACACCCACAGATGTAGGCTTGCAAGAAAATAAAATTATATAAACAGAAACACCTACTTGCAGGCACACAGTCTGCTCTAATACCATATCAGCTTGATGGATAAAATCTGCATTTCACATTTCACATTTCACTCACAATAAATAGAGTTGTTTTTCATCACCTTTATCAGGCCCACCCACCTGGTGTTCTAGCCCTTCTGGATGAAGAGTGCTGGTTCCCTCGAGCGACAGACCGCTCATTTGTGGAGAAACTGTCTGCTGAGCAAGGCAGCCATCCAAAATTTTTCAAATCAAAGCAGCCACGTGGGGAAGCTGACTTTTCTATCATTCACTATGCTGGAAAGGTATCCCCCTTTTTTTACTTTATTTGATGTCCAATCAAACGAACCAACTTGCAAATGTTTACTACCCTCTGTAATATCTCATTAACCTTTTTCCCCCATCTGGCCTCCCCAATTTCAGGTGGACTATAAGGCGGATGATTGGTTGGTGAAGAACATGGATCCTCTGAACGACAATGTGGCATCACTTCTCCACCAGTCATCAGATCATTTTGTCTCAGAGCTGTGGAAGGAGGGTAAGACGGACCTACACACTCATTCACTACTTTGACTTGTGTCCTTCATTACTTATATGTGTGGTATGCAAGAAAATATTTTGTAGGCTTAATGGTGCAAAATGTACTAACTTGACTGCATTTCTTTCTCTTCTCTCCTTCCGCCATACAACTATTAAATCTTTCTGCTCACCTCTCTGTTCTACTTCCTTCTTGTTCGCTCCTGTGTTTGCTTGCTCTTTTTCCTCTCGCTCCTGTTCTTTTTCTTTCCTCTCAACATAATTTGGGGCTCCTTCTTTCTTTCCCTCTTATCTCTTATTTTCCCTCCTTTATTTCTCCCTGCATCAGATATTCAGACTCTTCCTCGTGTGTACTTCTTTGACTCCTATGCCACACTACAGGCTAATGGCTCAGACAGTAGGTTTTTATTTTCCGCTGTGTGTCACATTCACATTTTTCACTCCCACCTCTGCTCACATCTGTTGTTTACTGTCTGCTGAGTTTTTGATTGTGGTGCATTTTGTGAGTTTTGTTTCCATTTTAGTTGATATTTGTACTATGGTCTCATCAGCTGTTACATATTGTTTTCTTAGCATATTTTTTGTTCTCTTCTCAAGTTCTGGCTTTCAGTGATAATAGTATGCTTGTGTGATGTTACCTTTTAGGATTTGTAGAAATCATTTCAAGGTAGCAGCATGTTCATGATTAGTTTGTAAAAGCCACACAATAGTTACACAATACTGCCACAAAGAAGAAACAAATAGAAGTTATTATGAAATTTTCAATTTGATGACAAATGTATATGATTTAATACAGTTACCAAACAAAGAACGAAAGAAAAATCATCATGGGATTATTTTTTGTAAAATGCAGACAAACCTGTATACATGCCTGTCTAGACATGCCTAAAGATAATGGGTTAAGCTAGAACAGCTTTACCTGCATTGCACCAAGTCTCTGTGTGTATATGTGTATCTTAACTGATCAAAGCCAATATCAATAGCAAATGCTACTGATGTTGACTTTGAAACCTTCAGCATCTCTTAATGAACTCCACATTGATTGTTTACCATCTGACATCACCTGTCCAAAGACTTGATAGCAAATGTGAATTGGCATCACACAAATATAACATGCCAAATCAAGTCTGGCAAACACCCACTTTTATTCAATTAATTGATGATGGCTGGTAAAGCTGACAGCCTTCCATGTGTTTTCATCTAGTGGACAGGATCGTAGGTCTGGACCAGGTATCGTCAGGAGAGAACAGCGGGCCGGTCACATTTGGAGCCGCAGGACTAAAGACAAAGAAGGGGATGTTCAGGACTGTTGGTCAGCTGTACAAAGAGTCTCTTACCAAGCTGATGGCCACGCTGAGGAATACCAACCCTAACTTCCTGCGCTGCATCATCCCCAATCATGAGAAGAGGGTGAGAGTGGGGTAACTGGATCAGGGAGAGAAGAGATAGGAGTGTGAAACAAAGCTGTAGTAAACTTGAGGAAATTTATTAATTTTCTCCTATTGTTTTACTCTTCTGCTTTTTTTCCCCCCTTCCTCTTTCTGTTTCATTTTCTCTCAGGCTGGAAAGCTGTCACCCCATCTGGTTTTAGACCAGCTGAGATGTAATGGAGTTCTGGAGGGGATCCGTATCTGCAGACAAGGCTTCCCTAACCGCATCCCATTCCAGGAGTTCAGACAGAGGTGTGTATGTGGTTGTACTTTTGTATCACAGAAGAGAATGGATAGACTCTAATGAATCTTTTATGACTGTTCATCAAACTTAAACATCATCATTGTCACATGCACTTATAGAATCACATTTGTCTTCCAGATATGAGATCCTGACCCCTAATGCTATTCCTCGCACCTTCATGGATGGCAAACAGGCATCAGAACTTATGGTTAGTCACCTCTCAATTATAAATACTGTACATACAACGTTGGATTGATCAGTCTTTATTAACTAAACTCTGCGTTGTTTAGATCAGTGCTTTGGAGCTGGATCACAACCTATTCAGAGTGGGTCAGAGTAAAGTCTTCTTTAGAGCTGGAGTCCTGGCTCACCTGGAAGAAGAGAGAGACCTGAAGATCACTGACACCATTATACGCTTCCAGAGCGCCTCCAGAGGCTACCTCGCACGCAAGTAGGAACACAGCCACAATTTTTGGAATTTGTTAAGCTATGTTAAACCTGTCACTATGGATCACTCTAGAGGTTACCTGCACAATTTTGTTAATTTATTTTGGTATTTCTGTTACTTTTCAGAGCCTTTTTGAAGAAGCAGCAGCAGCTGAGCGCTTTGAGGGTGATGCAGAGGAACTGTGCTGCTTACCTTAAACTCAGGAACTGGCAGTGGTGGCGGCTGTTCACTAAGGTAATGTCAACACAGCTACATCACAGTGTAGATAAAATATGCAATGCAGAGACTGCTGAAAGGTTTTAAGTTTGTATTGCACAGTTTTTCTTGAATTTAGTATTTTAGTTTCACTAATGAAAAGAATAAGCAATTTACCCTTAGTATCAATAAAAAGAAGGATAAAGGATTTTAAATTTGTGCTAAAAGGACACAGTAAAAATATAGAAAGAAATCACATTACAGCTTACAACACATATAAGGACACACCTGGTATGGGGGATGGGCTGGGGTCTGAGATTCAGTCCTGCCACCTTCTGCATCCCAGTCTGACGCTTATCCCATTGAGCTACCTGCCCACCTATAGGCCAATAGGTTGTAGTAAATAGAAACAATTTGTTGAAAAATCCCTACAGTGACTTAAGATTCACCCAAATGAACAATAAAATCAGCAAAATTTCTGAAATTAAATCACTTTGGGGATCACTGCAGGAATGTGGACGTCCTTCCACATTGAACTCTGACCTTTGTTCTACATCCACCAGGTGAAGCCTCTGCTGCAGGTGACCCGGCAGGATGAGGAGATCCAGGCAAGAGAATCGGAGCTCCAGAAGGCCAAGGACAACCTCACTAGAGTGGAACAGGACTACACTGAGCTGGACAGGAAACACGTTCAGGTAAACAAGCCTGCATCTGGTTCTGCCAGCTGTCCATGCATGTTCCGCTGAATCATCTCCGCTTTGCTGTGAATCAGTGGCTCACTTGTCACTCTTTCTACTTCTCTCCACCACTTTCTAGCTGATGGAGGAGAAAGCCGTGCTGGCGGACCAGCTGCAGGCAGAGGCCGAGTTGTTTGCAGAGGCAGAGGAGATGAGAGCGAGGTTGGCTAGTCGGAAACAGGAACTGGAGGAAGTTCTGAGTGAGCTGGAGAGTCGATTGGAGGAAGAAGAGGAGAGAGGTGTGCAGCTAACAAATGAAAAGAAAAGGATGCAGCAGAATATACAGGTTAGGAGTGATATACATTTTCTTCTGCTAATGATAATAAAAACAGAGGTAAATGACTGCTTAAATTACTCTTTTCTGCTTTTGTCAGGACCTGGAGGAGCAGTTAGAGGAGGAGGAAAGTGCCCGACAGCGCCTCCTGCTGGAGAAGGTTACCTTGGAGACCAAAGTAAAAAGTCTGGAAACTGATCTGTTGAATGCAGTGGAGCAGAGAGACAGACTCAGCAAGGTGGACATCACATTCAAACCTTCTCTTTGTGTCTGTTATATAGTTATTTTTATGCGTCTTTCCTAATCCAACAAAACATTGTTATTTTTCTCTGAGCAGGAAAAGAAACTGTTAGAGGAGCGTCTAGGTGAGGTGACCGACCAACTGACCGAAGAAGAGGAAAAAACTAAAAGTCTGAACAAACTCAAGAACAAACAGGAGGCCATCATCGCTGACCTAGAGGGTAAATGTCCTAATGTCATGTCCTGAGCTACCCGCGGCTGTAATTTCATTGTATTTCTATTTAGGAATAAATCCTTTCTCTGAAATCTTTATGTGATAAAGTTAAACAACTGAATAAGCAGAATGTAAACTTTAAGCACTATTCCCATTAGTCCTCAGTAGTTGACTGGTTTTATTCCTGATATATAACACTGAATGTTTTAATTTACAAATGTCGTGATTTGATTATGTGTGTAGAGCGCCTGAAGCGTGAGGAGCAGGGTCGCTTGGAACAGGAGAAGTGGAAGAGGAGGATGGAGAACGAGTCGGTGGAGGCCCAGGAGCAGCTCTCAGACCTGGGCATGCTGTCCGCTGAGCTGAGGGGAAGTCTAGCTCAGAAGGAAAAGGAAATCACCATATTACAGGGCCGGTGAGATACAGAGCAACCAAGTAACACTAATAAAAACAAAGATTGTTCGTACAACAGTCCACTCTATATTCATGCATTTTCTCTTTTTCTATCAGGTTGGAGGAAGAGGGAGCACGTCGTGCTGAAGCTCAGAGGGCACTGAGAGAGGCCATATCACAGGTGTCTGAGCTGAAAGAAGAGGTGGAGAATGAGCGAGGAATGAGGGAACGGGCAGAAAAACAGAAGAGAGACCTGGGGGAGGAGCTGGAGGCTTTGAGAACTGAGCTAGAAGATACTTTGGACACCACAGCTGCTCAACAGGAGCTCAGGTAAATAATAATAGAAATCATAAATTCTTTTTTTAATGAAAAGTTTATGTTGTGATTTTGTTTTCAGATCAAGACTGAAAAAAGAGAGTGTTAAAGGGCAACAGTATAATTCTTATTACATCCCTCTTTGACCTGTTCATTTTCCATCGGTACAGGTCTCGTCGGGAGGCAGAATTAAACGAGCTCCAGAAGTGCGTTGAAGAGGAAACCCGTCGCCATGAAGTCCAGCTATCAGAACTCAGAGTGAAACACAGTGCTGCTCTAGACAGCCTCCAGGAGCAGTTGGACAATAGCAAGAGAGTAGGAGAAACAAACGCACAAACCTGAAAACACATGCACTTTTAAACATGTACCATCACTCATCATGTGTCATTCATGTTCTCATTCAGGCACGTCAGTCCCTGGAGAAGGCCAAGGCAGCTCTGGAGGAAGAGAGGCAGAATTTGGCATCTGAGCTTAAGAGTCTACAAGCAAACCGCATGGAGAGTGAGAGAGGTCGTAAGAGGGCCGACAATCAGCTGCAGGAAGTCAGTGCCCGTTTGAGTCAGGCTGACAGAGAAAGGGAGGAGAGGGAGGAACGAATACACAAGCTACAGGTGGGGCAGAAATCAATATAATAATAATAGTATCATATTCAATAATAGTTCATTTGTATGTGTAGATCCTTGTGCTGCTGTAAAAATCCATCTGTATTTTATTTGCTGTTGATACATTTTTCTTTCTATTCTGCTTTGTAATTTTCAGTGTGAGATTGAGTCTCTCTCCGGCAATTTGACCTCCAACGAGACAAAAGCCCTCAGGCTCTCTAAAGAGGTTAGCAGCTTGGAGAGCCAGCTGCATGATGCTAAGGTAAGGAAATCCTTCTCCTGAATTTGGGCATCGGCTGCAGTTCTGACTCAGAAATGCTTTCGCTTACACTCTTGTCTTTTCCTATTTCCTCTTTCTCAGGAATTGCTGCAGGATGAAACTCGTCAGAAGATGGCTCTGGCCTCAAGGGTGCGAGCACTGGAGGAGGAGAAGAATGGAGTGATGGAGAGACTTGACGAAGAGGAGGAAAAAGCCAAGGAGCTGACCCGGCAGATCCAGACTCACACCCAGCAGGTAAATCAGAGACCCACACAAGCTTGGTTTAAATCTCACACTGCTGCTTCGCTTTTTAGATGTATCAGTAGAGGTAAATAAAAGCTTTCTGTTTCGCATATTTTTTAGGAGTTTGCAACAGTCACAATATCCAAAGTGGATCAAACATTTATGATCAGTGGTTAGACGGCTACTGCTTTGGAAAGTTTTAAATAAACATATCATGAGATTCATTAACTCCTCCCTGTTTCCCCTTTGCAGCTGGCAGAGCTTCGTAAACAGTCCGAGGAGGTGAATACTGCTGTGGAAAGTGGAGAAGAGGTGCGCAGGAAGCTTCAGAGAGAGCTGGACAGCATCGTCCAAAGGGAGCGCCAAAAGCAGGAGGAGAAGGAGAGAGTGGAGAGGCAGAGGGAGCGACTGAGGGAGGAAATAGAGGACATGACACTGGCCCTGCAGAGGGAGAGGCAGAACTGCACAGCCCTGGAGAAAAGGCAGAAGAAGTTTGACCAGGTCAGAAACTCATCAGTTTACTCACATGCAAGCTGCAAAAGTGTAACTGAGTTAATGAACCTGAAAATATCTTCCACTGACCTCAGACTTTTCCTCCCTCATTTTGCCACTCAGTGTTTGGCAGAGGAGAAAGCAGTGAGTGCTCGGCTGGCAGAGGAGAGGGACAGAGCAGAAGCAGACAGCAGAGAAAAGGAAACCAGGCATCTGGCGCTGTCCCGAGCCCTCCAGGTAATCTAATAACATCAGATATTAAAAGAATGTTTGTTTTATATTTCTGATTTTGGTCATTAATCTATTGTGTTTCTATATATAGGAGGCCCAGGACCAGAAAGAGGAGCTAGAGAGGGTCAACAAGCAGCTCCGTATGGAAATGGAACAGCTTGTAAACCAGCAGGACGATGTTGGCAAGAACGTAGGTTAAGAGTTTTCCCCTTGAGAATCCTTTGTTATTCCTACTTCTCAGTTCTCAGTGAGTCATTGTTTCTTATCTGCTCTCATGTTAGGTTCATGAACTGGAGCGAACTCGCAGGACCTTAGAAACTGAAGTCCAGAACCTGCGAGTTCAAACGCAGGAGCTGGAGGAGGAGCTGTCGGAGGCCGAGAACTCAAGGCTGAGGCTGGAAGTTACCTTGCAGGCACTCAAGGCTCAGTTTGAGAGGGAGATCAGCAGCAACGAGGAGAAGGGAGAAGAAAAGAGGAGGGCACTCAGCAAACAGGTAGAAATGGGAAGCAGAGGGGAAATCACAGGAGCTGTTGGTGTTGTTTCTTTCTGCCAGTCACTCAACATTTTATCACATCCTCCTTCCCATGTCAGCTGAGAGAATTGGAGATCCAGCTAGAAGAGGAGAGGAGTCAGCGATCTCAGGCTGTGTCATCCAAGAAGCAGCTGGAAGCAGAGCTGCAGGAAGCTGAGGCCCAGGTGGAGACAGCCAACCGTGGCAAAGAGGAGGCTGTGAAGCAGCTTCGAAGGCTGCAGGTAAAACAGAAATTTCCCCTCGCACAAATCTCAATTTATTTTGACGTTATTTTGTCAGTGTACTGTGTTTTTAATATTTATATTGATTTGTTGCAGGGACAAATTAAGGAACTTCTTCGCGAGCTGGATGAAACCAAGTTGACTCGGGATGAGGTGATAACCCAGTCAAAAGACAGTGAAAAGAAAATTCAAACACTGGAGGCAGAAGTCCTGCAGCTCACTGAGGTGAGTGTTTTACACAGAAAAAATACATTTACTATGGGGATTAATGTTGTCAGTGACACTCTGAATGTACCTCTCTGTGTAGGAGCTGTCTGTGTCAGAGAGACAGAGGAGACAGGCTCAGCAGGAAAGAGATGAGATGGCTGATGAGATGGTCAACAGCAGTTCTGGAAAGTTGGTAGTTTTTACTACTGGTGTATTGTGTGAAACAGTGTGCTGATACATGGAAACTTTTGTTGTTATTACAATAATTATATGTTTGCCAGGTCTGCATTACTTGAAGAGAAGCGAAGGTTAGAAGCTCGGGTCAGCCAGCTAGAAGAGGAGTTGGAGGAAGAACAGACTAATTCTGAACTGCTAGCAGAGAGACAAAGGAAGACTGGTTTACAGGTACAACACAGTAACATCTACACCTCTCACTTTCACCTCTGCATCCGCAGACATCCATGTAATCATGCATTGTCATCACTGCTCTGCTTGTGGTCCAGATGGAGACTTTGACAGTGCAGCTGCAGGGTGAGAAGACTTTGGCCCAGAAGGCAGAGGTAGCTCGAGAGCAGCTAGAGCGGCAGTACAAGGAGCTCAAGACCCGGCTGGGGGAGATGGAGGGAGCTGTGAGGGGAAAACACAGGCTCAGTGTCACTGCCTTGGAGGCCAAGATAGAGTCAATGGAGGAGCAGCTGGAACAAGAGCGACAGTAAGTGAAACAGACACAAATGCATCAGTGCATTTAGAATAAATACTCTTTAATATAACCTAAATGGAATAACTAAAACACTTAAATGAAGACAAAAATAAGTAGGGGGGGTAAGTATATTTCATGCACAAATTAAAAGATAATATATAGATGTCTTTAATAGCTTGGTACAACAGGTTTCTTACAGTGGCCCTTTGTGTCTCTCAGGGAACGAGCGATTGCTAACAAACTGGTACGAAAGACAGAGAAGAAACTGAAAGAGGTTATGATGCAGGCAGAGGATGAGAGGAGACATGCAGACCAGTACAGAGAACAGGTAAGAAAGCAAACACTATGCTGATTTTGTGAGTTAAGGTAAGTCACATAAGCACACAGACAGAGCATTAAATAATCATTTTGAGGGGGGGTCAGGGCAGCTAAGCTTGCTGCTCTAATTGTGCCCCAGGACACAAAGAGAGTGTTGAGAATTCATCCTAAAATGAGTGATTTTATCCAGCTCAATCCAGTCTAATCCTAATCCCATCCAGCATCTGTATGTTCACTGGGAAGGTAGAGTGTATTGCACTCCAAAAAATAAATCCTTCAATTACACCGACTCTCCTCCCAAAACATCATCAGTGATAATCTGCCAGGTTTAATCTGACTCCTGAGCCCTATCGGTGCTCCTGTTCCCAGATTAATCTTTTATTTTGATACATACGCCCCCTTCTCTCTCTTCGTGTTGCCCTCTTCATTCCAATCTCCTTTTCCCATCTTCCCCTTCATCTTTCACCCCCGTCCTCTCCTTTTCCTCCTCTCCTACAGCTGGATAAGTCGATGGTCCGCCTGAAGCAGCTGAAGAGGCAACTGGAGGAGGTGGAGGAGGAGAACTCTCGCTCCAACGCCCAGAAGAGGAAGTTGCAGAGAGAGCTGGAGGAGATGACTGACAGCAGCCAGACCATGACGCGAGAGATCACCTCCCTCCGCAGTCAGCTCAGGTAAGCAAGTGGGTGTGTGTCAGTATGTGATTGCATGTAATTTCTTTGCATCAGTTATCATCATTTATTGTTGTTTGGTTTGTTTTTAACTCACCGTTTTGCTTTGCTCTTTTGTTGCATCCATTTGTGTTCATCTAACTGTCCATCTGTCTACGTCACACCAACACTCAGCATCCCTGATTGGAGACCAGATAAGTAGGTTATTGTGTGTGTTATTTTTTAAAACGTATGTGTTTATGTGTGTGTGTGTGTTTGTGTGTGTAAATGTGTAGCCTTACTGTACATATAGAGTACATATGTTGGATATTTAGCATTTTTGATTGTTCACGTATGTGTTTCAGTTGTACTCAGCTGTACATGCTCACTTTTTCTCTTCACATTATCAAATTTTGGATCTTTTGAGTATGTAAATATTGTTAAGTTTAAGTGTTAAAATCATGATATCTTCTACTTTATAATGATCCCCATTCTCATTGTGTACATGCCAAGAGTTTTCAGGCTACATATCATACTGCTTTTAAGTTGTTTATTAGATTAGCTTCCAAAATATTTGTGGTTTTACAAACCATCCTTGTACATTTTAAGGTCAGTTCAAAGAAATCTTCTTTGTTTTGTTAAACTATACACATATATGTATACATTATTCTGACCAAAAACAACAAATCAGTGAAATAAAATATACGTGAGACATATTTTTGAGTGGAAGGGGTCTTTAAATCACTGGGTCATTTTTCAACTCATATTCTAGCACAGATTCTGGTTTATATACATTATACAATGTACATTCAAGATGAATGTTCTGAATATTTTATTATTTTTGCATTAATTTAGCTTAGTTAACATGTTAATTACTATAATACTTATAATATAATATAATATACAGTCTTATATATAGATTGATATATATAGATATATATATATATATCTATAGACCTATAGATATATATCTATATAGATATCTATAGATATATATATATAAATATTTTAACTGTTGGTTACATAAAACAAGCAACTTAAAGATGTGACTTTGCTTTCTTTCCCAAAATTAATTAATAATTTAAATGGTACACAGTAGTTTTCTGGAGAAATTGTGGTCCCATGGTCTCTTTGCATGTTGCTGGTTCACAGCAGGACATACTGTCCTCTCTCTTCTTGTCCAGGCGTGCTCCGTTGCCTCTAGCGATGCGTGGACGCAGAGCATTGGTTGATGACCTCTCGTTGGAGAACTCTGACTCAGAGGAGCCTCCTGCCTCGCCGACACCCTCCTCTGGACTCCCGGGGACCCCGACTCCTTCCTCTGAACACAGCCTGGATCCTCCACCACCTTACAGCGTCAACAACACAGAGTGACGCACACATAGACTCAATTATACACATAACACACGCACATAAACACACATGCGTCTGCCTTTCATAGCCTGGACTACTCAGGGGTGAAAGAGTGACATGCGCACAGAACAAAACAATGCTGTAGTTTATAAAAGTAAACAAAGTAATTTAGGATTCATACATCAACTATAAAACAACTTCACTGATTTATTAATGTTCGTTAAGGTTTTGCCTTTTTCTGAACAAACAGAAAACATGTAAAAATAGTATTTTACAAAGAGGCAACTGGAATTAATTTTTATTTTATATCAAACTGTGATATAAAAAG
This sequence comes from Ctenopoma multispine, assembly GCA_034779795.1. Taxonomy (NCBI): domain Eukaryota; kingdom Metazoa; phylum Chordata; class Actinopteri; order Anabantiformes; family Anabantidae; genus Ctenopoma; species Ctenopoma multispine. The sequence continues at coordinate 9,650,430 of JAUYWH010000008.1, read as the reverse complement.
CAACATAACAACGACTAAAATTTCTACATTACACTGCAGCTCTGTAATGAACTTCTCCCAGAGTTCCAAGGGGAATGTAAGTTAGTATCAACTAATTTCATGATGCTGTACAATACTTGGAGAGCAGAAAACCTTAGGGTTACAATGTTGTTTCCATTATGGGGTATTTCAAAGCTAAGCCATGTTAAACCCTTTGATGAAGATTAAATAAATGTTCTGCTTTCGAAAAGGAGGGTTAAGACAATCTATAATTATGTTACACGTAAAAACAAGAGATGTCAAATACACACATTTATGGGAGAGGTGTGTTACAAAAATGTATTTTCCGACATCTTCATATGTCAATTAACTTTTTAAAACACAAAAAAGTTGCAACGATATGGGAAACAAGAAAAAGTCAAGGGCAGACAGTACAGTATGAATAAGACATTATTTGAGTCAATTGGTGGTATTAATTAATCAAACTTTATAAACCTCCCACAAACCAGGAATCAGTATGCTCCATTACCGTTTTATATCATTTTCATATCACCTTGGTCACATGTTGTAGTATCATTAAAAAGCAGCCAACATACATTCACACTCCCTACATTTAGGTTGTATTAAATGACAAATCTTTTTCTATAGGTTAGAAACAATTTGATGTTAGACACTGGAGTAGGTAGTAATACATAGTTTCTTTAACTCAATCTTAACATATTGCTTGAGATATTTGTATAACGATATCAACTATGAACTTAAGTTATTGATTGCTGATTCCTTTCCGTTCAACTCTGTCTCGTGGGGACGCTTGTTAGTGCGATTTTAATTTGGCTCTGATGTCAGCCTGGACGTTCATGGTTCAGACTGGTTTCAGTGTCATAGGGGGAAGACCTTTCTGGTCAACGTCATTGCTGGTGTAGAAAACAACTACAAATTTGAGGCTCGTCTAAGGCAACAACATATCTACTGCTGTGTTAATTTATCTTTTTTTTGTTGTTTTAGACTGATAAACACATCAGATTTTATTTTGACAAGCATCTTGTATATTGTAATTTTGATTTTTACTGGTGTAAATTATTGATCAAACAAAGCTTGTGTGTTTAACCAAACGATGGGCGTATGGATGAGAAAAAGGGACATAAATTAGTAGTAAACGTAGACTAGTTGTAGAATAGAGTAGATGAAAGCAGTAGAGTCTGGTTAGGTTTTCTACCGGGTGATTTCCTGCGTAGAATAAACTCGGTCTCTGCTCGCATATCCTCTTTAGGTAACTGTAGAAAACTAAGTAGTAATGTTAGATAAAAAATGATAATGGAGACTCTGAGGAGTTCATTTTTTGACAAAATAGAAGAAAGTAGATTTTTTTTACCCTAGCTATCGAAACTCAATCAGCATGTGTGGTTAAAACAAAAACACAGGCAGTTTGATAATGACCCAGCTGTAAACCTGGTTTTAAAGAGCTTCTTTAGGTGGAACATCTCCAGTTTTTCCACCATGTTTTATTTATTTTTTAATAATTTAATAATGCTTTTTTTTTATTTTACTTTTGTTTATGAACTTTTTCAGCATTTCTTTGCTTGTCGCAGCTTTATGGCAGGAACAGTTTTACATCCTGAGAAATACGCTTATTCACTATTGTGTGAGAGCAAAAATGAAGTTACAGTCAGTTAGCTTAGCTCAGTATAAAGCCTGTAAACAGCAGAGGATAAGTCCACCACCAGCACCTCTAGAGCTTGTTATATTTTGTCTATTTATTCCTTACAAAAACCAAAGTGTAAAAACGACAAGGTGCCGATTAAACAAACAAGATGTAACATTAGTGAGTTTTAGATGTGTTGGTGTGGGGATTTGTTACCTTTAATATGGGGCTAGTCTTGCCCTTTCCCTTGTTTCCGGTCTTTATGCTAAACTACTGAGCTAATTAGCATACAGAGATAAGAGTTTTATTAATCTTATTTAAATGTTGGCAAGAAAGCAAATGAGCACATTTCCCAAATGGTCAACGTGTTCCTTTAATGACTGAGACGTGCTGCTGAAATTAGAAGAATGTCACCGGCGCTTTCACTTTCAATTAAAACGAAGGAAAGATAAAGATTGTCTAGCTAAAATCACAAATTATGTTTTGAGTGTTGCTTTTAAAATATGGCAAACAACAATCCTATTGGTGTTTACCGTTGGTGACACACACTCACACACACACGACAGCATAGTAGTTTTCTGTAATCAGGGTTGTTATCAAATCTCCCTATTCTCTCTTCTGTTAAGTTAACAGGTTTATATTTCACTGACATAAAAAAGAACAGTAAGTGTGTACAGTACAGACATCCCAGGTGTATCCACATTTTCAGCTTTTTTTTTCTGCCATGCCAGCTTCACCGCGATTCACAGTCAATGTCAGGTGAAGAAAGATCAAACTACTTGAATCAAGAAAGTGTTTGACTACTGACGACATACACTTAACAGCCTATTAAAGGTTTTTATTTCCTGTATTATTAAGAATTATTTTGATTTAGCAATATGCAGATAATTTTGTTTGAAGCTGTGTTTTTAAGATATTGTGTAAATGTTGCACTTTACCAGTGGAGATAAACACAACCAGACATTATGCCTGCTTTGTCAGGTTGTAGTTTATTTCAAAGAGGCTGACACAGCATGAGCTGGCATCACGTGTCGTCACAATAATATCTGTCGCTCTGAACTAAATATCATAAACACATATTGTCATAGAAACACCTAAACATGACGACTTTGATCAGACCTTGACAGACACTGAACTGCTGGAATGAGAACAGTGAGTTCTGTTTACCTGTAGCAAGAGACGAGGCCGGTGCTTCTCTATGGTGTTATTTTTCTCTCTGTGTTTGCTGATGGCTACTGTGGAACTTCTAACATTTTGGAAATGTTTTATTGTTTTAGCCTTTTTTTGTTAATGATGCTGTAATTATAAAATATCTGACTGGGGTTAACTTTAATATATGTTGTTGGTTTTGAGCTTTGTGTGTCTGTGTGTTTCTTGGCAGCATACAAACATTTGATATGTAATAATGCACACACTTAACAGAAAACAGAAGTATTTATCATTTTTATTCCCAGTATAGATATTTGGCATCACTTTAAACATTAACTTTTCATACTTAAGACCATAGAAATAAACACACAGATTCAGATTCACACATCAAATAACAGTTTACCTAAACATACGTATACACACATCAAAGGTTTGGTGCAAATTAATGTTTTACTTAATAAATACGTTTGTGGTAAAATCTAAGGCTATTACCATGCAATTTCTATGTGTAGCACTACTAGTAAATGAAACGTATGTGATCATCATAAGATTTTTGACACATGTATGTCTAACAGCTGGTGCCATTGCTGACTGCTTTAGTAAAACACTTATTATGAGGCTAAAAAGAAGCACACTAAAGAGTCTGTAAACTAATACATTATGTTGTTGAATATCAAATTTTGTGTTGTGAACATAAGATTCAAATTATCCTTGAATTTGCAGCACAGATCCAGAAACTCTGGATCTTCTGGATAAATGATCTGGGAAACTCAAATGATGGCTGCTTCAGCTGATAAATTGATTTGACATTTGTATTTTCTAAGAGATTTAACCAAAAATGTCCAGACTGCAGATTCTGAAAAGCTGAGCTTTGATTGTCAAAAGACTTGATTTGTAACAGATTTGTAAGCACAATCATTAAATCCTAAAGAAATATGAAGTGGAGAAACATTTTTTGAAGGTTTATTTTTGGTCTGGAAGATATTATCTGATATTTGATATTACAGCAGCAGAGCAACCACATGTTTGTAGCCCATTTGTAGCCTAAGACGTTTTCCACGCACATTAAAACAGACCTTTTTATCTAGCAACCAGGTGACTTCCTCTCTTTCAGGATATCAGTGAACAGCCAGTCGTCTTCACGTGGTGGTGTTGGTATGGGGCGGTGCTCAGGATTATGTAGGGGGGCGGAGAATGACTGAGCAACACCCTCAAATGGTGTAAAGTTTAAATGATTTTCACAGTTTCCCAGCATACAGTGACTCTCTTCCTGTGGATGCTGGTACGTCTGCAGCTCTGTCACATTGTAGTGGTAGTCGATTGACCTGTGAATCTGGTTTTGGGCTATGTCTGAACTTTGAGCTTGTTTAAAATTGCCGAACTGTGTCTCTGCAGTCTGGCTTATACTCAGTCCCTGATCTCCTTGATAGCTGTATGCATTTACACATCTGTAGTCACCCCTCTCGCACTGTACATCCTCTGACTCATATCTGCTGTTACACATCCTTTCTGCCAAGCTATCCGACTGATCTGAAAATGTAAATTCATCTACACACATCTCCTGTCCTGCCTCACTTTGGCATGAACAGATACTTTCAAAATAGGCCTCCACATCCATGCATCCTCCTACGTCACTGCTGCTACAACTGAACAGATCCATTATGTCCGTCCACTGAGTCTCTGCGATGTCAGCAACGCTCTTCTGAGAATGTGTGCAGGCCGAGATGTCTGTGAACATTTGGACTGAAAGGTCACAAGAGTCAAGGGACAATGGAGAGAGTGCTGGTGAGAATGATGGCGATATGTCCACATTTTCGTGTAGAACTGTTTGAGTGTGTTCTGAGAGGTTGCTCGGTGTCTCGTCTCCATAATGCTCAGCCTCATGATAGTAGTCTATGCCTTCTGGGGAGCTCATGAAAGGGAATTCAACTAGTTTGTGATTTCCATTCCCCTTTTTCTTCCTCCCTCTGTTCTGATTGTTCTTCCTAGTGATGCAGGTGGGGGACTGTGATTTAGGATGGCGTTTCCAAAGATGTCCCAAGTTAAGCTGCTTCTTTTGACTGACCTCAGTTTGATGTGATGCAACAGCGACGTCAGTTGTAGGCTTCGGGATGCCTTCTGCATCTTTGTGAACACTGCCTTTCTCTGGATGTCGTAGATGGTCAGTTTGGGAGGGATTGTCTACCTGGTCAGGCATCTCTGGCTTCTGTGACTGCAAAGAGGACGTTTTTTTTTCCTCCTCCTTAAAATAAATAGCAGATGCCAGCCGGTGGTTTGCCGCCTCTATGTCTGCAAACTTTCTGTTAAGAGAAACAAATTAGAGAAAATATTGTATATTAAATCAGTGGACGTTTTTAAGAAATGGTTCCTTGTGTGTGACCCTTTAAATAAGTAGTTCAACATTTTGCTAAATGCATTTATTCTTTTTAGGAGCCAGGAGTTAAATTAGAAGGTCAATATCACATTCACAGATAAGTATAAAAAGCTATAGTCAGCAGCTGCTTAGCTTAGCTTAGCAGGAAGATTGTAAACTAGGGCAAACAGCTATCTATGCTCTGTCTACTATCAACACATTAAATAATCTGATTTGAAGTTCTGTTTATAAAAATGTCAGAAAACAGATAAAAATGCACATTAAAAGTTCAATTTGCAAAGATCTCTGGTTTGTCTACTCAAACCAACAGTATTCAGTTTTCCCAGAAAATGCCAAATATCTATTAAAAATCTGTATAACTACACATAATATTGTGGTAACTAAACAATTTCCAGTTTTTATCATATTAGTCATCTGGTGACCTCCGCAGGTCGTCTTTGCCTTAAATTTCTGCAAAGAGCAAACACCTTTTTAGGTCACTTCAGTGTTTCTCTGATGACCTACCTCTGAATCATGTTGTGCAGAAAGCGCCGGTGGTTGACCTGCCGTTTGGAAGGTCGGTTCTTCCGAGGTTTCTGCAGGGTCCTCATCATGTGACCTGCTGCTGAAGTTACAAAAGTGTAGAGGTCACGACCCCAAGAAACACCTCGCTCTGACCCGGGCTCCAGACTCACAGAGATAGATGGTTGCATAGCTGAAAAGAAGAAACACTGTAAGGTTAAGACTGATCATCTTAAGCAGTGCACAATGCTTTAAAGCTCTTAAGAAAAAAACGAGGTTATTTCAGAGCTGTTAATCTGCAGATGAAGTTATTATAAACAAAGCTTATTCTCATTTAATAAAGTGCAATGCTATAGCTTATCCTACTCAGCAGTAAAGCATCTGAATTACACATAAATTGCAATAAATAAATCAATGTTGTTTCTTTTAAATGCAGGATTTGCACACATTTGCTACTTTTAAAGCAGTGGATTGGTGAATTAGACATATATTGAGACTTCTGTTTTTAATGTTTAGTCCTGTGTTCTATTCAGCTGTACAAAAAAAATAACCAGAAAATTATTCTTACCTTTCTCCTGCTCAGGCTGCCTTCATATGTCCGAACACGCTGCTCTAAGGACTGAGGAGGCAGGCTGCTTCAGAGAGAGGTGTGGTAATTTTATTGCTGATGTATGTTTGTGCTTGTATTGTGAGTCTGTGTGTACAAATTAAGTCAAGTGACATCATTGTTCAATGCAAATGCACATATCTTTTTTGCAGCAGCGTGAATGGGACTCAACTTGCCAAATTGATAGTGGGAGAGGAAGTGAGACATGATGAGAGGCTCTGAAAAGAAAGAGGCAATTATCTGAGAAGTCAACCGTCGTTGGAGGTGTGGGCACACGTCTCCATTGTGTGCCACACTAAAGGCAGCTTGTTAACTGCTGGGTGACACAAACACACCCGTTGAAGCAGTTAATTGATCAGCTTAAACTCTAGCCCTAATTATCACATTCTCAGAGGGAAGAGTTAAGATGGTTGCTACTGGCTTTAATTGACCTTTGCAATTCAATGGTCCACCTTCCAAGTGCAGGATTTTACATATCTATGGCAGCAGGTGGGTGAAAAAGCTGTCCTTTTCACAAAGCTAAAATAAAAACCAGCAGGTTTGCACACATTTTTTTATCTTCTCTTTGACATTTTTATTTTTACATTTTGCTGTTAGTGTTTAACTTCCTCTTGACATTCTGCTGAGGATGATTTTTCTCATCATACACACAGTCTTATTACATGTTATAAGCGTTTCCTATTTCTTCTTTAATGTTTTCTTTTTTGTTTGGCTTTCAAAGCTGAAACAGCATGTAACATTACGGACAAATACTAACATGTTACTTGTTCTTTTTATACTACTGGGCTACGTTCTGTCAGACACCTTTCTTGGCCATTTGCATACATTCAGCTTAGTGCTTTTCTTTGCTCTAATGAAATGTACACTTTGTGCATCTTATGGAACTTTACTGAGGAGGGAAACCCTGCTGCAGGAGTGGCTTCTATTTATAGTGACATCACATGTGCATCTAACCAGAGAGCTGCAGAGTGAACTGTCCCATGTGGTATCAACTTCAAAACTTATCACACTTGGAAAACAGGTGGTAAGAGAAATTTACTGTACATTAAGTGACTTTTATTATTATGACAAGAAGAAGGACCTATCAGAAATGACATTGTGTCAGATAGACAATCTGCAGTTGGCTTAATTACACATATAATTGTATTACAGCTACACAAATTCAGGATAATGGCTTGCCTGGCTGAGTTTCTTCATAACTCTCTGCTGTCTGCTGCATATTTTTTCCTTGGTGGTCAATTCTTCACCAACCCTTACACATGTTATTTTCTAAGGTCCCTCCCTAAGCTGATAAAGGTCTTATAACTCATTCTCTGCAACAGTGGCTGAACTTTGACCCTCGCTTATAGATTCACCTCAGCTCCTCCTCTTCAACCAACACAATCAATCAGAAACAAGCTTGTGTTCATACGCTGAAAGGTAGGTTTGATTGTTATTTGGATAAAAGCCATAAGTTGTAGTGGTTCAATAAACAGCAATTATCATTTCATTATCATTCATGTAATCTTTCCTCGCCTTAAACAATCCTGTTATAAGCAGTGACACCCAGTGGCTTCATAATGAATTAATTTAAATCTATAATCTTTTCTCTTATCAGATTTGTCAACATGAACAGAGCCTGGACTGCATTCAAGGCCCATCCGTACATCAGTAACGTCCTGGGATACACAACACTGTTTGCTTCAGCTGATCTCATACAGCAGAGCATGCTGGGTGGGAAGACCGCTGCAGGATCCACATCAGAAAAGTCAGCTGGGATCGACTGGTGTCAGACAGCTCGAGTGGCGACTGTCGGTTTCTGTTTCCATGCAAACTTTAACTACCACTGGCTGAGAGGACTGGAGAGGATGCTGCCGGGAGCTGGAGTAAAGACAGTGACAGGGAAAGCTGTGATGGATCAGCTGATCGCAGCTCCTCTCACCATCAGTGCTTTTTACATTGGTAAGTGTCTTCCAGCGACCATTTAAATATAGTTATAGTTTAGCTTATTCTTAATAAATTCTGTAACTGTAACTGTTAGGATTTATATTCTAACATAGACATTTATTCCTAATTATCTTATTTCATTTTCATTTCTCTTAATCACCCACTTCTTGTACCACGTTTTATAATTTCTTTGTGTGGGATGTTTTTGACAATCTTTATCTTATCTTTCAAAAAAAAAAAATATATATATATATCGCTGATGCTTACTTTTGTTCACTCCAGTAAAAACAGCAGTAAAATAGCAGTACAATACAGTGAGGGGTGTTATAATACTAGAAGCAGGTACATTTTCCTGTAGCAGAGGTGAGCTGATGTAACATTAACTCATAAATCAGGCTCAGGATCACTGCTGTATGCTTATAGCAGGTTTTTGTCCATGTGTAAAAACATTCCTAACTCTAAAAGCTTCTAAATTACATGATCCAGGTAATCAGACATGGGTAGGCCAGGGATAGCTGGACAAACAAGCAGGGCAGCAGCCTTCAAGGACCTGAACTGTCCACCTCTGGTCTACAAAGATCCTTGTATACTGCGTATGGTTTGAAAAGCACTTGTGTATCTTATTTCATTGTATATATTATATGATTTAAGCCACTTCTACCTTTAGGTTTGAGTTTACTAGAAAACAAAGAGGACTTGCTCGAAGACTGGAAACAGAATTTCTGGACATCTTACAAGGTACGTGAAACAGTAAAACTTTTCTAGAACAATAATTTTAAAAAATGTACTCTACTAATTTATATTTTATTTCTTTAGACTGGAGTAGTGTATTGGTCAACAATGCAGGTGAGATTCTCATATGTTATTTATTTTGTGCCAGCACACACAAACTTTCTGAAATACACACATATTGAACCTTTGTTGAGCAACATATCTTTATCTCCTTAATTATTTCAGGCAGTAAACTTTGCACTGGTTCCCCCTGTAGCTCGGACAGTGTTTCTGGGAGGCATCGCTCTGACTTTCACAATCTACCTGTGTCACCTCAGACATCAACATGGACACAAAGTTGAATAAACCCAACAACCAGAGCCACAAGAAACACATTCTTGTAAACCAATGACAACCGATGGGACTTATTTAATTGTAGAATTTAGTTGCACAGTCATTTAATTTACAGGAGGAATCCGGAAAGATCACATCTCTGAGTAATCCACATAGTTTATTGTTCAGCTATGATTAGTTTTTGATCTTCTTTAACTTCTCTGTTTCCCTTAGATAGTGATGCATGTAAATGTATGCAGCACTGATACAATTTAATTAATCCTGCTGATACTCTTGTGGTGTAATCTAATTTTCTAAGAATACAGAGCTACTTATGTTAACATGCTGTAATTATGTAGGCTGTAATATTTACACATCCCTGTAAGACATGTGCAAGACACTTATAAATACTTATATACACATATACTGTATATATGACATAATTTGTAATAGTAACAGTATGCCATGCAATACCAATGAAATGATACCAATTTTGTAATTAATAAAAGAACATGAATGTTAATTCTCCAAAAATATGTATTTGTTGAGTTTCTGAAAACATATTTTAATCAAATGTTAGTAGTTTATAATGTTTATAATACAGAAAAAAACTAAAAGAATGAGCAAACAGAACAATAAACAATAAGAAATGAAACAATAAAATAGATTTGTCTGTGAAGATTATCTGTCATCCAGGTCATGGTTATTCCAAAAAAAAAGGTTATTGAGTGGCAACTGGACTTGTTTTAGTTCCTTGAAGACGTTCATTCTTCTTCATTCATTCATGGACTATTCAATAAATAGTTGTAAGATGTGAATGTAATTTTTAGCAAAATAAAATGGAATTATCCAGTTGTCAGTAATGAACTTGTGGAGGCACAGTCACAAGTGTGGACCACTGGAGGCAGTATCCTGACTCCACGCAGTTGTTTTTGACGTCGGCCTGCAGGAAGCGCATGCTCAGTAACCAATCAGCGCCCCGAGATTTCTGAGCACTGTTTATCGCGAGACCTCAGCTCTTCCTTTTCCCTTTTCGCTCTGAGTCCAAGATGGTAGGTACCGCTAGTCAAAATTTTAAAGCATGATAGCTTGAATATCCACGGCCATCTTCCGAATTAAAGAATGTTTTCTTCTTTATGACAACATGTACTGATCCTAAACATTATTAACATTACAGTTCTGTCATGATTTTGCAGAATCTTTGTTGTGTAATTCATATTAGCTTATCCTTCTCGGTACTGACTTTAGTGTTGTACGGGCAGCCGTTTCAACCCTGTTGATCAGAAACCGACTTATATGCGGAAAATATTATGTGTAAACATAATTTACTTTTCTACTGAGTTGACGGGTTTTCGGAATTGTTTCAGTCAATCACACTTAAAACTGTAGAGTTGTTAGCAGTGTCGGTACGTATAGCAGTTAGCTGTAGTGTCAACGTGTATACCGGCCTTTGATAAAAATTGAGCTGGTTGTTAATATAATAGTTTTATTATTGAGACTTTAAAATTCGGATTTTTTTATTAAAGTTATTTGGCAAGTTTGGTTTGTCATTGTACATTGAAATAAGCCTTGGTGTAAGCTATAGAGACTATTAGTAGTATTGCAATACAGAGGTATTGAGGTGAATTCTTAAGGTGCTGCATGTTAAGTGTTGGTTGTTATAGTATCAACATGTTTACGTTTTATTTTTAAGGGAGTTGACATCAGACACAACAAGGACCGCAAGGTGCACAGGAAAGAGCCAAAGAGCCAGGATATCTACCTGAGGCTCCTGGTCAAGGTAAATTTTATCCACACATTGTGTAGTAATTTTTTTTCCTTATTTATACACAGTACTTTTTGAGTTACAAATCTGTTACATATAATATACCTGTCTAACCTGCTGGGTTCTTACAGTTGTACAGGTTCCTGGCTCGCCGTTCTAATGCTCCCTTCAACAAGGTTGTTCTGAGGAGGCTCTTCATGAGCAGGACCAACAGGCCTCCCATCTCCATCTCCCGTCTGGTCAGTATGTCTTTCACCTAGTCCACCACTAATGAATTTAGTTTTTACCGATTTATTGCTAACCCCACCATATATGTAGCATGTCATTGTTTTTTAAGACTTGAATGCATTTTGAAAAATTATACTCTCAGGTCTATTTCAGCATCATTTGGATGATATTTAGGATTTAGACAACTGATTTGATCCACTGGATTACAAAATGTGCTAATGTGACCAATCTACATCTGTCTCCTTGTTAGACAGTCTTGTTTCTTCTTTTAGTCATGCTTTACAGACATCTTCTAAATTCACAGTTTTACATAAATATGATTCTTGAGCGCTATGCAGTGACTTTGAATTTGGGGAAAAGACAAGAATACCAGAATATAGAGGCATATACCTCGTGTTGAGATACAGTAAAGAGTATTTTTAGTTTCATTCATGATGTCTGTACTGTCTAGTGGTTCTGAGTGTTTATGTGAAAGTTGTGATTGAATTTCAGCCATGTATGGCTTAATTATCCAGGTATATAACTGAGATGTAGTCAGTAATTGATGGAGAAGAGCTTTGAATTTCTGACTTGTTTTTGTCCTTCCACAGATCCGTAAGATGAAGATGCCCGGTCGTGAGAACAGAATTGCTGTTGTAGTTGGAACAGTGACTGATGATGTCAGGATTCAGGATATCCCCAAGCTCAAGGTAACAGTCACTGTGGATGATCAGTCAGTCCATTTAAGATCCTCATTCAGCACTGTGAGGCTGTTGGCAGCTCTGACCTAATGCCTGGTTTGTTGTCCCACAGATTTGTGCTCTGAAGGTAACTGATGGTGCCCGCCGCAGAATCCTGAAGGCAGGTGGTAAAGTGATGACCTTTGACCAGCTGGCTTTGGCTTCTCCCAAAGGACATGGCACAGTGCTGCTGTCGGGTAAGTAAAAGTGTAAACTTCAATTCAAGCAATGCAATTATGCAATTCCTGTAGTTATTGTGCTACTGATGCAAGTACACAAAGTACTAAAGACATGTGGTTCTTTAATATTCACAGCTATGACTTCCATTGTCATCAATAATGTTAGTTGTCACTGTTCAGGCCACTTATACATGTAAGCAAAAAATAAACCAATGATTTTTTCCACCTTGCATGTTGGGGTTGACAACAGGTTTCCAAAGAGTAGACAAATAATGTGATGTGGCTGAATGGAGAAGATCTGTTTGCTTGTATATTAATGCCACAGTTAAAACTACTCCCTGAAATCAGTCTGGCCTGATTGTTGACCGATCACTAAATGTTATATTGTAACATTTGTATATCTTATTCTACACAACCTTTGTAGACATTTATTTGTTGAGCTATTGGGTGTATTTGTCAAGATAAGGAAGCCCAGATTTGTCACTGTTTGGCTTTGTATGAAAACCTCTTTGAAGTGAAATTATTGCCAAATGCTAAAACCTACTGGCAACAAAGGCATGTGTAATCATGTGAAAGTACTCATTTAGCTGTAGTTTTTGTAAATTAATCTTTACACTATATAAACTCTATGTATTTTCATGATGTGTCTTCGTGTATATTTTTCCAGGAGGCTACACACAGTATAATTGGTGCTAGGTGGTAGATTTTAAATTGTACATTTAATGAAATTTCTAGTACACATTACAATTTATGAATACGCTTGACTGTCATATGCTTGAAAGCTACATTTCTTGATGGGAATAATCTGATTTCAGTCATTAAGGACTGTATTTAACTTTTTGACTAGTGATTCTTGTTACAAATTATAAGATGCATTTCTTCATTCTCCAGGACCCCGCAAAGGCAGAGAGGTGTACAGGCATTTTGGAAAAGCTCCTGGAACCCCTCACAGCCACACCAAGTATGTGTACAGTCGATGTGGTGGTACCTTTGTTAAACATGGATTATGTTTGATTGGGGCAGACTTTGCCACTTCTCAGTCGGATGCCAGGTTACCACATAAGCCTGAAGGAGCTTTTCTTCTGGAAATGGGTTTAAAAATGTTTTCTTACATTTGCAGATTAGACATACTGTATGTCATTACACATTCAGCACACCGAAGTAATATTTCTGTTCTCCATCAGGTGTTTTATCTGCTGCTTTTTCTCAAATGTATTAATTCATTTGTCTTGTAAAGGAGAATGAAGTAGTTCTTAGAGAAACATTACATTCTGTAATTCAGATGGTTGAACATGCAAATTTTCCTATTATTCAGATATATTGATAGGCTGTTATATTTTTAACTAAAGTTATTAACTACAGTTTTGAGGTATTTGTTCGTTTAAACAGTCAGATATAGTGTATCTGGATACCTTGGTTTGTCGATGTTTGATTTTGTTTGTATGAATAAGTAGGAGTTTTATCCTGAGATGATATTGCTACAGGTCTTTTTAATTTAAAAACTTTTACCACACAGATTGTGAAACTCCATGTATTATTAATCAATTGCCGTTGATTGTTGTGTAACAACCTTCTGCCAGTTTATGCAGAACACACTCTATATGATTGGGTAGCACTTGTATAAAGAATGATTTTAGTGTTTTTAACTGACTCTTAACACTGTGGCTGTACTTCAGTCAGTAAATGAACATTAGATTTGTCCTACCATCATTTTTATACTAACCTATTTTTATACTAACCTATTTTGTCCTATTTTTCAGGCCCTACGTCCGCTCCAAGGGCAGGAAGTTCGAGAGAGCTCGTGGTCGCAGAGCCAGCCGTGGCTACAAGAACTAGTGTGTCCTTTTGTTTTCCATGCAATCTGATACAAATAAAAGATTGGCTGTACAAAATGAATGGTCTTTGGAGTTTTATTGGACAGGTTTACATTGTCATGCAAGTCCGTTTTGTGGCTGATGTAAACATGGGGTAACTTATTTTAAGTAGGAACTGTCATGCTGGCTTACGGGACAGGGCTGAGATAGATCTAGACGCCACATGTATATTGATCAATAATAAAGAGTTGTGCTGGAAAAAAATTACTGTCAGGAAGTGCTGGTCTGTCAATGATTGGAGAATGTCGGAGGGTGTTGCAATGTTTTCCTTATCGTCATTGGATTTCCTCTCTGCAGCTCAAAGCTGCCGCTACTACGTCTGCAGACACTTCGTGTACCGAGCCAGCGCTTCACAGCGAGCGACTGTCTGTCGTCGAAAGAGGGGAGACAAGATGAGGTAATTTTGTTAGCTTAATGGTATCGTATTCAGTTTGTTTATATCTAATCACATACTGGAAGAAAGGGCTTTAAAAAGTGAACATTTCTACGTTTCCGGCTTCATAGTATAGATCATAACGGCCGTTAACCAGCTAACGTTAACGTTGCCATGTAACGTTTTCGCCACTAACTTGGGGAACTGTTTAAATAAAAACAGCTATGATACTGAAACCTGCGGCTTTTGTTGTACCAGTGGTCACGTTTAGTGTTTTTTAAATGAATATTAGTGAAATAAGTTGGCATAAAGTTTGTCTACATGTTTAAAAACTGCTAGCTGCTGCTAACTGACAACTCAGTGTTTCACTTGTCGGGCTGCAGTTTAGTCATAACATTAGCTAGCGTTTGCTGTCACGTTGCTTAAACGTTCTTTAATTATCTGCGTTTTGAAACCCTTAATTCCTCCTGATAATATGGTTAAAGCCCTACAGTGTTTATGAAAATGGTTATCCGGCTTGGCTGTGCTCTGTTGTGTTAAACAGTGAGCTGCCTAGCTTTAAGTAAGCTAGCAGCCTGTCAACATGCTAGCTAACGTCAGAAGGATAAAATCGCTTAAGTTTAATGATCAAACATTATTTCTTTAACTTTAGGTCATCAGGGTTACTGGTTGCTCTTCTGCTGAGTATGTAACCATACCCTTTGTATGACGATAAAAGTGTTTTGGAGTTGATAGTACAAGCTAACCAAAACTTGACCAAAATACCCCGAAGTCAGTCAACAGCAGACTCATTGTATGGGAGACAGAATTAGCTTGCTGATTATTATTTTTGGGTGTCCACACCCTGCATTTCAAGAATGTAAGGTGCAACAATGGGCATCAGTGAGGCACTTTATTTGTGTGTATGTACGTGTGTTTAATCTAGACAGGGCGTCAGCCAAGTATTGATTTTCGCTGCATCAGGGCTTACATAATGTTTCCTGACTGTTGTAAAACTTGAAAGAAATATGTGACCAGTTTATTAATTTAGGGTATACCTAAGTCTCATTGTGATAGACCGGTAATTGTACTTTGGGTCTTATAAACTGGACTCTGCTGACTTGGAGATTAGAGAGAACATTAGTGTAACCTTTGATCTAAATGTTTTTTCTTTATCATAATTTACATTGTGTACAAGAAAACCATTTTCCCTAAATTATTTTTAAAAGACATTCTGGTTATGTACACAACAACCTTTGTTTTAAAAAAAATCTGTATAATGATGTTGTTTTTATTAGAAGATTAAGTAAGATTTGTGACATGCTAGTGTTGCAAAACGTCTAAAATCCAGTACCGATTGGGTTAGCAGTTTGCAAATTCTCAATCCCATATTCAAATTGTGAAAGACCAGCACAAGACAAGCACACAAATACACGCACATTTTTATCAAAAGCCCTGAATAGGAAAATACCAACGCGCTGTGGTCATTGTCATGCAACCTTTCATCCAAATTAATGTGGTGTCTCAGCAAAGCATTTGAGGATGTGTAACTCTGAGTCTGTAGAAGCACCTAAGGTTAGGGGGCATAATGGATTTTGTATTGCTTCAGCCTGTAGCCACAGTCTGTTCCTCTTATCATAATGGTTCTGCTGTGTGATTGCTCTAAAAAAATTTACTGGCTCTAAAACATGTCTATAATTAATTAGAAGCAAAAGTTTCCATTTAGTCCCTTTCGTGTGCTTCCTTTTTTAATTAGTCAGTTAGTGCACTAAAAATACCTGCATGTGGTAAACATATATCAGAATTCTGCTTTTGTTACATTTGACTGTTGTCTTTGTCCCTATACAGGAACAGAGTTCTTTGGGAGGGAACGTGAGGCTCAAGGACATTACCATGACATAAAACAAGAGCCCACTTGGAACTGTCACCTTATTTGTCTTTTTGTTTTTATTTTTTTGTAGTTTTAGTTTTCACGTGTTATCTAGTGTTTACCCTCCTTTTGTGGAGAACAGACAATGAAGTAATGCTGCAGTATTTGCTCGGATGAAACTTTAATGTATCACACTACTGTCTAGGGGACTGGCTTATCACTCCTCTTGTCTGCTGCCTAGTTTAAAGATAGCAATAGAGGTATCAAAGGTCTTGAAAAAGCCTGCACTTATCATATCTTTGTGGCATTAATTACATTTCGGCCAGCATTTACAGTGCAATGTACTTTAAAGAAATCTTTGCTTGTGCATTGATTTAATTTAATTGTTGTAGCCTCCTTGTGTAAACAAGGTGTGTTTGTTTGCCTTTTCATATGTAATTAATTAATGTGTTTTTAAATGCAACTAAGAGTGTCAGTTTTATTAATTAATGTAATTATTTAAATACTTATTGTTATGTTGAGTGGCTGCTTAGCTGCCTAATGGTATCACTACTGGTGGCTTTATGTAAACTTTTTTTTTACATATTCAATCTTTGTGAAAAACACTTGTATTTAAGTAACAGATCTCATTGTGGACAATTATATTCTTAGCCCTATTGTGTTTGAATATGTGTTGAAGTTTAGCCTATTGACTGTAGAGGCTGACGGCTCTTTAGATAAAACTGTGATGGGAACTGTCTAAACGTGACACAAGGACTGATTTTTACCAGTGTCCATCTTTACTGGATAAATACGCTAAACTGAAGCCGCTGAACTGGAAGAATTAGTTTTCTTTTAAAATGAAGGCATACTTCTGAAACAGACAGAAACTGAAACAAGACATATTTTTGTGACATTATTTCTTGAATTCAAGCACTGAAGAGTAATAACTTTAAGAAGATTTTACTGATAGCTCTCAGACTGATACATTCAGATTTGTTCAGAAAATCTTGAAGAGCTGTCAAAGTCCACTATTCAAACCTCTTACTCTAGAAAAAACTACCCAAACCGTGTTAGACTTTATTTTGCTGATAAACTTTATCCACCTCAACCGTGAGGATGCGATCCCCAGAACCTTCTTCACCTTCTCCCGCAGAAGCCCTCCTTCATGGCCAGTTTGCCAGCTGGGGAACAGGCAGTAACAGCAACAGTAACAGCTGTCCCAGCAGCCCTGGTGGTCCAGGTGTACTCTCCCCCGCTGCCTCCCCTACTCTGGCACCAGCCTCCAACTATGCTTTGACCCTCACCCACACTCACATACATATCCAGCGCCTCTCGTCACGACCTGGGAAGGAAGCTCGTCTCCTGTTGCCTTTATCAGAGCTAGTGGGGTGCAGCTGCCCTCGCACCCCTGCACCCCCTCTCCTGGTGCTGTATTGGTACCCCCCAGGCAAACGACGGAAAGGTGTTTCCCGACGCCGGCAGGTGAGGGCCTACCTGGCAGAAAGCAGGCCTGAAGCTGAGAGGTGGTCAGCTGCTGTGCAGTGTCTACTCAGAGGTGTGACCGTCACTGCTGATACAGGTGAGTGTGCGTTTCTCTCTTTCCAGCTTTGTGGTGTTTAATGTTTTACTTGTTACAGTTATCAGTATGGTCCTGTAGAAGCTAATTAGATCTACATTTTACCTCTCAATAATGGAGGGTTGCAGTTTGTTGGTTTTTTTGACATTTCAGGAAACGTTTCATGTCTGAATGAGTGTGAACACCATGGTTATTTTAATATTTAATTAAGGTGGTGTTTTGTTATTTTATAAGTTGCTCTTTTTTAATCTGATGTTTTTTAGACCAAAAGATAATTTTTAAATTTCCAATGTGATGTCATCAAATGTCTTACTTTGTCGGACCATTCTAAACCCAAAGATATCTGATGTGGTAAATTTTTACATATTAAAACAGCATCATTAAAAAATGACAATAGATAATAATGTTTATAGGATAGGCTTTGACTGACCTGAATGTTTGTCGCGGAGTCAAGTCTCGAATTCCTGTTGTTTACTGCAAGAAACCACACAATGTTGCCTCATGCTGCCTTGATTTATGCCTCCTTTGTAAATGCTGCTAAGTATAGCTTAATGTCACAGTGACCAAAGAGCTTTCTGTATGTACAGTACAACAAAAACATTTTGTCAAACAAACACAAATGGTCTCAAGAGAAGTTGATTTTTCCAGAGTTGAATAACCAGGGACTAACACTAATAGACTTGTTCATAGTATTTGGTTTAGATTTGTTTGTTACACATGACTACATTTTACTACAACATCTTACTTCTTCCTTTCTTTGTCCTTATCTGTTCTTCACACATGGTCTGTATCATTCAGTATCAAATATTGAGACATACAAGGTGGGGCTGGTGCAGCTTGCCTCCACTTCTCATGCACTGTATCCCCCAACCTGAATAATCAAACAGACAGCAGTGCTCAGTGTTTACTTTCACCATGTGTGCTCACCTGTTTCTCATAGTTACATTTGCGTCACACACTTAACCACCATCTCCTATCATTTTCTGTCTCCTCTGTAAACTTTAACCCTCAGTTATGTTTCTCTCTGTATTTTATCTCGTATGCTTCATTCACATTTGTCTTTTTATCAGGAGTTATAAAATTCTCATTTCATATTTTCCACTAACTCTGCCTTATTTGTTTTCTGCTGCAGTCCATCTTTCTGTCTCTTTCTTCAACAATCCAAACTTGCCTGGCTATTTGTGATGACAGAGTAGGGAAAATAAGGTCTCTCTTTTACTGCTTCTGCATGCTAGTTTGGTAGATAGATAAATTATTAACCTTGGTGCAAAGCCGTTTTATGTTTTCCATCTAGTTTTATTCGATTTCTAAAATCCAGGTGCTTCCTGTGTTCTTTACTATATGTCTGTATTTATAACTAGATGTTTTCTTGAGTGACATTGTTGTGCAGTGTGAAATGGATCCCTCCATTCTTTTTACCCATTTATTCTTTTAGGGGTTGCAGTGGGGCCTGCAACCCAATCACAGCTGACACTAGGTAAAGTTGAAAGTTGGAGTGTACCAGGTCTGTATATCAACTGGAGCTATAACCAGCAGTATGTGTTGCTGATTTCACTGGCATAAACAGATGGACAGTGGTTATTCTATTGCTGCTCAGGACGCTGTTCATATACACAGTTGTAGTTGGCAGCACTCTCTGTGCCAGCACACATGTGCTGATGCATGAAGCTACATTCACAAGGCGGAGTGCCATTTCAAGCTGTGTTTGTAAACACCTGTTTGTAATAGGTATACACCAAACATTAGGAAAAAGCATAGATATTGTGGCCTCTTTGGCTTTTGGGAGAAACCAACATGAGCGCTGGGAGAACAGGCAAAGAATAGAAATGCCTGTGTGAAGTCAAATCTGTGTGGAGAAATAAAGAAGGCTCAAAGGGTTGAATGCACTTAAAGTCCAGGGTTGGGCAACACTATGTAATGACAGCTAAGCTTATCTCACACTTGGCTGGCCTTGTAAATGTAGTAAACCTCCAGATCCTTTCTTTGTTCTGGCCAAAAGCTGTGAGTTTTAACTTATTTGTGCTGTTTCTTATGTTTCATATAGAATTTTCAAGAAGTCTGCTACCTCGGCCCAAACGACTGCTGTTATTGGTCAATCCGTTCAGTGGGAGAGGCCAGGCAATGCAGTGGTGTCAGACGCACATCCTGCCAATGATCAGAGAGGCCAATATCAGCTACAACCTTATACAGACAGGTACCGCCTCAACGAGTAAATAATACAAAAACACAAAAACAGTTTGTACATGTGTAACAGGTGTTAACTTAAATAATGTGTTTCAGAGCGTCAGAACCATGCGAGGGAGCTTATCAGAGAGATATCACTCACAGAGTGGGATGGCATTGTCATCGTCTCTGGAGACGGCCTGCTGCATGAGGTGTGTAGAGGTTTTTGTTTAATCATAGTGAAATGTAGTGTTATATTAAATGAGGAAAAAATTATGGTACATGTACTGATGTGATTTTCTGAATTTTCTGTTATATGTTACCTAGGTAATTAATGGGCTGATGGAGCGTCCTGACTGGGAACAAGCAATAAAAACACCTGTCAGCATTCTGCCCTGTGGCTCTGGGAATGCACTGGCTGGCTCCATCAACCACTTCGCAGGGTAAGCATGCACACTATATGTCAAAAGTGTGGAAAGCCCTTCAGTGGCTTTTCCTTTAGTTTTTCTTATTTTCAGCATTGTACAATAATACTGAAGACATACAGAGCAGTCAAACAGTTTCATATTTGTTCTGTCATATTTTCAATGTCTTCATCTAGACATAAAGACATATTGCTTTAAAAAAAGACTGTTGTTTTGGTCAGTAGTTGATTATCTAGATGTGGATATCACTTAATAATAACAGTTGACAAGAGGCATTGTTGTCTTCATCTGTCTTTCTTAGATATGACATGTGCATTCGGGAACCCCTCCTTTTGAACTGCTGCTTTTTGCTCTGTCGCGGCGGTGTCAGGCCCATGGACCTGGTCTCTGTAACAACAAGTCCTGCTCCATCCAACAACAGCCGTACTGCAGCACCCAGGAGATTGTTTTCTTTCCTTTCTGTTGCCTGGGGCTTTGTGTCCGATGTTGACATAGAGAGTGAGAGGTCAGTGTGGGATTACTTGGCTTTGTTTATTTAAACATCACTACAGTTCTTTACTCACATTTGTTTCTAATTATTTAGTTGAAGTTATTATTTTATTTTTTCAGGTATCGTGGTTTGGGATCAGCTCGCTTCACCTTAGGCACTCTGGTGCGCATAGCGTCTCTTCGATCCTATAAGGGTCGTCTGTCCTACCTTCCGCCCTCTGTTATCACCACATCACCAGATACCACACCACCTCCTAGGAGGCCGCTGTCTCGTAGTATTACAGAAGGCCTTGAAGGCTTCTGCCGAACGCCCATTCATCGTACCTGCTCTGACATGGGCATCAGTGAACAGAGGAGCCTGCGTAAGGGGGAGGGAGAGAGGGAAAAAGAGGAGAGGCAGAGAGAAAGGGAAAGGAGAAGAGAGAGGGCCAGAGGAGGAGGGACTGGTGTGGTGAGGGCAAGCAGCTTGGCAGAGGACCGAGAAAGGGAGGGGGAGGTGGAGATGGAAGCGGAAGAGGAGAGGTCCGGGACGAGCTCAGAATCCAATGAAAGAGATGAATGCAATATGGGAAAAGAAGAAAGGCTGACAGAGATCAAAGATGAAAGGGAAGATGAGGAAATAGTAGAGCAAGACTCCAGTGGGATGAAAGAGCAGGATAGGAGGAAGGATGGCGGAGGCAGTGGTAGTTCTGTTGAGGAGGAGGGAGTGTTGCGTGCAAGAGAGCTGGGAGAAAGCTATGGGGTAGATATGGGGCGGGAGGCAGATGAAGAGCCAGAGGGTTGTTTCACCTACCAAGATAACCTTCAAGAGGCCAGAAAGGCACTGAGAAAGAATTCTGCCCCATCAAATCAGATAGCCAGTGCTCTCTTCAGCCAGCCTCTCAGGCAGGAGGTGGAGACAGATTCTGGGACTTCGTGCGGGGCAGAAGACATGGATCTGAATGGAACCTACTACCAGAAAGAACCCTACCCACTGGACGTTTCTCGAGAACGAGCTCTCACCATCTCCTCTCCCTTCCGTCACTCTCCCTTTTCTTACAAGCCTAAAAACCTAGATCAAAACCAGAACGCTTCCAGGCCAAGGCCCCTTTCTCTCCTTCAGCACTCCCACTCAAACTCCCTCCCTCCTAAACTCCCCTCTCTCTCTCTGTCTCTTTCTCCAACACCTCCCTCTTCTCCATCATGTGCCTCCCCACACTCCTCATCCTATCTCGCCCCCCGTCCAAACACCCCAAACTCGACCTCGCCATCACCTCTACGAACGCCGTCCTCGTCATTTAACTTTGAGATTGCTGAGCCAGCAGGGCCCCTTAAGAACCGTCCTTTTGTTTCACTGCCTTTAAATCTCCCTAGAGATGACTTGTTACCCCCACTCGACCAACCCCTTCCCACCAGAGACTGGATAACCATTGAAGGGGACTTTGTCCTGGTCCTGGCCCTTTATCAGACCCACCTTGGTGCTGATCTCTATGCTGCACCCCAGGCTAGGTTTGACGATGGGCTGATCCACCTGACCTTTGTGAGGGCAGGGATCTCCAGAGCCACTCTACTGAGACTGTTCTTTGCCATGGAGAGAGGAACCCACCACTCCGTCAGCTCACCGTATGTGAGCCACATTACCTGCAGGGCCTTCAGGCTGCAGCCTCTGTCTACAAGAGGAACTCTCACTGTGGATGGAGAACTAGTGCCCTATGGACCACTTCAGGCGCAGGTCAGAAAGATGAAAAATTGTTTTACTGAATGTAGTTTTCACAAAGTGCTGTTATTAACTAGCTGCATATTAACTCTCCAAAATGCATCAAATTTATGTCCTCCAGAAATTAGATGCATACTGTATATTTTCAAAATTATGTTAATGTTTTGTTACGTACACGCCTAGAGGAAACCTTGATCCAACATGAAATGAGACTCTTATTATTATTTTAAACAAGAGATAGTTGAACTTCAGAGTGGGTTCAGCCAAACGAAAAAAAAAAAAAAAAACTCAAAATAAGAGAAAAATACAAAAAATCTTACCTAAATCCATCTGATATCTTAAAACTGGATTAGAGGAAATCAAACAAAGTAGATCCCCTTCCATGATGACTAACAAAAGGCATTTAACAGGCATTTGTACTGTGTAGTTTACTGTAACTGACTAACCCTGATTCACATCATTCACAATGACACATAATTATTGTTTCCTAACTAGTATTGTATCTCTACCGGATGTGTTTTTCTACACTATTACATGTGTGGTATTGTGTTAATGAGTTACTCTTATTGTTAGTAATAATCTTTTTTTTCTGATCTCTTAATATTTCACAGGTTCACCCTTCCATGGCCCGTCTCATCGTTGGTGACACTGGAGTGAAGCTTACCAGATTCTAATCAGGGATTGATTGAACTGATTGACAGATGCAGCACTCTACTGAATTGTGTAATCGCTGTTGCCATCTATACTTAAAGAGAGGGGGGAGTATTCTGTCTGAATTGCAGAAACTGCTTTTCTGGGGTTTAATGAAAGGGATAGCCCATCGAGGCATGCATCATTGGAGCATGACTTCAGTTATTAATGGTGATTTGAACCTGGATGAAAAATGCACCTCATTGCACTGCTGTTGGATTACGCACAGCATATACAGAGAAGCATGAAATCTGCACAGCCTGAAATAATAAGAGGGAAGAACAATCGAATGTTTATGGGATTTTTTTGTGCAGATAGTGCATGTGTTGGATGTATACATGGTAGTATGCATGCAGAGAAGCACTACCTGATTTATGCCTTACAATGAGATGGTGAGATTAAAAGCAGAAAAAGATGTTCTGAAACATGAAAAACTATAAAATAACATGAGATTCACATGGGACAACTCCCATGAAAATTGTCACGGAGTATCTTCAACCCCACCCCCAATGTCCAAATGTTTGAAAACAAAAGCTTCCATCCCTGAAAGCAATGCCTTATCTGACACTGGACAGTAAATTTGTACCTTTCTTACTTATATAAGAAACCTCAATCTTTATCAACCCGTCAGTGAGTCCGTCCATAACATACAAGCTATGCTTATATTCTTAGACATACTGGTGAACTCACCTTGCCACTTGTTTGTTTGAGTATGCTACTCTTCACTGTTTAAAGCATTAGTGCAGGAAAATGTTGATAAAGGACACTATAATGACTATTTTGTTCCTGCCCATGAGTTGATGTAGAGCAGCTAGATCGAACTCTTTATTGCAATTACATGATTAGAAGCAACAGAACCGTTGAACGGTGATGTTTTTAGCTAACCTGCCTGTCTTTCTTAGCCAGTGGATGCACGAAGATGATGATGTCAGTGATATCAGACTTTGCAACATATTCAAGAAAAAAATATCTGAACAAAGCAAGTCTTGTCAGTGGTTATAGACTGTTCATTTCAAGAAATCTCTCAGAATCACAACCATTAGCCCTCAGAACTGTTTTATGTTTGCAATATCATTGTCTCTCTGTTAAGTAATAAGTGGTGCATTTACTTTGCACAATAACTGGAGTTGAAGCAGCACAGAAAAAATCACAACACTAGAATGCTTAGTAACTTTGAAATACATGTAGAGTAACACAGAATAAGATGCAATATTTTGGATGCACTAGAATTAATAGCCCACTCCAGATACCATAATAAATGGATCTCATTACATTCCTAGCCTGAAATGCTTTTGTTTAAAGTTGAATACTCATAGTGTTTGAAAAGTAGGACTTACTGATCATAAAATTATTCACAAAGTTTTAAATCCTGCTATAGAAGAAAATGAAGAAGCAACACTAAAATCCGAAGCTCTGTGTTGTGAGAGCAGACTTGTGATCAGGAGATAAATCAGATGGAGGAAAAAACACCTTTCCCTATAAGAAATCAGCCAGTCTGTTGATGCAAATGATAGATTGGTTTTACATTTAAAATATCTTGAACATATGTACTTCCACATTGTGATGTACTCCTAAACGGAATTAAACCGCAGATCTTGGAGGTTTTTTGACAAATTTAGTCTGGAAAAATGATAACTCATTAGCATGTGCAGTGTAAGGTCATGTTCTGAGTGTGTGAGTCATCATTAACATACTGTATGTCTCGGTCATGTGTGGACAAATCAATGCCTTTGTATAAAAAGCCTGTAAATTATGGCTGTTGATCATGAACTGTTCAAACCTGACTGCAGAAAAACTGAGTAAAACTCTTTGCTTAGCAGGCTGTTATGTTGTCTTGTTTCCCCCTTTGAATGCACAATGCAGCTACTTTACAATTACACTGTGCTTACACAGCTATAGAATTTGACTGCAAAGTTTTAAGTCTAGTTTTGTAACATTACCAAATAGAAAAATCTATATACTTTAAATTGAGTTTTGCCAAAATATTTACTCTCAATATTTAAAAGACTAAGTATGATCAGTTTACCTTTCTAAACATTTAGTCTTCTGTGGCCGTAGATTGGACCATTGACCAGCTTGGTATGACTATGTTGATCTATGACGCCACAGTTGATAATGCCATTAAAATGTCAGCAGTGCACTGCCTGTAATGAAATTGTACTTATTACTAAAAGAATGAAAATATGTACATATACAATGTACAGTTAATAATCATTTATGGTTTTAAATAAATGCAATAAGTTTGTCTGCAGCAAATCTGCTGTACTTTTGTTTACACCAGTGGGTCTTTTCCTACAGTGCAACCGTCAGACATGTTTGTGTGACATGAGAAGGAAGTAGATTTTATCAGCAACATTCTTTTGGTATCTCATGCATTGTTTAAACCACTGCCCATCGAAAATATTTGTCTCGCCATTAGTAGCACTAATGAACAATGGAGATAAATCACAACAGTTTCATTAATCACACAAATTGTTCTTTTATTTCTTCAGTTAAGCAAGTTTACCATCTCCCTCTTGTAAATTACAACTTTTGTTGCAATTCGCATTCAAGGTTATAGCCACAATCTTGTGTATAAATGCATTTTTAAGTTTTTGTTGCTTCTGAGTGAGCCAGGCAGTGGTGTAAAATGTGCAGCCAACTCAAAACAAATCACTCACTCACCCCTAAAAACCAACCATGCAAGAAGGGATTTTTGTGTATACAGTATTTTATGTATTGTATTACCAATTTTGGAATATGGGCTTGTAATACTGAAGAGATTCATTATTATAATTACCTGAAATTAGAAGTTCAAACCACCAAGATCTTCATTGCTAAAATCTCTCTGTGTGTCTGATTTTCCTTTAGACCACTGCACGTGCTTTTCACTGGCACCACTCTACTTGTAAAGTTTTGTTTATAGCGCAGCATTTAAATAATATATTAATATACTTACCTATCGTTCACTAAAAGCTTACAAAAATTTTGAATTTATGGCAAACTAACTTTATCTTGTCCTTGTCCTAATATCACTAAATGTTAGGTGATTATCGTTAGTAATATTTTGAAAAACAACTGACCGGAAGTTGACTACTCGAAAGCCAGGCGCCGCTTCCGGTGTCGCCACCTTCTTTGTCTCCGGCCCAGCATTCGACACCAAGGGTCGTCTATTTTCCCCTATAGTTTGAGGATATATTTACACATATATCCCAAATTTTCTGATATTGAATGACAGTCGATTCTGAAATATTTATGCCTAAAAGTAAAGCGCCCAAAATGGATGACCTGGACTACAGTAAGTGGACTTACTAAGTAGCTATTAGCACAGACTGTCGCTAGCTAGATAGCTGTGGCTAGTTGTGTAGCTCAGTTAGGAGTTTATTTACTCAGGTTTGACACTGATGGATCCAGTGATCATCTAAATGAAAATCATTGCCCATAAACATTTTGCCATCCTTCCCTAAACGTACGGGGGTACGTGTAAGATACAGTTTGGTCAGAATAAACCACAGTGATGCTTCAACCTGACGCCAACTAAATATTGATTGTTTGACTGTGTGCTCGGAGCTAAGTAACGTCTCAGCTAACGGCGGTGGACATTTAACACCCCGACCAGGCTCTAATGTTACAAGAAAGGCTTGGTAAAACTAGGTATTGGTTGTTTATTATAACCAGTACATTGGCTGATGTCGTGTAAGTCAATCCGTACAGTAAATCCAGACTGGGCGTGGGCTTTTTTCAGAGTAAACACACTGATCTGGAGGATTTGGGTGCTGCCAACCACTGCAGATGACAAGCACCGCGATATGTTTGTGCATCAACATCCACGGTGTCACTGTAGCTTGGGCTTATGACAAATTAAGCTTTCAGAAAACGCACTGAGTTACTAATTGATTAGGTTTTAGTAGCTAAATCTACTGTAGTCCAGTATAGCAGTTCTGAAAAACTGCTACTTTCAGCTTCTATTTTTGTTGAAAGAGTTTTAGAGAGGTGTTTAGTTTATTTATTTGATGAATATCTGGAGGCTGTAACTTGTGGTGTTCAAGGCTACAGCTGTGGCACTGTACTGAATCCTTCTTTTAGCTGACCCAAACATAACAAGCTCAGATCCAAATTAAATCTCTTTTGCATCCTTTATTAAAAATACATTAACATTTATTTGTGAATAAACACCAGTAGATAATGAATGTTTCTGTTTGATTTGATTTTGACTGCATTACTGCTGTGTTTTGGGACTATGGCTTGGTCGTGTTCAGCCGCCTCAGCATTTTTCAGTTTTTGTGCATTTTTGTTACATTAAACAGTAGAAAAGTTTGTATCTACATGCTTGTGATATTTTAGTTTGAATAGGTCACATATCTTTTTTTATTTACCCACAATTGTCCCAGATCGTGTCACAGGTGCCATTTTCATTGTTACTGGGACAATGGGAGATCCTTAATTTAAAGCCTTAGTGGTGTTGTGGCATTTTATTAAGTTAGACTGACAGGCGTTTCTATTATCCTGTCCACATTGAGTGAGGGGAAGGAAAGGAGAAATAAGAAATTAAGTAACTACTGTTACTACTGTTACTGTCCCACTGGGTTCCATTCTTTCCATTGTAAGATTTTGATAGAAATGTTGTTCTGTCACAGCCAGTTTGAAAAGCAATGCATGTCTCAAAATAGTTTTATTCAGTGGGTTTTTATGTTTTTGCTAAAGACAACTTAAGGGTTTGATTGTGTGGGCACAGTTACCATTTGTTATATCTGCAGCAGCAGTTGTGGAGTCATTCTTCTTCTCTTCCCTTACAGTCCCAGTAGACCTGAGCCCAGAGGAGCGCTCTGAGCTGGAGGACATCCGTAGGAGGAAGGGCGTCCTACTGCAGGAGATCCAGAGGCTCAGAGAGGAATTGAGAGAAGCAATTTTAGAGGTGGAGGGACTGGAGTCCAGCACAGAGGGCAGGTAAAAAGAAAAATCACGTTAGGATTGTGACTCTGGTCTAAATAATATGATTTGGCATTTTTGAAGAAGGCTCAGTAACAGAGTTGCCGTTCCCCCATACATCACCATGTGAAGTTGGTGAAATTATTGCTATGACGCCGTGCTTCAGTTCGGCAAGGAAAATACAAAGTGCCATTTATAGCATGAGTCTGTTATTAACATTTTTAGTTAACCACCATAGATTGATCTAAAAAAGCCAGCTTGGTGTTGATGACTGTGACCTGAAGTGAATGTTTTAAATATTAAACTATGGTCTTGCCTTTTACTTTACTTTACTTTTGAGTATTATATGTCTTTGCCAGTCTGGACGTAATTTAAAAGTTCAAAAGTTTAAAGATCCACTACCTATTTTTCACATCCCACCACCAGAAATGGTTTTAGTAATGTGGGGATATTTCCTTGTGTGATCTTAGGATTTGTCCTGTTGACCATTGCGCTATTGTGTTTTAGTGAGAAGGAGCTGTGATTGTATCATAACAAATCTCATCACCTTTTTTTGTTCTACAGTAAAACTCTACAGAAAAGTAGGCATGTTGCAATGGGAAGGAAGAAATTCAACATGGACCCAAAAAAGGTAATACTCTATATTTGTACAGGTGTAGTCTGTCTCACTCTTTATTACCTTTGGTGACTGACTGTTTCTGCTCTCTGCAGGGCATCGTGTTTCTGGTGGAGAACGAGCTGCTCAGGCACACTCCAGAGGACATCGCTCAGTTCTTGTACAAGGGAGAGGGTCTCAACAAGACCGCCATAGGAGATTATTTAGGAGAAAGGTGTTCTATCTACTGATATTGTCTGCTCTGTCATTATTTCTCCTCAAGCATCATCATTTTTAATTGTGCTTTCTGTTGGTGAACTACAGGGATGATTTTAATATCAAAGTTCTTCAGGCCTTTGTTGATCTCCATGAGTTTACTGATCTCAACCTTGTCCAGGCCCTCAGGTAATGTGTTTATTTGTTTTGAATCGAGGACAAATCCTCTCAAAAGATATCCTGGTATTCTCTGTTAAACAAATCTTCTCAACAATGGAAAGTCCCACTCTTTCTCCCACTTCAGGTTATGTAGGGAAAGAATTAAGCAAGAGAGCAGGAGTGATTGTGAAATGCTGCCTTGATAATAGACTTTGTTCTGTCAGACCTGACCTAAACCTCGACCTGTTTTCTGCAGACAGTTCCTGTGGAGTTTCCGTTTACCCGGTGAAGCCCAAAAGATTGATAGAATGATGGAGGCTTTCGCTCAGAGATACTGCCACTGCAACCCTGGTGTCTTCCAGAGCACTGGTAAACACAAACACATTCACATCCAGTGTATTAGTGTTAGAGTGAGCTGTACGCTGTTTATGACTGTAAGGATGTTAATTTTGTTAAGGACAGTTCTTTGGATTCCTGTTAACACAACACAAAGTGAAAGTGACTTCATAAAAACAATGAGCCCCTTACCAGAAATGACCTGATACGTTTCAGCGTCTGCCAATTCATAAACAATGTTTATTTCCATTAATTATTTCCAAAGTTTCCCTTTGGAGTTTACCTTTAGTGGTACTCACCAAATCACACCGCATCTGTTCTTGTGATCTAAAAAAAATGTGCAGTGCTAGTGGTCAAGAACTTTATAGAGAACCCTAAACTTTTTAGTGCAGAACGAACTAAAATATCTGTAGGGTTGAACATTTAATTGTTTTAAAAAGCAATTTCAGCAGTTTTTGTTTTTTCAAATGTTCCAGATTGTAAACAGTGAGAGAGGTGTACACATCTGTCCCCAAGGGTTTCAAATGAAACCTGCACATGAAAAGTTGCCAAGTAGGACAGGTGTGTGTGACTAAACTCAAATTTAAAGGCTACTGGAAAATTAGTCAGACGACGAGTTTATAGGAAAGACATGATGGCCCACAATGCCGTGGTTAGGGCTGGATTTAAAGCCTTGGTCAAGATACCAAACAAGCAATATACCATCCGCTCACACACATAGTTCAACCAGACTGCAATTCTTAAATTTATGTTTATCTATTTTTAAAATTGTCCTACATCGTTCAGCTTAAGTTCTGTAGTGAGCTTAGTATAATAAAATATTTCTGTCAGTTTTTGAGTCCCAACACAAGCCCCGTCTCTCCTGTTTGCAGACACATGTTACGTGCTGTCATTTGCCATCATTATGCTGAACACCAGCCTCCATAATCCAAATGTGAGGGACAAACCTGGAGTCGATCGCTTTATCTCAATGAACCGAGGCATCAACGAGGGGGGAGACCTGCCAGAGGAGCTTCTCAGAGTACGATAATCTCCACATTGATTTTCTATCTACATGTTCAGAAGACAATGACAACAATCCTGTTAAAGAGATGTTTGGTGAATTTGTTTTATCTTTTACTCCAGAATCTATATGAAAGCATTAAAAACGAACCCTTCAAGATTCCCGAGGATGACGGCAATGACCTCACACACACTTTCTTCAACCCAGACAGAGAAGGATGGCTTCTCAAACTTGGTGAGATGACGCTAGTGTACCCCTTATTTTTTATTGGGGATTCCTGCTGCTGATGGCTTAACATTGTCCTTGTACATTTGAACTCTCCTACTGACAAATTCTGTATGTCAATATTCAAAATGAGAAAAAGTGATAAATTCTTTATGTTAGTGTACTTTGTTCTCCTTTAAGGCTTGGTGCTATAATGAACCTGTGGTTCTCTCTCTAAGGTTTGCTATCTCTTTGCCTACACTTGAATTATCAGCTCAGTGTTGTGGCATTGCCATAGCATGATGGTGAACAAGAGACTCACTTTCGTGTGTTATGGCAGCCTAAAAATCTGATTGTTTTCTTTTGCATGGCTGGGCCTGTGATCTGTGTGTCACTAAACTAATCACTATTCGTTTTCTCTCGTTTCTCTACTGTCTCTTTCCCTTCGTGTCCACTGTCTCCCTCTAAAACCCGTGGTCCTTCTCGTCTCTGCTTCTTCCCTGCGATTTCCACCCTCTACTGCTGCTGCTTGTTTTCTCAGGAGGTATGTACTGACAGAGTTGTTGTAGTTAAACAATTTGTAGATAAAAGTTAATTAGCTGTAAAATGTAGATATTGTAGAATAGTATCCCAACAAAATATTTATACTTTCCTGTCACTGGTCATCCTGACTGTGTTTCTGTGTTTCAGGAGGACGAGTGAAAACCTGGAAACGGCGATGGTTCATTCTCACAGACAACTGCCTTTATTACTTTGAGTACACAACAGTAAGTCTTGGTTTCCTCTCTTGTGTGACACTATGTGCAGTAAAGAGGAAGTAAATTTTTTATGGTTATTGTGTCCAGGCATGCCTCTTCTCAGAAATCTAAAAAAACGAGCGGTAGCAGTAAGTAAACTCTGCCCGAAAAGGCGATTTCAGGGGAAGAGGAAGCTGAGTTACTGAACCTGAGGATTAGATGCACTTTAACTTAATTTATCCGCAGATAGGAAACTGGTTTGGTTGCTTATGCTCATTAAGAACGAAAGAAACACAAGTCAGACCGGTCACAGATGATGTATGAAAGACTACAAATACCTACCAAGAGGACATTAGCAAAGTATTAGTCTGTATGTGGTTTTTACGCAGTTGAACAATTACTTGTTTACTTATGACCAGGCAGGTTAGAACAGCTTTTTTTCCCTTAATGAATGTAATTATTTAAAATCAGCATTTTGTATTTATTCAGTTTATCTTTGTGTATATTAATATTAGTTTTACGATCTGAATCATTACAAGTCTGCAAAAAATACAACTCAGGAAGGGGGCAAATACTTTTTCACAGCACTGTATATTAAGAACTGATTTATTATGTTAGTTGTGAATCACTGTGTGTTGTCAGAAAACAGCCAAGTTTACAAACTCTGTATTCAAATGCTTGCATTAAAAAGTAGAAATACTCCTTCAATATCTATAGTCACAATGACGTACTATGTTTTTGCTTTACTTTATGTAAGTAAGATAGGTATTTGTCTAGGTTTTGGTTCAACTGAATTACTGAAAAGTATTTTACACACAGTTCAACTTGATGCTTTTAACATGAACGTGTAATGTTTAGGTTTTAAGTTTATTTCATGTCAAGGAGCGAAAAATTACTCTAACTCCCCTTTACGTGGAAAAAGAAAACGTGGAAAGAATATATTAGCTGATTCTATTTTGTATTAAGAATCTGCATCTGCAAAGTGGCTAATTGTCAAGTAGGTAGAGGAGTAAAAAGTATTTTCTTCTACAGAATTTTAGTGGAGTGAAAGTAACTGATCTCTAGTACCTATAAAATGGAAACTGTCTAGGAGATGTGAATGAGAAGTGCAACATGTTAGTAAATGTACTTAATTAAGTTAAAGTTACTAGACAAATTACACCTGTTTGAAACTACTTGAGAGCTACTTTATTAGCGACGGACAAGTCAACAGGCTCATTCAAGATGAGCAAGAATTGCTCTGACATCATGCAGGGACTGATTAAAAACAAAATAACTTTTGACCTTTCTTTAACAGGATAAGGAGCCACGAGGCATCATTCCCTTGGAAAACCTTAGCATCCGCGAGGTTGAAGATCCAAGAAAACCAGTACGTTTGCATTTCTGGATAACATTGTACTTGAGTAGTAGAATCATCGTGATCATTTATCTGAAGATTTTTGTATTCTTCCAACAGAACTGCTTTGAGTTGTACATCCCCAACAACCGTGGTCAGCTGATAAAGGCGTGTAAGACAGAAGCTGATGGGAGAGTAGTGGAAGGGAACCACATGGTGTACCGCATCTCCGCCCCCACACCTGAGGAGAAGGACGAGTGGATCCACAGTATCAAGTATGTAAACAAGGATGATATCACAGAAAAACATTGGCTTCTTGTTTAATCAGCTCATTTTTAGTCTTGATGATTCACCCGCTCACTGGTGTTTCTTCTGTTGTCTGTCCAGATCTGCCGTCAGTGTTGATCCTTTCTATGAAATGCTCGCTGCCAGAAAGAAACGTATATCTCTGAAGAAGAAGGAGGAACAACCGTAGATTTTCTTCCTCTGCCGTTCTCATCTCTCCTTCCAACACAGAACACATGTTTTTGTCTACTACCCACTCAAATCCTCATCCCCAAATGCATCCTCTCTCTGTCCTTGCAATCCAGTCTGACAGACTGACTGTTGTCTTGGTCCTTAACTACTGCGGTTACGACACACTACAGGCAGAGCTCACCCTCTGACCCGTCTTCATACTATATTCCTCTCGTTCAGAGTTTAACTGAGAAGTGGCTTAGACCATATTCGACAAATATAGGTAAGTTGTTTTGGCCTTTCATCCACAGTTGGCCATCAGTCTTATGACCACACTATTATTATTATCATAATCAATTTTTAAGAAACTTGACTTACTGCAGCACTACTTATTCATGCTTTGTTAACTACAAAAAGTTTTTTAAAAGCAGCAGAAATGCTCAAGGCTTTTGGATTAAGCATTTTGTGGACGCCCATTAGAAGCCATCATGTATTAATTAATTTTGAATTTGCAGCATGTGTAGCAGACTTTCAAAGTACGATCTCAACTAACTAATGCTCGCGTGGACCACAACGCACTACAACACAAGCAGCCTGCTGAGATCTATCCATTAGTGTGAATATGGTCTTAGCTACTTCAGTTCTTGTGAAGCCTTACAAATTTATTGATGAATGAGAAATTTCCATTTTTGATTGCATTCATTTATTGCGTTTGTTATTTGAACACTAATAAGATTTAGATTCAGTCGTTTTTAGTCAGGTGGTGTAATGGTTCACACTGACTGGGGTTTGTTTGCATGTTCTCTCCATGTCTGTGTGGGTTCTCTCTGGGTACTGCAGCTTCCTCCCCACCATCCAAAGACATACATGTTAGGTTAATTGGTGACTCTAAATTGCCCATAGGTGTGAATGTGAGTGTGTATTGTTGTTTGTTATGTGTCAGCCCTGTTTACTGCCATTAGCCCAGTGGCAGCACTCCTGCGACCCTTGAGAGGACTAGCGGTTAGTGGATGGGTGGATGTATTTGGTCAGAGAGGAGGAAAAACAACACTGTTGATTTCAGATTATTGAAATGTGCTCATTGTTTCCTATAATACACTTAATAGCTTTATATAAACATTACTACTGTCCACACTTAAACACTGTAACCATTATGTGAGGAGGAGATCACTGTTAATTACTGTTTCTGTTTACATAGCCACGCTACTGTCGATCTTAAAAATTATCGAGTCGAGTTGTGGACACAAAAACAACCAGCGGACAGCTGCTTGTTTCAGCTCACTGAGATGTGATACATGTTCTTCAGCATGTTTCTGAACATGTCTGAGCAATAGTGAAGTAGAAAAGCGTAGTACCAGTTTGGAGGCTTGTTAGCCATTCATTTATAACACTATACTGAGCGACGATTATCACGTTGTCTCAGCTTTAATGTTACAGCATGCCACAAATCATTTTCTTCTTCTTCAACACTACAGGACAAACACAGACATCTCTCACTAGTAATAACTCTGTCAGACACTTAAACTGTTATAGCGAGGTCTGTCTGCTATTTTGAGTTTTAAGAAATCACGAAGGCAGCTCATTACAATGTATATTTTTTGTAAATAGATGTTAGCATATTTGTTTATGATACACATAGAAATGATTTAATTTATTCTTTATCTTTTGTTAAAATGAGATTTTTGTACGAGCTACTGTAGGACTGCATGTTGATAAACAGAGGCGTCACTGACATGCCCCTGATCATGCTAGTGAACTGAAAGTGTTAGTGTTCCCTGTTGACTTGGAAGAAATTGTCTTAATCATAGTTTTTGGAAAGTAAGATTGTACAGTAAGGTGGTATTTTGTAGTCTGATTCAACTCCATACTGTTAATTTTTTGAGTAAATCAGACCATGTGAAGCACAAAGAATAACCAGTGTCAGACCGCTAAACTAAAAGCCAGTTTCTGTTTCACTGCTCCTGCATGAGGAAGCTACTCACAAGCTAAAATTAAAAACTTAAATGGTACTGAAGTGCTAAAAATGAAAATAAAACCAAAACAAGGAACACTAATAAAGCTTTGATTCATTATATAACAGTAAAATATTGATGTAATGAATCAGTAACATGTTTAGATTTGTGTCCAGTGATAGATTTGCTTGACATCCAGTTCATAAACTGTGTCTAGTAGTTTACTGAAATGGATCTTTCTAGATGGTAGGCAAAATAACCGTTTCCTGCACTTTATCAGTTCTAGCATTTTGAAGAAAATGCTGTTACTCTGACTGACGGTAGAGCTTCAGTGCTCTGTAGCAGCCTCTACTGGTGATCACTCGCACATATGTTGAAGGATGAACCATAAACGGTGTAGAAAAACACCCTCACCTGGTCAGCTCCTGCTGTAACAACAGTTTCTGCCCAACATGTTCTGTATTTGTTCATCTGAAAAAGATCATGTTGCATAAAGCTTAATGATCGGGACATGTAAACCTTGTTTTAAAAACATGAATATAGACGTAGAATTGCCTTTTACTCTCTCACCACATCAACCTGACTTTATAACTCCACGTTTATGCTTCTATACACATGAACTGTCTGTAGGCCTTCATCTTCTGGGTATTCTTGAAGTGCAAAGTTGCCAAAATAAAAAAAAAATGGAACAAAAAAAACTTGTTTCCATTAAAACAAAAAGGTAAACACTGAAATGATCAGACTGGAACTGGTCCTCTCTATTTGATTCTTCTGACCCCACAGTCACCTTATATGAACATGTTTATTTTGTATTTATTTATTTTTATTTACTGTGAGGTGACCATGGATAGATCATCTGTAAATGTAGCAAATGGAAAAGCACGATACATTGGTGCCAGTAAACGACTGTGTAACAATAAAAGGTACACAGAGATGATGGACTGGTGGATCTGTCTTTATTTCTCCTTGCTGTCTTCTGATTGTGAGATTGTTTCACTGAGAGATTAGTCACATTTTATTAGGTCACTCAGGTTTATATGAACGCTTAAATGTCCAACGTGAAAGTGATAAGCAACATTTGTAATCTTTTTAAACTTTTTAAAAGAGCTTTCTAACACTGCAGCAATCTAAGAAGAGAGACTGTCCGTAAGAACGGATCATTTAAGATATAGTGATACTTAATGTTATGTAATGCGCCTGTTGATCAGATTCTCTTCTCTCATTTAGATTGAAAATTTGATTTGTGCATTCATTCTCATAAGTGAAATATTTGGGTCCATGTAAACGCCACTAGTAGCAGTTCACCTACACAAACTGAACTGTGCAAAGAATGAAAAGATGCATCTTTCACACTTTTATTTACACTCAGTGTTTGAGAAAAAAACACAACTCGATCCATAAAGTCAATTCATAATGTGGCCTACAATTTTATGTACAGTACAACAAATATACAGTCAAGGCCAGATTATTGCAGGAAAGAAAAAGCCACAATGCTGTCACCTCATTCCAGAAAATACAGCAAATTTCACAAAGTTTATTGAAACTAGAAATACTGAAAAAAAACATGTATTGTAGCATGTATAAAAGTGGAAAAAAGCTGTTTACATTTGTTTAAAGAAGCCTTGTGATATAAAATTGTGAAACAGGTTCAGGTAATTATTTCAAAATCATCAGAGATTATGAGAAACTAAATTCTGTCTGTTTCAGTATTTTTCTCAAAATAACACCATGATCTATCTATGACACAGATAATTAAATGTACAAAGTGTAACACAAATGTATTTAAGTCTACAGTTTCTTTGGTAAATTAGCTGTATCCCAATGGAAACCTTATGTAAAGAGAATCCAGAGTAGAAATGAATATTTCTGCACATCGGTGTTAAACTAACAACATCCATGTAAGGTCTGCTAACATTATCACAGACCATCTTATTAACAAAATGACAATATGTCACATACAGCACTTGTCTGTTAAAAATAAAACACTAACTCCTAAACACAGTTGGTAACTAAGGCCCAAGATTACTAAGTCCCTACAGTATTTTTATTTTATTTTATTATTTAAAATCCCAAATTTCAGATTAAAGGAAGGCATTGATTCTGAGTTGGTGCCACTAAGAGATTGCTGTTCACTTCCCAGCTTGAAGTGAAAATAAATTTTGCTTAATTATTTCACTGTTTTCAGTCTCTGTAGTTTTTATTAGATGATAAATGTTCTCAGTTTGTTCCAGGATGTGTCCAAGTTCAGCCTTCAGTGACAGGGGTCAAAAGGGTATTTGGCGACACCGCCGTGAAGCTCCACCTCTGTGTCGGACCAGGCGATGACGTCTCCTCTGAGGTGGCTGCCGCAGGAGGCCAGGCTGTAGATGTCAGCGGCACTCAGGGCGTGCGACCACATGTGGAGATCTGACATCTCACCCACAAATGACTGAGTGGCATCAAAGCGACCTCCGAGAGTGTCCTGAAGCAGAGACACATGAGAAAAAGGAAAGTTTAGCATTTTTAAGTTCTAATGTTTAATTTCTGATGTTGCTTTGTCACTGTGGATCAGTCAAATGTCCAACAACGAGAAATGATGTTAAGTTTGAATTAATTTAAAGAGCAACATAATCACAGAATCAGCAGAGGTCAATTAGTTTCCTGTTATTTGTCATTTTTTACAATGATGACTGTATAAAGAAGCCTCCTTTAATTACATTTTCTCTAGAGCTTGTATTTTTCTGCATCTGCAGAGAATAAGATGTGTTTTTTAGTACCTGCTCCTGTCCCAGAATGAACACCCCTCCAGGCTTGATGGGGTGCCAGGGAGAAAGATTTGTGCCGGACCCTCTCTGCACTCCGTCCTGGTAGGCCTCCCACTGTCCGTCCCGTGTTGACCAGGTTACACATATATGGTGCCACTTCCCATCACTCAGAGACAGAGGCAGTGTCACCGCCTGCAGATGAGACAGTGAAGACACTGAGACGTTATAAACATGTCCTGGACACACGGACTGCAATCATGTTATTAAACAGCAAAAACATCTTTGTAAGTGCTTTTGCCAACTGAACACCCAGAGTAAATTAAAACCAGACTGAGGAGTAGTGTTTCATTGCCCTTGTGTGTTTGGCTGTGGTGAAAGAAGCTCTGTTGCACCTGTAACCACACACAACAGTGATGTCACAGTGTCCTGGAGTACACCTGTAGATCACTGAGAGGTGAGATATTAAACCACTGTAGGTCAGTCAGGTAAAGGTCTTATGTGTCTTGTTAGATGAATGCAGATAGTTGGAGCTCAGAAAGTTAAGAAAGCACAGACATAGCAGAATCAGAAATATACTTTTTTGATTCTGCATTTTCTTCTCCTACATTACCCACAGTGCAACTGTGACAGTTTGTTCAGAGATGCAGGTGTGTTATAATGTAGCCTGGATCCACTGGGTTAAACACAGTTATCAAAATGATTCTGGCAAACAGTAGTTTCTTCTCAATCTGTTGACAAAAGCCTATCAGACAGCGACTCAAGTGACTTCAGCTGTGACAGTTTATTTAGACTTTGATGTGTAAAACTTATTTTCTATAATATTAAAATAATCATGACTAAATAAGCTATGATTTATAAACAAACAAACAAAACAGGATTGAAATTTTAGTTTCATATTCCTCCTCTTCTCACCTGGTCATTGATCAGCAGCTCTATGGGGTTGTTTCCCCACTCGATGAGCACTAATTCATTGGCCTGTCCAGGTGCAGAGTAAGAGAAGGGCGTCCCCAGACCAGGCCCCACGCCTGCTTTTATCCAGAGACACAAAGTCAGAGCGAAGATCTCCTGCAGCAGAGTCCTGGTCACCCGTCCGTACATGTAGTTAGTTCTCATGGGGAAGCTGATCTGGAAGGCATCAGGACTCTTGGATTTTTTCCCGCTGGAACCTGTTTTAAAAAGAAACATAACATAGTCTCAACTCAAGATCCACTTAGTAACTGTTCTGTTCTGGAGCTTTTGATGCTATCATGAGATCTTCCTTAGCAGATGAATTTTGAATTTTGCATTGTTAAAGTTTTCGGGTTGCTTTCAAGTCGTCGTGTTGAGCTTAATGAATCTCATTTAGTTTGATTTAGTAGCTATTCTGAAGCTTTGAATTGTGATTGTGAGTTCCAGGTTAAAAATTGTACTTTTGTAACACAGATATCTTTCTTGTTTTAAGTGAAAAGAGGAACCATGCTCAAAAATGGATAATCCAAAACTGATCTGATAATGTTCATGAAAATTGCATATGAGATTTCACCTTTTCACAGTTTGTTTTTGCAGTATGTTGTAGATGGGCAGGTTGCTTCTTTTCTCATCAGCAGAATACGCATTTGTCAGAGAACAGTTTAAATCTGTGCTTGTTTTAATGTTGTGTACCTGCAAGGTGCAGCTGACTGAGCATTGTTTCCAGTTTATTTGAGTGGAAACCAGCTCGCGGCCCTGGTGCTCTGTATCCTGTGTGTGGAAGGTAACTATGTCTGTCAGCTTCATTACTGTGTTGATCATCATCATCATCATCATCATTGTGATCGTCATCATGGTCGCCGTGGTCACCATCTGCGTCATGGTGGGCATCGCTGTGGCTGTCATCATGATGGTCAGTGTGGTTCCCACTGTCACTGTGACCACCATCATTGTGGTCCTCTTTGTGGTCATTTGGGTGTTCGTCGTCATGGTGATCCTCATCGTGGTGGTCTCCATCATCTCTGTGACTGCTGTCGTCGCCGTGATGCTCAGGGCTGCTGAGGGCGGCGGTTCGATGTCGTTGCAGCTGTTGCTCCAGAGCACTAATCTTCCGCTGCAGCAGCTCCTTCAGTGAGCTGGAGTAGGTGATGGACGTGTTCCTCTTCTGCTGGGGCAAATCAGAGTGAAAAACAGAGAACAGTGTATGATACTGAGTATTTATTGTCACTCCCTGTGCACGCTACTCTTCCTTTGTCTGCGATTTTTAGCCTGAGGCCACACTGAAATTCTGTGATATTTTTATGTAAACCTGGAAATAATCAGAAAGTTGAGGATTTTGAAACACAAGAAGTCTTGACATGTAGAAGAAGAAGAAAAAAGTGATATTTAACTTAAGTAGTGCACTAAGAGAACATGCAACAGTATATAAAAAGCTAATCTGAGCATTTAGCCTTGTTTCCCTTCCTGAAAAGTGACTTAGACATGGTTACTCGTCCTCTGAGTAACTTTGCTTATATTGATGTGATAGTTTTCCACTATCACAGTGCTGCTTGGTAAACGATGTTCTGCTGGAAGACGCACAGAGGTACTGCATCCTGATTTACTTGGACAAACTTCTGATGAGTAGATCAGAACCAACTGATTGCATATTTGAGTGGTCGGGATGAAACTGGGAGATCTGACCTTTTGTACAAAGGTGTTCGTTTGAGACTTAAATATTTCATCATCATTTTACATCATTAAACTTTCTGATTATTTCCAAGTTTACATGGTAAAAAAAAAGTGACAGATTTTTGATGTGGTCTCTGACTTTTGGACCTTGCAGTACGCTCACCAGTCATCCTGTAATCACAAATGCAGCAGTCAGGTTGTCTTTGCTGTCCCTCTCACATTCATTGTCTCTTTCTGTGTCTGCCTCAGCTTCTTCTATCAGGTAATCCAGGCTTTGTCCCTGCTGTGTGCCCTGATTACCAGTTTGTCAAGGAAGATCACGATAATTACTGCTGATTTTAGACCCATGCCAACCCCACTTCGCTCAGAAATACTCCACAGCTCCTGATATCTGTCTCTGAACACCATCCAAGGAGGAGAGACAGCATAAAAGGTCTGTCTCTCCTTCTTGATAAGTGCAATCAGAGATTTAAAACTGCTGGTAACTGAAAAGGAAACTTGAAATCAAACTCCAGTGTGGTTATTCAATCCTCCGAAATCTAATACGAGTGCACAGTATCTTACAACAGTGACGGCCACATCTGAGCTTGTCGCTCCTGTGAGGTGCCCACTGGGGGACATCAAACTGTCTCTCTTGCTGATATAGTGAATGACTTTACACGATTAAGTAATTAATTGTTTCTTTGTTTAAAGTGCTTTGCAGACATACTACTTTGGGACTTGATTTAACTGACTAACAGTCTGGTGACGACAGCATTAGTGTCCAAACAAGGAAGAATCGTACATGGACTCTCAGCCAACCACAAGCCTTCCTACTTCCTACTTCTTTCCCTTGCTCATTCATCAGCTTATTTTATTTCCTTTAGCACACTGTTACATACTTTCTGTCTGTTACTTGCTAATAGAAAGTTGGAAAAGTTTCCTCCTTGCTACTCACCTGCAGGTTGTCCAGTCTCTCCTTCAACGCCTGCAGCATCCTCTCCATCTGCTCTGGTGATGATTTGATGTCCCCTGGTGTCACATGTTTATCCTTCCCCTGGTTGTTGCTGCTGTGCCCTCCATCAGATCGTTGCCCCCCTGCAGAGGGTTGGTGTGGTGAGTCCGGTATGAGGTTGCTGTTTCCATGGTGACTCTGCTGGTTGCTATAGTGCCCATTGTCATTGTACGTGTGATGACTGGCAACTCCTGCTCCGGCTGTGCCGTGGTGCTCGTCATGAGGCGCCACACCCCGGCCGAAGCCTTCACACAGGGTGAGTTTAGCGGTCAGCTCTCTAATGGTCTCCCTCTGGTCCAGAATGGTCTCTTTCTGCTGCACAAGGCTCTCCCTGAGGTGGAGGATGGTGGCCTTGGCCTCTTCGCTTGCCCCCCACCAACCAGCAGGAGGTGCACTTTGATGGCCTGGTCCACTGGGACCTCCTGCCCCTACGCTTGGACTCCCTGCAGGGAAGCAGGAGGGGTCCATTTCCACAGGAACAGGGGTGCAAACAAAGCGTGGTTGGGCTCCATATTCATAGTCAGACCCTGAGTTTGCACATGCAGGGTGGTGGGGGAGTGAAACCAGAGAAAACACAATGAGAACAAGGAGCAGGTGTAGAGACTTAAAGCTCCTCATCATCTCAGTAGTTCAGCCAGAAAGTCTGAGGAGCTTGGCTTCACTTCAAAATGTGTAATGCCAGTTGAAGTAAAGGTTATGTTGACTTTGTCGTAGCACTAACGGAAACATCAGGAAGAAAAGTGACAAAGATCTCGATCCACTTTGCGTCCACTCATCATAGGTTTCATCATCTTCTTTTTCCAGGTGAGATGAAATAGTTTTATTCTGGATGTTGTCTTGCTTCTCTCTCTCCGTCAATGAAGAATGGAAAGATCCTGTATAAACAAAACATCAGAATCTAAAACTGTCTTTTAGCTGTATCCACTGAGGGCAAACAGTAACATAAGCCCCTGTTGAATAAAACAGTAAACCTTTGGTTAAACCCTATCAAATAAGTCAGTTTAACTTTATTCATGATCACAAGACTTTTTCTTTGAGTTCAAAGAATTGATATTGAGTTAGATGTTTCAAATCTATAGTTATTATTAATTAATAACAGTATAACACCAACTTTAACTATGATTTCTATAATAAATACATTTTTAATCATTTAATGAATACATTGTTGGACAATTTTACCAAAACCTGCTACAAAACTTCACAAAGATAGATCTTATCACCTGGCTGTAGTATTGAGCTGCATTGAATTATATGGTCTGTATAATAAAGGGCTCAGTAAGTGTATATCATAAAGTGTAGCTGACCCCTCTGTAACTGTAACATGTCCCTCATTATACAGGGTCGGCATTTTGAAATGGCACACACGTGATGTGGCAACTAAAGCTCCCTGACCACCTGTTGCTCGCAGTGACCAGCCTTTATAATGTGTGTGTGTGTGTGTGTGTGCGTGTTTCAGGGTGTGGTTGTGTAATGATTCATATATATTTCACTTATAATTGTTTAGAAATAATTATAAGAGCAATAAAAGAGAGAACTTATAAAAATAGTCTATAAATTGACAGACAAAAGGACAAGTGCAAAAATGATTAAACAGCTGCAGAAACTAGAAGATAGTCTTTGTTAAATAGTTAAACTGTCTAAGGGGAAACAAATTGTGTGCTGAACATGTTCTGCTATGATTTACGGAGCTTAGAGAAAAGACAGATGGTCGAGGCACAGAACAGTGTTACACTAAATCTCCACCGTTTAGTTTATTACCACCTACAGTTCACTCAATTAACCTAATTGCAAACAGTTGTTGTGCTACCTCAGCCAGAGATAAGTCAGCTTCGTCAGCTTTACGAGCTGCTGAGTGTCTATGTGTCCTTGTGCATGTGTGCGCGCGTGCGTGTCTGCGTGTATGTGGTAATCCAGGGTGGACACTTGGGGTCGTGTACCGTCCCTCCACCATATGGTCAAGGTGGATATTTAAGTAGCGAGATTAGTCCCAAATTGAAAACTGACAACTGTGATTAAGAAAGAATTGACTCAGAGAAAATAAAGCATTCTCAATTTGTAAACAAAGAGATTCTTTCTAGACAGGAATTAAAACTATAAGAATCCCAGCCCATTATAAGATCAGCGTCAACATCGTTATCTCTGCTCATTTGTCTTCGTTGGCGTAAATCTCTTTACTTTTTTACTCACATTGCTGCAGCTTCACGCTCTGTCTTGTGTTTCTTGAATTTAGTTTTAAATGAACTTAATGTAAGATGTGGGAAAACAGCAAACTGTCCTTATAAATGGTCTTTTCATCACTGCTGTATGATATAGTTTATTTTGTGTTCTGTTTGAAAAAATATGTTTATCTTGTATGAAAAACGCAAATATGCTGGATTCATCATTCTTAAAATTAATCTGTGACACATAAACGCTGATGCATTTTTTTTGTTTCCTTCTCTTATGAAACTCTGAGAGTCTAGTGCATTGTAAATAATAGTGATTTTAAATATGTATTTTTTTTCATTAGTCCTTACAACATCCTTCAACTTTTTTTATTAACAAAATGGATTTGTTTAGTTATTTATTTACTTTAATTTCCACAAAAAACTACAGAATCTAAAGTGTTTAAATAACCTTATAGTTTTTTAGATATTATTTAACTTCATTCACTTTTCAGATCAGTTGTTGTTAGATTCAGATGAGTCATCCATAAAAGAACCAACACAAATAACCAAAATGTAAAAAGAATAAAAGATAAAAACAAAACTTAATCTAAGCAACATCATAAAAACAAACAAAGGTTAAAATTGTTACTTATATCATAGGCAGAAAATCTCCCTGCAGCCTCCAGTTACTAACAAACATGTTTAGCTACTGTCTGTATTTCTAAGAGCAATGCTCTTAAGTGACTCTTTATTGCACCTTAAACTAAATGAACTTTATATATTAACATATAGTTATAGTTAAAAAGTCCTTACCTTGAGTAGCTCTTAGTGCAGCTTGTGTATCCACAGTGTGAAGTCGTAGTGAGTTATTGCACCTCACTCACTGATCTGATTGAGGGAGATTTACTCCAGAGGAGTAATCTGCTCTTTCTCTCCCTCCTTCATTGTCTCTGCCTCTCTTTTCTCTCATCCTCTCCATGCCTTCATCCTCTGTTGTTGTTTTTTTCTAGGAAGACCACACCTCTTTTCCTGTTACACTGTAGTTACATTAACTTTTTCACATCTTAGTTACATCTTCACCATCTTTATTTGTATTCTGGAAATAAGCTTATAGAAGATGCTGTCATAAATCCCCTCACTCCGACAAACTGAAACACTGATTTTTTGTGTGTCCTTTGGTTTTCTTTCGTCCTCTCAAACAGGACACAAACATTGGCTTCAGATCCTCCAGAACACGTCACACAGCTCACCTAGATCTCAGCACGGGAGTAATTGGCCTGGTTA
Source organism: Ctenopoma multispine (assembly GCA_034779795.1). Classification (NCBI taxonomy): domain Eukaryota; kingdom Metazoa; phylum Chordata; class Actinopteri; order Anabantiformes; family Anabantidae; genus Ctenopoma; species Ctenopoma multispine. The sequence goes on along the minus strand of JAUYWH010000008.1, from coordinate 9,605,510 downwards.
ATTCCTCGTCTGACTGACAGCCAGAGAGAGGCAGCGGCAGGACAACAGATGGCTGCTTTAAGGTCAAAATAAATCACAACACAAAAACAATGGAGCCTGCATGCCAATTACAGGACAGGCAATTATGCTTAGATAACAGGTTCAGAGACACATGGGAAATATGGGACACAGCTATTGTTCCTCATCAGGCCTCTGTGTATCTGAAAAAAACGCGACAGGCAGGCAGGTACAAAAAAATAAAGTTTCATCAGACTAGGAGACAGACTTCTAATCAGACTTATAAGAGGAGATGACCTTTCAGTTCATTTGACACCTGTCGAGTATCAAACAGGTGATCATCTCGGGTGCAGAAGGGGAGAAGTCAAAGTGTGAGAGTGCAGACTTCCTCAGATGTATTTAAACACGATTTTAAGTTTGAGTTTTAACAGTTTTACTTTAAAACTCAAAATGTGAAAGGTTTCAAACTTCTGGAATATTTATATTTAGTTGGTATCATCGTGAAATTGAAGTCAAAGAGCGTATGCTCATGTTGTTTAAATTGTTGAGGAGGTGAACTCCACACATACACTGCTGAAACATATTGTGGTCATATCACATTCAGTCACATTAATAATGTAAAAACTACCCTACACATGTTATGGCCCACTGCTGCGGCTCAGTATAGCTCACCATGCAACATTTTAATAAGTAATAAATGCTCTGTTTACTTTTACAGTTTGCAGGTCTTCACATTGATGAGGTTCAATTTATTGTGAAGAGCTGTTAAAACATGATTTAACCGTATAAAGTGATTTAAAAACATTAACTGTTTTTTTATGGTGTGTGAAAAAACAGCAATGATCACCTTTAACAGTAAGGTTTATTCTTATTGTTTTACTGATTTATTGGGATTTTATGTTGTTTTAATACTATTTTCTGCTTAATACTGTTTTGTGTTATTTGTCTTATATGTTTCTATTTTTTACAATATTTGTCTCAGCATTTAAGGATTTATGTAAACTACAGTGTCTCCTGCAGTTTTGTGTGACACATTTGGACAGAGGCCAATGAAAATGTGGAGTAAAGATCAGCAGAGTGATCAACATACAGGCAAACATAAACACATAGGTGGTTTCAGAGACTGAAGTCTGATCCATCACGCTGCTTAATGAACCACTGCATTAAAGCTGTAGATGGATGTATAAACGTGTGTGACTCATCTTTATTGTTTAATAGGTCAGTGTGAGCTGAGTTCTCCTGTCTGTCAATCTCCTTAACTCGTGTGAATTAGTCTCAGAGGAAGCGAGCCGACACAAACAGCTTTGCGGCTCAGGTCCAAGGACACGAGACCACAGACGCTCCAATGTTCCTATCAACACCGAACCCAGTGACCCAGAACCCCGCAGAGCACGGCCATCCGGACTGGAGGCTTTTCTGATGATGGACACGGATGACGTCTGGTCTCATGTTTTGATCTGGGTGTGGAAGTAGGTATGACTTGTTCTCAGTGTGTCCAGCAATATGAAATATTCTGTCAGTGGAAGCAGTGAGAAGTGATGTAAAGTGATGCAAAATGATAACAATAATACCATATTGAAAAAACTTTTTTATAAATGACATAAATGTATACACTATTGACATGCTTTAGTCTTCAGCATGATGATTTACCATTCATTTACTTTTCTTTTCTGCACTGGTTCAGTTTTCATGCAGGGGAAGTGCTGCAAAAAGTGATGTCGCCACCTGCTGGACTAAAACTGCAACTGCACACAGGACAGGCCTCAAACACCTGACTCTCCTACAGGTGACGTGATGTCAACTCCCAAGCTTGACTCTCTGTCATCAGAAAATAAGAATATGCTTTTGAGAAGACATTCTCAAGACATTGTCAAATTGGCCTCCACAATTATTTCTTGTGTGTACATAATGTAGAATAAATGTCTGGGACTTTACTCGAGCATCTCTATTTTATGGGAAACCTTTACCACTTTGTGAACAATAGTGTAGTTTCATCAACTACACCAAATGAAATGAATGAATTAAATAGTTGTATGTACCTATGTTCTAAAAGTGTCACTTCAGTTTCTCACGTTACTTGACTTGAAGCTGCCAGATAAATGTAGAAACGGAAGGATACAGTCCTGAAATGCTTCTTAAATGCAAGACTTAAGAAAATACATTCTGTTTACTTTTACTTTACTGTGTAAAAACTCTTTGGGGATATTTCTCCAACACGTTTAACTCTCCTCTCCAGCACCTTTATTTATTGATCCAACCTTTGATTTTCCTATTAGTTTACTGCAGTAAATGAAAAGCCAGTGTCCGTGCAGGCCCTCCTCCACCTCCTTCTGTGTGAAGGGAGAGCAGGAATGTGTGATGGGCCCGGGGTGTATGTAGGCCAGTGATAGTCCTGCATGTGCTGCTCAGGCTTTAGTTTATAAAGTTCAAGTCATTATTCTCCTGCTGCTGCTATTCAGACGAGGTCCCGTTAGCTCATTGTTATTCTGCCCGAGTGAGAGAGGGAGGCAGAGAGAGGCAGGCGCAGAATGGGAGGCTGACTGTGGTTTCCAACGGCAGGGAGCTGCTCCTACTGGTTGCACTGGTTGTACTGGGGGGGGGGGGAGTTAGTCGCTGGTTTTTCTGGCCGGGTTTTGCGGGCGTGAAGGCATGTTGATAATCGGCTCAGTAATGAGAAGAGGTACAGAACGGCACCAAAAATCTGACCCCGATTCCTGGGAGTAAAGAGATGAGAGGGAGAAAGTGTGAGAGGGAGAGAGAGAGAGAGCGAGAGAGAGAGAGAGAGAGAGGCCATGTGAAAAAGGGGTGGAGGGCAGTTGAGATTTAGTGCTCTGCTGGATGAAACAACCCCCCACTAACTAACGGAGAGGGAAAGTAGCCTAATAGGAAGAAAAGAGGGGGGGTGTCGTACTGTTCATTAAACACTCAAAGACGCGCAGGAAGTTTTTATCGTCTCCAACAATGAGATCAGAAAAGGTATGTAACTTCTTCTTCTTCTTTTTTAAAGTAGCTGAATTATTTGTTACTCTTTTACAAGCGGAAGTGGAGCTGAGCGTTTGGGATCAACAGGTAGCTGTTAGTGCCCCGCACCGTGCGGACAAACGGCAGGGTGCAGTTATCTTACACGTTTCTTTTTTATTTCCACTGTAAGGTGGAGAACTAGAGCCGTCTTCTGCTTCACATGCGCCGTGGTCATCAAAAAGACTTCACCCGTGCAGCATTTGATGTAATTGTTGAAATGAGATGAGATGATGTGGAAGAAAAGGCTCATTGAACACCGGAGCTCATTCTGCAGCAGCCGTGAGCTGATGTTCAATGTTAAAAGCAACCATTAATCGAACAAGTATCTGCTTGTGTTTCACCTTAAAACAGAACAAGACTCCTTACAAAGTCACCGAAAAGTAGAAGGATCTGCTGCATGTGGTGCTGCAACACATGATGATGATAATTAGTGTATTTTTTAGCCTATAAAATGTAAAACAGTAGTGGAAAAGAGCAGATGGTGACGTCTTTAAATGCAATCCAAAGTCAAAGATGGTCAGTTTAAGAAAATGTGATTTAGCTCAGTTAAAATTAGTCACAGATCATTTTTTGTGTTCATTAGTAAACTAATTAAAGCAATATTAAAGCTCCTTTTTTATGTCCACTCACATTTGAAGAAATTTAAAGAGGCCAAACCACATGAATGCACCTTCTGTATCAGCCCTCCAACCACCTGCAGACTTTTCCTGGTGCATGCTGGAACAAACACCACTTTATTCATCAGAATTAAAACACACACACAAAAAAAAACACCTCATCTAACTTCATCATTTCACTTTATCATTTTAAAGGATGTGCACAAAGTTTCAAGTCGTTTCAGACTAAATAAAACAAAGCTCCACTTTTTTGTCTTATCCTGCAGCCTTAACATCTCCCCTGACAAATCACAGACTCCACCAGGGTGGCCTTAATGAGCGAGAGTCTAGAAATGTTTTCTTTGTGTCATATAGCATTAGTTGATCTGGGTCAACGTTTTCTCTGTAATCTTGCTGTGATAACAAAGGAGGGCTGCACAGGGAAAAACAGAATGATCAGAGTGGCTCCTTTGCCTTCACATTCAGAGTGGAAATCTTTTGGCCCCGGAGAAATCCCCCTCTTGATCGTCCTCTCTGCCGAGGAAACAGTGTTGTTGCGTGTTTATTCAGTGCTCTGATGCATGTGACTCACTCTGGAGGAGCCCATTGTTCTTATCTGAAATGCTATAACTCGCCTGGCACACAAATTCAGGAGAGATATCTGAGTTATCATAATGTTGTGATGTGATAATACAGAAATTGGCAGCTGTAGCTCAGAGAGGTTCATGTGAAAATAAACTGCTGCCCTCAGACGAAACCCAAGATGCTGTGACATCCTCATCATAAATGTCCTGTAGATCGTACACTTTATAGAAAGTCAAGTACAGTATGATGATCTTAAACACCTTAGCAGGAAACTGGAATTCCTCAGGTGCTTAATGGAGACTAATTCATTGTATCTTTCCTACTATTTGATGACACTTAACCCTTGTGTATTTTATTAGTTTTGTCTATACAATGTCAGAAATTGGGAAAATTGAGGACATGTCTGACATTTTTGAAGTATTTGTCTAGTAATCTGTCCAAAACCCTAATATATTAAATTATTTTTGCCTTTATGGGTTATTGTGTGTAGATTTATATAAAAAATATTCATTAAAAGAATTTTCCACTGCAGTAATAGTGTTCTATAAGTGAGGGGGTGACAATATTTTCTGAAGTGATTGTGAGCTTTGCTGTTATGTAAAACCACATTTATTCCTCATAATTTTTTTTGTCTTGTAGAGGATTTCTGCCAACTGTAAAGCTTAAGACGCTGAACAACCGGGGGCAGAGACGATACAGACAAACACAGTGACAGTACAAACCTGACAGCAGAAAAATGTCTCGAACTGAAGAAGTTAACAAGATGACGGAAAATGTCTACAAGGTATAATTTGACTTTATTTGACTTTGCTGCTACAGTGGCCCTCATAAATATGTCATCAGTTTCTTGACACTGGCCTGTATAAAATCTTGTTTGATGATTCAAAGATTTGTTTGTCAGATATACAGATATATATGCAGCAGAATGCTTCAAAATGTAGAAACACTTTATGAATTTGTTGTATGTATTTCGTTGCCAACAGGGGATTTTGGACCAGTTCAATCCCAGTCTGAAGAACTTTGTGACCATGGGAAAACACTATGAGAAAGCTCTGACAGGTTCGTTGATCACATGCTAATTCAATGCAGGATTTTTAAAGTTTTAACTCACTGAATCATTTAAAGAGAATAGTTAAAACAATATATGTAAAATGTACTTTCTACTTTAGGGGTAACTGTGGCTGCCAAGGGCTACTTTGACGCTTTGGTGAAACTTGGAGAACTGGCGAGCGACAGCCAAGGCTCTAAAGAGCTGGGTGAGTGGGCGGCTGCTGGACAGACAAGGACCGCGTTGAGGAGAAAATAAAAATCAACTGCCTATAGACCTAATAAAGTTTATAGAGTCAATGTCACAGCTGGTGAGAAGCTGAATCTGCTGCATGCGTTGACGAGCGAGGAGATGAAGACGAGAGGGAATGAGGAAATGCAAAGAGAGAGGGAAAGAACAGAGGGAAAGGGAGAGAGTAGGGTCATTGTTGGGAGATTAACAACACCACATGATCTCATTGTAATGCTGAAAACAGCGGGGGAGGCAGGCAGGAGTGTCGGAGGGCGAGATGCCAGCCACCACATACTACAGTGCTCTGTGACCGAGTGAGGGACTCACAACTGACCGCCGCTTTGTAAATGAGAAATAGTGTCAAAGCAGCAAGTTTGAACCTATACGCTGCCTGGATTCTGTGTGATGCATGTATGTTAATGTTGTTAACAGCTTGTATTAGTGCAAAGATTTTAGATACGTGTACATTTCAGCCCTGACAATCCACGAACAGCTTAAAGATGGAGTTTAACAAATCAAAATAGAAAATGGTTTTTCTGTCGATAATCATGTGACACTGATTCCTTCACTGCTGTGCTGCTTGTCACAGGAGACACACTGTTTCAGATGGCTGAGGTCCACAGACAGATTCAGGTGCAGCTAGAAGACGTGGTAAGACTCAGCATCACTCAGATCATCTCGCTGTGTTTATAAATAATAACACTGTGGCTTTTTGATGCAAAATAGAAGTGGTTATTTAAAGTTCTGTGCATTGCAAAAAATTTAAGAGGAAAATATCATATGATGGTTGAATTATCTAAAGTATAATTCAGTGGCTCAGCTTTAGAACATGGCATGTTTACAAGTTAATTTAGGGCAGCCACTGCTCTGATAAAATAATAATCTAATATAAATTTGAGTGCACTTTATTTAATATGCTGCATACGGATCTTATATCATCAACAGCTGAAACTGTTTCATTCTGAACTGCTTGCCCAGTTGGAGCAGAAGCTGGAGCTGGATATCAAATACCTCACAGTATGTTAACATGTTCAGTATCTCGCACTCATCTACACATATTGTCTAAACACACATCTATTTTTAACGTATTGTCACAGGGGTTGTTTGATAAAGAAAGTGGAGATACACACAGCAACTGCAGCCACAGACAAAGATTTGCAACAAAGCTGTGTGTACATGTACACAAACCAGTAGTCTGCTGAATATCTTTTGATCAGAAGGCAGTAAAAGGCACGTTTATTGATGTTATTACTGAGATTATTTTTACAGCACATATTTCTAAAAAAATTAATTACTTTAAAACATCTGTATTATTGCAATATTGTGAATATTTACAGATTATTGGGGAAAACATTCACGTAGACATATTCAGTTATAAATGACAGTGGCCTGATACACTTTATTCTGATGAGTACTTTGTTTCAAAGGTCACGTTTTATCCCACACTTCTTGAGAGTTTCTACTTTCTCCTCAGGCCACTTTGAAGAAGTACCAGAGTGAGCGGAGATCTAAGTCCGAATCAATCGAGCGCTGCCAGTCGCAGCTGAAGAAACTCCGCAGGAAGAGTCAGGGCAGTCGTCATCCAAACAAATATGGAGATCGAGAAATGCAGGTAAGTGAAGTCCGTATCTCCAATTGTCATAAAAATAACAACATATGAGTAGTGAACGAACGCACATGCCTACGCGTAATTTAAAGTGGTTTCATTTGACAAACACTTGAATTCTCACTCAGTGTTTCAACAGATTGAAAAGCAGATTTGTGAGTTTATGTCACAAATAGGTCACTGTGAATAAGATTAAAGAAAAATCTGCCTCAGCTGATGTTTCAGAAAATAAGCAACTTAGTGGGAAACCTTTAACTGGATGAAAATATGAATGATATAAGAGGGCGAGCGGATTCAGAAAACTGGGACAGTTTGTTATGATTTGGATTTTAAAGTTCAATTTACAGGAGTGGTTTACTGTGGATATATGTAAGGCTGTTTTTTTTGGTGAAATCTCTTTGACTTTTCCTTCAGTTTGTGGAGTTGATGAGTCGTCGTCAGGTCGAGTTGGACACGCTGGTCGCAGCAGGTTACAAGTCAGCGCTCACTGAGGAGAGGAGACGATATTGCTTCCTGGTGGACAGGCAGTGCTGTGTTACTAAACTGCTCATTAACTATCACTCCAAGGTGACTGCCTGACGTTTTTGAAGGTGTATTTTGGAAGTATTAAGAGTTGAACCAGTAACTTATCAGTTTTTGATCTTTTTCAAAGGATTAGTTGACAATAGGTACATAGATCAACTCTGTTCTTCTGTAACAGTGTTGTTCTCCTCTGTGCTTTTAAAAACAATCCAGGTGAGAGAGCTCCTGTCACAGAAGCTGTCATCTTGGCAGCAGTCGTGTTCGCAGCCAACGAAACTTCCAGAGCGAGCGCTGAATCTGCTGCGTCACACTGCACCTCAAAGCTCAGGGGCTGCTGGGATAGCCGAGGTCCTCCGCCACGCCAAGCTCGGCTCTGCTCAGCCAGAACAGGTCAGAGCATATTTTTTCTTTTGTTCTTTATATTGAGTTGTATTATCTTAGTCATAATGTAGTGGAGATTAACCTCTTTAGTCAAACTTGAATGTGCATTTTGGTAAATCAGAAACAAAACTTCTATTAGTAGTCACTGTAGTCGTTATTTGTTTTACAAGTATTTTTTAAAGACTTGGTTATGAAGTTTCAAGTCATTTATCAGCGCGGCATGCAGTAAATAGCTAAGATATCTCAAAATGTTTTCTTAATTTTAAGACAACATTTGTGTTACCTTGAGTACTTTATTATAAGACAGAATATCAAATCCTTCGTAGTGAGAAGTTGTTGGCGTTAAGGTTAAATGAAGTGTAGAGGGTAAGTCAAGAATATCAGTTTGCTAAATGTAACGGTGACTTCTCTTTATGATATGTACAGGGAGTTAATAGTATCTGTGTTTTTTCAGAGGCTCTCTGTTCAGGAAGTCCCACCTCTGTTGAATGGTGACTCCAGTCGTTCCCAGCAGCAGCGCTCGCTCCCCTCCTCTTCCCAGAGTGACACCTGTGCTCCTCAGGGCTCCCCACAGACTTTCCGCTCTGTATCATCCACTGGAGGAGCTGCTGGAGGTTCATCACAAGGAGCGTCGCCTCATCACACCAGCACCCCCCTCAGTGCCTCAGTCAGCCCCCTCCCTGACAGCAGCGTGAGCGGCACCGCCAGTCCGGCTGCGTCCACTTCCACCACGTCCAGCGGCTCAGCTCAGCAGAGCTCCCTCCTCCTGGCTGCCAACACGTCCAACCTCTCCCCGAGCCTCATCCCCTCCACGGTGATGTCACTCAGCCAGATCTCCCCGACCAGCGGCTCCTCTCATGGCATAACTCTTCCCATCCCACACAGTGCTCCTCACAGTCCTCCGCTGCCTCACAGTGCTCCCCTCTCCAGGGCCTTGACTCCTGTGCAGCTACTGCACCAACAGGTGGGACCAGGAGGAAGCAACACTTCATCACCGTCACATAATCCGTGGCTGCTGAAGGCTGCAGAAATGTGTGCAACAGCAACACTTCCACTGCCGAGGAGACCTGTCAGTGAAATGAGACTGGGCGGCTTTCAGGGTGACAAGTCTAGTTTGACTTTTTCTGATTCTTCTGTGAGTGTCTGCATCCCCTCCCTCTCCCCTCATTGTTTCTTTTTCATCTCATCTTAGGTTCCAGTCTTCCCAGGATGCTGCCGTTATCTGAACCTACACGTGTGGAAGCCATGTTTCCCCACACTCCTGGAGCATCGGAGGGTGGAGGAGTTGGTGGTGGGGCCTGTTTACTGCACTTCCTGATTGGTGACAGCATCACCCTACTCATCTCTGAGCCTAGAGATGGGTGGCACTATGGTCAAAATGATCGCACTGGACGGTAGGCTTGCAATACAATACAGTTTGCTGGAAAGTGTAGTATCTGAAAAGACCACTCAATATTATTATTACTTTATTAAGGGAACTTTTAATCTGTAGTATCATTAAAAAGTACAGAAATAGAAATGTATTAATCTAATAAGGCATCTGAAACTCTTTTATAGTTTTATTCACATATCATGTATTTTATGTAATTATTGTATTCAAACACACTCTCCGGCTTGTTTTGCTGCCTAAAGCCTCACTTTATGATATTGCGGTCATCACATACAGTAAAAATGTCCTTCACAGGAAAGGCTGGTTTCCTTTCTCCTACACTCAGCCACAGCACAGTAAGCTGGATCACCTCGAGAGGTAAGTCATCGAAGAATGAACTTTGAGAGTCTCTTCTCTCAGTATATCAGTGTTACTTTAAAAAAAGAAGGAAGTTATAACGTTATTCCTTGTTAAACCCTTTCCTTGTTCCATCTGTCTTCTCGTTAAATCAAAACATCTTTTATGCCAGGCACCAGAAAATCACAGGAGGCAGAAATGACTGCAGAAACGTCCTTATACTGTTTTTCCTTCTGTCTTTCCAATGCTTTTCCCCAACATGTTCTTTTGTCCAACAGTATTATTGATAAATTCAACATCAAGTTTCCTTTGTCTCTTTTTCTGGTGTATTATTTCCTCTCTGTCTGTGACCTTCCCTGCAGCGCTCTCTTCTTATCTAAAGCTAACAGCACCAGTACCGGCCAGCTTGACAAGCTTGTGTCCCCATGTCCCCCGGCCCTCACCCCAGAATCAGAGGAGGAGCGCTCCCTTCCTCCCCAGAGGGTCAGCACCTTCCGCCCACGCCCATATAGCATGGCCGACAGTAGCAAGGTCAGAAAAATAAAATCTATGTGAGGTCACCATTAATGCTAATGAGAGCTAGTGACATATACTGTACGAGAATCCAGTAGTTATTGATGTTTCTTTTGTATTTCAGATCACCTCAGAGTTGGTCTCTCCACCACCATCTCCAACCAGGTAACATTAAGCAGTTAACAGGTACTCTAAGTAAAGGGGCAATGCACCAATTTAACAGATGAAGATTTACTTAACATGAGGGGTACTACTCAGCATGTTAAAATAGTTACATTATTCTTTCTGTGGCCCCATAGAGAGTTTATTGAAAATCAGAAAAAAAAACATCAGGATTATCTTAGATTGGACTTGTCACAACTATTTAAAAGCATGAGATGAGAGCATCTAAGTGCATACAGATGTGCAGACAGAAACCATTAACATACTTGCAGTTTCTGCACATTTAACTGAATTGAAGAAGCCCCTTCAGCAGCTACTATAGCTTTGAATCCTCTTGGGTAAGTCTTTAAAAGCGACTCACACCAGGATTTGTGCAGTTTATCCCATTCTTTCTGACAGATCTTTTCATACTCCTCTCATTGAATGAGAAGCATCTGTGTCTGGGCTTTGGTTTGGCCACTCATGGACAGTCAGAAACGTTGTCTTGACTGAATGCTTCACATCATTGTTGTGCTGAAAGGTGAAGCATCTCCAAAGCCTCACAAGTTGCATGCACACATGAATCACATCAGTTTGCCACAATTAGACTCTAGTCAAGTTTTAGTCACATTTGAAAAATAATTGGATCCATCATGATGCAAATGACCAGATCAGAAGACAGGCAGATGTCAGGCTGGTACGTAATTTAGGAGACCAGAGTTCAAGGGAACAAGGAAAAGGACAAGTTCAACCATGCTAAAGACTGAAAAAGTGACAGATGTAAAAACAGGCTGGGACAACAGATCAGGCTAAACAAGAATCAGGTTGGCTGGAAAGTCTGTCCAGGGAAGACAGGTGTGTAGGTTGATGGAGAAGAGTCAGGTGAACAGTCTAGAGACAACCAGAGGCAAAAGAGTCAACAAAAAAAACTGTGCCAGGTCAGCCAATGTAACAATACTAAGAATTGCTTGTGATTTTTTTATGAGAAAGGTACATTAAGAATGAGACACACTGAGTCTGACAGATGATGTTGCATCATGGGAAATGTATGACGCTGTGTTTTGGAGTTTGATCCAGACCAGTGACTAATTTTTGGACTACTCTTTATTCACCAAGTTATTTAATTTGATGTAAATATTTTACAGTGAAATAAGATACTATTTAAGATACAAGGTGACAAGATCTGCATAAACACATTTTTGTATGTTTTATTAGACTGCAGACAGTGGAGATATGACAGAAATGATATTAATAATGGAACCAGCTGGAGTCAAACTGAGGTCAAGGTTTGATGCCTTTTTGTTGTATGATTCATTCCTTTTTTTATTTTGTCTCTTTCTGTTAGGCCGAATCCATTTGCCCACGTACGACTTAGAAAAACTGTCACCAACGATCGCTCTGCTCCCATCATTGAGTAAGTGGTTGACTCCCGCAGCAGCGATCCTGCTTTCCGTGCTCTGTCAGTCCATCAAGCCTCAGGTTGAGTCCTGGAAACAGCACAAAGGCTCATGCGGTTTTTTCAGGTGCAGGAATAGAACATTTTAAAATCAAAGTGTAAAGGCTAATCTGTTATGTGATCACATCCATTCACTGTGAAGGTGTTAATAAGAAAAAAGTATCTGAAAATTCTGCGTGAGTGAAATGTGGGGATTAAAATAAAATGTAGGCTAGTTTTTATCAAACATAAGTATAACGTTTGACTATACTTAGCTCATAAATGATTCCTGCTTATCCAGAATTACTAACATTAGTAGGTTTGTCCTGGCCTTCGGATGATACCTCTTGCTTCTTTTACTGTCCTACAGTGCAATTTATTCTCAACATAACCATTAATGTAGTTTTTAGTTTGTTTATTTTGTGCCATATTGAGGAACGTTTTCTTTGTTCAGCTGATCTAGGGACTGGTTCCTAATAGCAGGTTGTTTCACCTTGACTATAATGAAGTGTTACAGGAAGAGGACAGGCTCCTACTTTACAAGTGCTATTATATTTTTTCAAAAAGCTGCCAGATTGTTGCATTTTGTGTCGTTTTTCTATTTTAAAACATGAACGCTCATATCTCTTGACATAGAGACTTGTTATATTTTTACCTTAAACGACTGAACTTTTTGACTGTTTAAGTTCCTGTAGATTTAATCTTGCTGTTACGACATTTACCACAACAGATTATGCTGCTGTAAAGCTCAGTATTAGTTTTTATGAATGTAGATGTTTGGATTAGTTAAACTTTTTACCTGAGCTCAAAATACAATGTAAAACACATTCTACCTTAATTCAATGGAATCACTAAATGAAACCCTTAAATTTATTTGTATTCAATAAATGAAAAAAAAAACTAAACAGAAAAGTTTATTAGCTTCACAGACACAAACTGTGACAGTTAATAGTTGAATGATTGGTTGGTGTTATTATTGAAGGTGTTTTCTAGAAAGTAGCTTTTTGTGGAGGGTTGAAAGTTTTAAGAATGAGAGATTTGCATGCTTAGTATCTGGATTTGATGTCTTCTTGATTTTCTTTAAGTCCCACATCAGAAGCTTTTCAACATCTAGGCTAGTTGATCTTAGCAGTGTTTACCAATCAGACTGAGCAGAATCTTTAAGAGAGATGTAAAGGCCAAGACAGACGGTGTATTCTGAGTTTTATTGTGGAAATGAAGCTGTGAAAGTGATGAAGAAAGCATATGGGAAGTTGACCAACGTCTGAGCAAGTGATCATAATAAACTAGAGAAGTCCAAAGTAATATTCTGTAGTTCTATGTTCGCTTCTAGCAAACTACCGTGTAAAGGTGAAATGTATTTATGCGAAACTGAAATGTTTATTTTCCTGTTGTAATGACTTTGAGTTGCTGTGATATTTTAACATATTTACAATACAATCATCCACAAGGCATTGCAGAAAATCATTTCTAACATCAGATATATTTCTTTGGATAATATGACATTGTTTGTAATTACTAAAGGTGACAGCTATAAAATAGAGCTAACGCTTACTCATGCTTGTAAATATTGCTTAAAACATATTATTGTACGATGTTTATTTGACTTTATAATGATATTTCACTTTGGCAAAACATGTTGACTTTTACAGTAGCTTCTGAAACATTAAACCTCCGATAATGGGAATCAACTAACATGTCAGACATTTTTCTCCAACTTTGAACAAACTAGAAAAAGACGTATGGAGTTTGGTTCTGTGAAATAATTTTGCCCGTAAAGTGAATTAATAATAAAACGTGTGCAAATTCAGGTTAGAAAGTATTGATACAGAGAAATAATGTAGTGCATGTAGAACACAGAACTATATCCGTCATGTGAAATATAGGAAATACATAAGTGTAATAAATATTGTAACAAGAATCTGTGCATTGTCTTCTCATCATGATTTAAGATTTAGATGGCTTATGTGCAAACAGAAACTATGTTTGAAGTTTTTCCAAAGAAAAATATTGTTTTACCATCAAACACCAATTTCACACAGTTCTTCGGTTCTGTAAAAAAAAGGTCAGGCTGTTGTCTGGACGGCATAAATGAAAAATCCCGGCAGAAGATACTAAATTGATGAATACTGCTGAAGAAGACATCTTTACCTTAAATACTGAATAATGACGTGTTGGCGTGAAATAAAAGTTATATGAAGGCAATATTTCTCCACTGTTACTTTTTGCATATCACATCAACTTTTTGTTTGTATATTCATTGTACACTACCAGTCAAAGGTTTGGACACACAGAAATGACCACGTTTGTGAAAGAAAAGCAGACATCAAATTGATCAGAATGAATGTGTAGACATTGTTCATATTGTAAATGACTATTGTAGCTGAAAACAACTGTTTTTTAATTGATTATTAGAAAACCATGTGCAATGATGGTAACACAACTGAATACATGTCATATCATGAAAAACATGGTAATTCCTATGTGATTCCAAACTTTTGACTGGTATTGTATATTATTTTTATACATAACTATGATGGTTGAAGCACACAGTGGACTTGTGAAGTGACACTGCTACAGTAACTGACTAATCCTCAGTCCCATATATTACCAGTAAATTAGGTTTCAACATTTAAGTTTCATGTGTTATTGTTCTGCTTCTTTTCCCTTTTACGCAAATAGAATACCAGTACAAAACAAGCTACTCATTTTCTTATAGTATTAACTGGATTCCAATTTCTCCAATCTAAGGCTCCTCTGTTGGGCCACAGTTGTTTTGAAACTCTTGTGAGCTGCTTAATTAAATCAAACAGAACGTTTAACCCTGAGTCATGTTTTCTAACAGAATATTTTGATTCTTTGAGCTATCTTAGCTTGTCTTGGGTCAATTCTGCTTTAGTTAAAATTACTTTTCAACATTTAAAGTATTTTTTTGACTAGATGTTCTTTAACATTGTTCAGTTAAGGCAAACTGACCATTTAATACCATCTCATATTGTACTAGAACGTGTTTAAGTTTACTAAATGCATCTAAACCAAACACTGAGACAAAAAGAGAATTAAATAGATCATCTTTATTGTAGGACACTGACGGGTGGAGCAGATATGCAGACAGACATGAACAAGAGGAAGAGTACAGGTCTTGATGTGAAGTTATAGCTTTTTAAGCCATTCCAGGTTATCTCCTTTTGGTTCACATGGGTGAGCAGGGACATCAGGCATGTTTCCATCATCCCGAACAGGAACTGTGTTAAAAAAAGCAAAAGAGAAACATTTTAATATTGGACTGAGCATATATGAAATTGGATACTTAAAATACCCATTGTTGTACTCTCATCAGAACTTTAACAGTGAAAAACAAGACAACTTTCAGACAACTGACTGTTACATGACATCAGCAGTTACCTGGGTAGTTGTATGGCACAGCTGAATTGATCATTCCTGAATACTTTGTGATGGGGCTCACAAATGGCAGAGCAGCACCTGAGGAGATACATTTTTTTAAACTTAACATAGAATACATTATACTTACAGTATGTTGTGTCTTCATTGGTCATGTGAGAAATTCACACACTGGTGACACTGAAAACTCCTTTAACACAATTAAAACCCTATAAATCGTCCCTACTTAAGAATAAAGATAAATAGACAGCTTACTGAACACATACAACTACAAAGGTCCACTAACAATGTATTGATTTATGAACACAACTCAGAGGTCTGCTTTCCTATTCTGTCAGATATTAAGGTCACTCTACAAAAACACAATAATAAACATTTAATTAAGAACCCATCACCTGATCTTAAGCAAAGAATTTCCATTTGCCCCAGGAAGCAATCAGATATCTGGGTTTTTGGTTGACACATTGTCCTAGTGACCATTATAAAAAGTCTATGAAAATTTAAACAACAAAATCAAAGAATGCGCTGGCTGGAAATGATCTAAGAGATTTATGAGATAGAAGGACTAACTCTCTTACTAAGACTAAGAAATTACATTTACATATCAAGATGGACAAGACGGATAATATATTTTGGGTCAGGGGATATGGTTCATTACCTGTCTCATCAATCTCAACAGTGGAAAGCTTTCTCAACTTTTTGCTATTGAAAACTGTACCAATCAAATCCAAACACATTCTTAACCCTTAGTGTATCAGAATTGTATTCAGAAGTTTAAGTATCACAGTGACAGGCAACTAGGTCCTTTTAATGTACTAATAATTATAAGAATTATGTAAAGATTTGTTTTCTTAAATACAATCTATCAGAAGTTTTTAAAAAAAATCACAGGTGAAGATCCCCAACAGCTTAAATAGAAACAAAGACCGATCACTACCACAAAGATCTGTTCTGAATCACTATTGACATGCTCTGATATTGATCACGTCCAGTAACCAGAAATAAAGGCTTTTAGGAAACAGACATTTGTCTATAAAAAGGTGCAGTTGTGCAATGTTATGATGTTTTTATTTTAAACATTTCTGAACGAGATTAAATGTTCGATGCTGGAGACTGACCTATCAGTCCAATCGCACAAGAGGCAAAGATAACAGGCTCCTTATTCCATGCATTTTTCAGGAAAGCTCCGATTCCTACAGAAAAAGAACAAGCAGGTTAAAATCCTCCACAGCTCACTATCAACCTGCGTTTAGCTAACGTTAGCAAACGTTAGCAACGCATCCAAGGTCACATTTTTCGTTTTACTTTGAATGGACATCATTTTATTTAAGTAACTCTGAGACTAAGTTAAAATATTTAGCATATTTTACAAGTGCATGTTACGTTTAACTGGAGACTATGTTAACGCTAATTCCACCAGTTAGGTGTACTGCAAACGACAAAATAGTCACATACCCGCCATGTTGTCTCGTGTAGTTGAACTGAGCGGGTACTTATGGGAAATGTAGTAACGCTACTTGCCTTGTGACGTATATGTTCTGCGCCCGTCGCTTGAAAACATTAGTTTATCGACCGAAGTGTGGAATAAGCGGCTCCTGCGTCGTTTTACCGTTGATTTTAACACAGTATTATGTTTATAAACGTTGTTAGCTAACCCGATAGTGTAGATATTAGCCTCATACACAGTCTACAGAGAAGACTGAGCTCATGAAACAGTTTGAAACGGAGCTTTAAAACATCCAGCTGAACAGACAGCACTGTCATTGCACAGATCAGAAATGTAAGTACCTTGTACGTTTAAATTGGCGTGGGGCCTTCTGACTATGATACAAGAGCTTTATTTAACGATATTTTATGTTGAAATGTTCATTAGTAGCTCTAGTAGATAGAAGCACATTCTAATATGCTTTTCAGTGTTCTAACGTAGTTTAACCAGCAATATGAAATATTGAGTATATTTTGTTAAACGGGATTTTTTAGATTGGGGAAGCTGTAGCCAGTGTAATAGTCATTGTGCGTACATGATAAATTAGATAAACGGGTTTAATTCCTCAATTATATCTGTAATATTTCTGTACCATAGGTACTTTTAACTGCTACCTATGGTAAATGGTAAATGGTCTGCACTTATATAGCGCTTTTCTACATAGGCTGGTACTCAAAGCTGTCAAAATCTGTCTTTGCTAGATGATGGAGGATTTCTCTGGTTTAGCTCTGCCTCCTCTGTTTGGGGGACACATCCTGGAGGCAGAGTTGGAGCCAGGGGGTGTAGAACTGGGACCTGGAGAGGTAATGTAGATGTACTGAAGTTCGACCAGGTGCCCTGTGCTTCCTGTATCCCAGTCAAGGAACAATGAATCATCGCTATCTACATATTTACTGTACTCGTTAAGATAACAGCCGGTTTTATAACTTTTAGCTGTACAAATTGGATTATACTAGTGTACTATATATTAGCTGAAGATTTGTAAAACCTGTGTTGTAATTGTTTGTCTTTGTATTCAAATATTGTGCTGTACCTATATGTGGCTATATATCTTTAGGTTAATATGTTTACAGGAGGTCATACTACTGTATTTTATCTCTTACTTTGCAGGAATAAATAAAAACCATGAAAATATTCTTAAAGGGAATGTCCTACAATCAGACCCTTGATCCAGTATCTCAGTTAAACTTAATGCAACTTAACATACTTTGAAGAATTAAAAACTCAAATTAGTTTTCTGTTTCTATTATTCTATTTGAAACACGCCGCTCACACAGATATCTGGACCACAACACGGTAACATAATTGCTTTTTGTACAGGTGGAGCTGGGCCCAGGCAGCAATGAGCTGCTGGAAAGCACAACACAAGATGATGAAGAGAGAAGAGCCCTTGATAAAAGAAAATATCTGGCTCTGAGCAGGAGATGTAAAGAAATTGAACAGGTGTGTGTGAGTTTGGGGATTATGTTGCAACACATACTTTCTACTTTTATGTCTTGTGAAATTCGAAAATGACAATGGTAATTTAAATGAGTAAAAGGCCATTTTCTCATCAATCTCCTCTCAATAATCAATAATGGCAAATGATAACAAAATGAAAGCATGTTTTTAGTATGATTAGTATCCTAAATTCCCGAACTATTAAACATAATTAAAAGGAAAGGTGATGTAACACAGGAGTAAACATATCTCTGTCCCAACTTTTTTGAGTGTGTTGCAGGCATCAAATTATAAATTGCTTATATTTACAAAATGTAATTAAGTTGGTTGCAGTGGGAACAATGAAAATACTTTCTTACTTTTGTCTGATAAATAAAAATTCAACGAAATTACAGATTTTAGCTTTAATTGGATTTTAGATAACCTCTACCATCTACCAACAACTTTTTGATCACATCCCGAAGGAGTCCTGCTGTTTTATTTCAGATTTATTGTAGCCATTGTGTTCTTACTAACTCTCAGAAATAGTATTATAGCCTTTCCTTGATTGATACTTCGCAACAACATTAGCTTAGAGGTCTGCAGAGAGTTCTTTAGACTTTGTGGATTGAGTTTTGTCCTGACATGGACTGTGAATATTGGGACTTTTATATACACAGGTGTGCCTTATAAACTATGTCCATAAATTAAAGCAAATCAAATGCACCTAACCACAATTTGAAATGCCACAGCAAAGGGTCTGAATACTTTCGTTTTTATTGAGCGTGGATTGATGCGTTGAAAATGCCATTTTAAATATTTCAAATTACACCATGTTAAGTAAAAACAATGAGGTGTGCAACCGCTGAAGCTTTTGAAGCCATAATTATTTTTAATAAACACTGTATTTTTTTTTTACACTGCTATTTTTAGTATAACAACATTTTAGTGCATTACTTTCATCATTTATTTACATGTGTTGTGTTAAGGTGAATCAGAAAATCCTCGGCCGTCTTCACCAAGTACAAAGAATAACAAGACACATGAAGAAAGAGAGACGGTATAAAGCTGTTTTCTTCAAAAAGTGTCAGACACATTTCACACTTGATAACTCATTTTAGTATTCTGCCAATTTGTACAGGTTCCTCATGAAGACTCTTGATGCTCATGGGGATGACTACAGAAATGCTCAGCTCACTATAGTTCTAGAGGTGAGAATTAGAGCAGCAGGTTGGGAATTAGGCATGAGGTTCAAACATGGAATCTGAAGAATAATAACATTTTTCATTATGCATATTATGAACTGAATATACAATTAAACTAATGAAAGTCCTAAAACTAGATTTATCCAGACATGATCATATAAATAGTATCTAAGTGGTGACAATTCCCTAACAAATTTGTAATTAATAAAATTACAAATTTTATTAAGCAATCATCCAACCTGATGATTGCTTTGAACTCACCTGTCTGCTTTTTCATTTGATGCACTGTAAGTAAAGGTGCTCCAGCTCACTAAATGCCACTTATATTATACCATTTATATATTGGTTTTATTTTTATCTGTTCTTCCAGGAAGAGCACGGAGCCCATTTAGATTTAAATGTTGGCGTGGAGGATGACCGACTCAACGGTTTGTCTGGTTCCACATCGTCTGCAGCGTTGCTTCATAATTCTGGCCCAAAGAAGAAGAGGCATCGAATTCCAAGGCAAGAAAAGGATGAAGACCCACAGGTAGTTGAAGAAGGCTGCGGTAGTGCTGTTGTCCATTCTAGTATACTTAGGCAATGCTCAATTTCTTACAGTTATCTTCATGTTTTTGTATGTAGCTGAATGGATGCATGAATGAGTAGTTTTAAAGCACAGATGATTCTTATTAATGTAAACATTCAGAGAGTGTAGAATTATTTTTTTTGATGTAAACTGAGTTTCTGCTTTTTTCCCAGACTGAACCAGACATGTCAGTGTTGGCAGACACACAGTTTGGAGAAATGCCCAGCCCAACTTCTCTCTCTCACTGATCATTGCATTACCCTGGATATAATGATGACTAAGAAGCACCCAGTTTCTTTAATTAATTGTTTAGTAGACTCTGTATGCTGCCTCTGTTGAGCCAGGTTTTGCACTGTTTGTAGTTTTACTTGAAAAAATGAGGAGTTCATGCAAGGTAAAATTGAATGTTGCCTTAAACATACATATATTTTGTACATATACTTTTCTGTTTTTACTCTTTTGTACTGAGAGTTGATGACAACACATAATTATGACAGCAGATCCAAAATTAAAGTAAGGAAGAGAACTTTGACAATATCTGGATGTTATGAATGATTTCATGTTTTTAATAATGTTTTTATTAGCAGTTGGATTGTTTTTATTCTTGTGTGGTAATGCTTTTAGTTTATTTTCTATTTTCAGAACATATTAGAAAATGTTTGTGTGGAGTTTGTTATATTTAATGATATAGACCGGAACCAGACAAATATTTCACTACTTTTATTCACAGTGGCATGAATATACATACTTTTAGTCTGTTTAAATTTAGCATGATGGTAAAACTTAGTTGAATGTTTTTTTGTTAAAGTACTTTAGAACAGTTTTTAGTCTAGAAGCTTTTAGTCTCATCTCACGGTCTTCAGAGGATGGTATTCGCTCAGATACATTCTTTTTGTCACCATGGATGAATTGGAGTAAATCTAAAGTAATAATCTACGGAATATCCACAAAATTAGGTCATCATTTTATAAAGACAATCTACGTATAAATGTTCCAGAAATACTGTGTTTGAAGTGTGATTTCATTTGTAGTTTTGGTTTTATGTAGAGCATCATCCTGCTGAACCAATGGTTGCCGCTCAGGCAAGAGGAAGTGGCGCAGTGATGGGCGTGAAGTCTGTCCAATCAGATCACAGAGATTAGATTTAGGGCGGACTTCGAACGCGGAGGTGGGATTTTAGTTACCGTCCATCTTCAGCTACATTACAGTGAGCGAGCTTGTCGAAAAGAAAACACAATTTGGAAGTAAAGAAGACTTTCTGGAATTAGTTTTGGCTGTATTTGAAAAAGACAAACGAAAGCCCATACCCTAGGTAAATGTCGTAAACAAGTATAAATCTAGATGCTGGGGTTGACCCAGTTTCCCTTTTTCCTAAATCTGGCTAGCTGGCTAGCTATGGTGCTAGCTAGCAATTTATGCATTAGCTAGGCAGACAGTTAGCCATATTAGCTAGCAGGTTATACGATTAGAACGGATTCTGATATATTGTACCTTTCACAACGCAAAACCACAATATAAGGCTATACTGGACCCCAAAATAATTATGCATGAATATGAAGTCCAGTCATCAACATGCTCCGTGGTAGTTGTTTTGAAACGCGCCAGTTAGGAACCGAGCGAGGTGGACAAGCTAAGCAACTAGCTAGTGTTAACATTAGCTGGCTAGGTGGCTAATCTTAGCTGATAACTATGTTACTCGTGTTGATAACATTAGCAAAATCGTGTGTGTTAGCGATAGAGAAGTGGTCATACTAGGTTTTGGATGAAAGTGTCATACAATTTTGATAAGATAACGTTATTTGTGCAGCTGACGGTAACTAATCAGCTAGCTGGAGTTAACGTCAGTTCCACTATGTGGAAACCGATGTGCTGACGGTTATTTTGATGGGATTTGTTATATTGTTTGAACCGTGAATTGATATATATTTTCTTTCTTCACATAGCTTACTTCGTGACAGACGGAATGTGGACATTGTCGTAGTCAGAGCCATGGCTGACAAGAGAAAACTTCAAGGTAAGACAGTTGGTGAAACTGTCATCAGTTATGTTGCACAGGATCCATCACACTGGCATCTTGCATAGAGAACAATGGGACTTTTTTAAAATTATTGTTTCCTTTTGATTTATGAATGGCCTTTGATGTTGCTATCTATTGTTATACTGGACTACATCTTTTAACTTTTATTTCCACAGGTGAGATTGATAGATGTTTGAAAAAAGTATCTGAAGGTGTTGAACAGTTTGAAGATATCTGGCAAAAGGTAAGAGAACTTTACCTTTGCAGATGCATTTGTTTAATACTCTCTTTCAAAACTTATGTGGTAAAACCTATACCATTTTATTTATCTACAATTTAGCTTCACAATGCAGCCAATGCAAACCAGAAGGAAAAATATGAGGCTGATCTCAAGAAAGAGATTAAAAAACTACAGGTAAGACAAATTAACAGACGTTCTTTTCCTTTTATCTGCACTCTTGATCAATAATGTACATGTTTGAAATAAGCAATCTGTTTTAATACTTTAAACACTTTTCCAGCGATTGAGAGATCAGATTAAGACATGGGTGGCCTCAAACGAGATCAAAGACAAAAGGCAGCTAGTCGAGAACCGCAAACTTATAGAGACGGTATGGCCGTGGGGTTTTCTCCTCTTGTCATTGTCATTTCAAAACACATTACAGTATAGGTCTTATAAAATGTTTCTTTCCTTAGCAAATGGAGCGGTTCAAGGTTGTGGAACGTGAAACAAAAACAAAAGCATACTCTAAAGAAGGCTTGGGGCTCGCTCAGAAAGTGGATCCAGCTCAGAGAGAAAAGGAGGAAACGGGACAGTGGCTAACAGTAAAACATCCACTATTATTTACACTGGGAATAAAATAAAACCTGTAAAATTTGTGAAGAATTTGGTCAAGGAACTAGTAAGCAATTATCAAATGTGTCAGTTTGATAAAAAAAAACTGTGACTAAAACTGTTAACGTTTATTTATTTATTTTTTTTTTTACTTCTTTCTTATCCACAGAATACGATAGACACTCTAAATATGCAAGTGGATCAGTTTGAAAGTGAGGTGGAAATGCTTTCGGTTCAGACAAGAAAGAAGAAGGGCGATAAAGAGGTAAGTCACCCCATTTCATTCATACAAGACTGGAGTTACTATCTGTACACATAATATTGCAGTTGCTGTAAAAGATTGTTGCAATTTTTTTTATCATGAACCACATGCTTGTCTTTTGTTCTGTAGAAGCAAGATCGTATTGATGAGCTGAAGCGGTTGATTGAGAGGCATAGATACCACATTCGTATGTTGGAGACCATTTTACGAATGCTAGACAATGACTCTGTGCCCGTGGATTCAATCCAGAAGATCAAGGATGATGTTGAATACTACATTGATTCCTCCCAAGACCCGGACTTTGAGGAAAACGAGTTCCTGTATGATGACTTAGACTTGGAAGACATCCGTGAGTTAGAGCACTGTGGCGTGTTAAAATAATTATTTTTTTTTATTCTCTTACGTAGCTGACATGGGAGAAGTTATTACAACATCTGACGGTGGATTCTCTCCTCTTTCTTTGTTTGTAGCTACAGCATTAGTTGCAACCTCTCCGTCAGGTCAGGGGAACATGGATGATGACATGTATCTCCACTCCAGCTCAACTCCTCCTTCTACCACCTCTTCCTCACCCATTCCTCCATCCCCGGCCACTTGCACTGCTGTAAGTTCTTGTCCTGGTATAATTAAAAGCTTTGGTACAGGGTGTTAAAGAGATGCTTTGAACAGAAATTCTGCACATATCACTCTCTTAAGTTTGCATTAGTTAAATCTTCTACATTGTGTTTTAATCCACTGGCTTTTGTGGTGAATCAACATTTCAAAAGTGGATTGTCATATCAAGGTATCTCCTCCTATAGGAGAACTCGGAGGACGATAAGAAAAGGGGACGGTCGACAGACAGTGAAGTTAGTCAGGTGAGAGGTTCTCATCTGTGCTGTGTTTAGTGCAGCGCTCTTCATCCTTGGTCCTGGAGAGTCATGGTGGCTGAAGGGTTTTGGCCTCTCAGGCACTTAAATGGAAAAAGTTTTCTCTGTGGGACCATGGTTGGAGACTTATTTGATCTAGTTTGTACCATCTCCTTCATAATTAGAAGGGTTTAGAACATACTTTGCTCCTTTATACATTTTGTAAAGTTGCAGTAAACCTTTGAAAAGTTTTGTCTGAAATGCTTCTCTCTGGTGCTGTAATTTTCAGTCACCTGTGAAGAACGGCACCCCGTCGTTGTTATCTTCCTTCTCTTCCTCTACCACCTCTGGGTCCTCCTCATCCTCCTCCCTTGTGTCCATGGCCAGTGTTGTCGGAGGTATTCCTGTTGTCCCCACGAGCAGCAGTCTAATAGGAAGCTTCAGCAGTGCAGTGCAGCAACATCAACATCAACCTGCGCAACAGCAGCAACAATCTCAGCCACCAAACCAACCACAGCAGCAACAGCAGCAGCCACCTCAGACAAAATCCTCTGTCCCCTCAAATAACACCCCCAGCCCACCCAGCAACCCTCTACTCCCAGCCTCCACCACCCCCTCTCTACCGACACCCAGCACACCCAGTTCATCAACTCCCAACTCTCAGTCTCAGCCCACGTCTGGGCCCAACCCGGCATCTAGTTTAGGACTAGGTCTGGGGCTGTGTTTGAGCAAAGGTAGCTTGACGGGGACCAACACTGCCAACCAAATGTCTGGTTTGGGCCTGGGTGGCCCCTCTACTACTCTAAACACAATGACAGGGCTCATTTCGGGCTCCACGCCTGCCCCTTATGCTCAGGCAGCCGCATCAGGAGGCTTGGGTTTGAGCAGCACCACCCAGTCCAGCATTTCAGTGGAGAGCAGCACTTCCATACCCAGCTCTGGTTCCAGTGGAGTCACCACCAACGGGGCAGGGGCAGGGACAGGGCTTGGTTTGCTTGGCTCAAGTCCAGCTCACAGCTCTCTGAGTGGGAGCATTTTGGGCCTGGTTCCTGGGCAGAGTGTATCCTCAGGTGCCTCTCAGGTGCCTCCGAGTACTGTCAGCACTACCTCTGGAGTAGTTGGCATGATGGGAGGCAACGTAGGAAATGTTGGAGCAGTAGGGATGAATGCTGCTCCTGCTAGACCGCCAAGTGGACTGAAGCAAAATGGAAGCACAAGTAGGTTAACCTCTGTTCTAGTGAGTGTTTATTTGTGTGTATCAAAATGTCTAAAATGGGTTTTCTATGTTAAGGGTTCTCTTATTCCAACGTTTTCCCCACCTGCCTTCAGGTTACAGTGCTGTAGTGGCAGAGAGCTCCACAGAATCAGCTCTAAGCACACCGAGCCAGTCGCAAAACAGCCAACCGTCATCTCTCAGTTCTTCAACCAGTCAGCCGTAAGTTATTTTCTTGAAACTCTGCATGTTTTTTCTTGTTCTTGTCAGGATGGTTGTTAACTTTGTCTTACTGTTTTCCACACTTGACCTAATGCAGGATGGACAACGGCCCCAGTTTAATCAGCTCCATCACCCTGCCTCCCAGCTCTCCGTCCCCCTCATTCTCAGACAGCACACCTGGAGGAGGAAGTCTTCTCAATGGCCCCCACTCCTACACACAGGCTTCTGAGGGCCTGAAGGTGAGCTAAGCCGGCAAGATAAGTTTGGACATGACTGACATAAAGCTTTAGTCATAGGTTTTGTCAGCCACTTCATTGTCTGTGTAGCCAGATTTCAGAACCAGCCAGTTTACAGTCAAGTATAACAGCATCTTTTGTAGTTTGTATAACAAGAACTTTTAGATTTCAACTTACTTAATGTGAATATTAAACTGTCTAGCAGCTGTTTTAATTTCCTCACTTAAATAATTCCTAGCAATGTATGAACTCTAATAATTAACTAGCTATTTCTGAATTACCAAAGGGCTGTGCTGACAAGAGTAGACACACAAACCTGTGTTCTAGGCCACAATAGTACTAAGCAATAAAAAAAAAGAATATATTTGCCCACTGGTACATGAAAAATGAAAATCATGTCATGTCAAGTATAGCTTTAACGTAATCTCTTTACTACAAACAACAGAAAGAGTGAAACAGACCTGTCTGACTAGCAGAAGTTAGTTTTCACTCCTTTTCATGAACTGGTATTTTTGTTCCTGATGCTCCCATACATTGCCCTTCCACTTTAAATGTCCATAATTGTAGGTTTTCTTCTCTCTTTACATCTTTATTTCCATCCACCCTGTTCTCATGTTGTCTCCATCTCGTACCCACCTCAGGCTCCTGAGCCTCTCAGTTCTCTGAAGGCGATGGCTGAGAGAGCAGCACTGGGATCAGGCCTGGATGGAGAGATTCCCACCCTGCACCTAACAGACAGAGGTCGGAATGGTCAGACATTATTTCTACACTGAGTTACCAAAGAATGATCATCTGTTAACCTCATGTCTCTCCTACCTTACCAGTCTCACCAAGAAAAAAGTGTATTTACTCTAAAGCAAATTGTAACAACTGTAATAGTAGAGAGAGCGGGAGGTGATTCTTTTTGTCCGATTCTGATTTTGAAATTGTCCTTTCTTATTTTTCCTCCTGTAGATATCTTCTCTGGCTCGTCTGCAGCACCGGGTACACCTGCTGCCCCTCAGCAGTCTGTGTCAGAGGTTAACATCCCCCCCTCGCTCGGTGTATGTCCACTGGGCCCCACTCCTCTCCCCAAAGACCAACTCTACCAGCAGGCCATGCAGGAGGCTGCATGGACACACATGCCACACCCCTCAGACTCTGAGAGGATCAGGTAAAGACATTTCTGTTTTTATAGCCAATTAAGATTTTATCTGATTTTATGACTCAAAAAAAGTTTCATAACTCACTTCAGTGGTTAGTATTAATACATTTATAATGATGAGTTAAAGCTTAAATTGGCAGAAGCTTGAGACTTGAAATGAGTCCACTCTGCTCTTTGTTGCTCTGCTACTCTCTGTCATTCACATATACTATAAAACAAGCAGTAATAATTGATCTTCTCTGTTTGGTTAAGAGGGCTAGCCTCACTCGAAATCTTCAGAGTATCTAGGCACTGAGAGGTTGTTCTTTTTACATCGCATATCAGAGTGTATTTTTGCAAGAAATACTTGATAAATTTGGATACCCTTGCTTTAGTAGTACATGTACACATAATTTCTGGGGTAAAGATTTTTTTCTTAACTGTATACCATCATGCCTGACAGGAAAACTAAAAGTTACAACCTATTTCAAGTCTTATGTTATTAAACCAGTTCTAGTGATCTTTCTGATACGATACACGTACAAGTATTTGTCAAAGATAAACCACAGTATGTATTTGTAACATGTTATCATCTTCAGCTTAGTACACAGAAAAATCTACACAAACATATTTAATTTTGCTCATCTTATTCTTTAAAGAAATAATTTGAAACAGTAACATTCAGTCAGTATTTTAACCAGGTTATGGGTTTATGTGTGAATCTGGTTGTTTGAAATGACAGATGCTGGTTTTCTAACTAGTAACACAACTAAGAGGAACTATAATCAGTTTGTTGTAACTTGCTGTGCTTCTGTCCTGAAGGCAATACCTGATGAGGAACCCCTGTCCCACCTTGCCCTTCCATCATCAGATACCACCGCACCACTCTGACTCCATAGAGTTCTATCAGAGACTGTCCACAGAAACGCTGTTTTTCATCTTTTACTACCTGGAGGTAACTCACACACTCCATGCTCATTTCTGTTCATCTCCCATTTTCCTTTTCTCCATGATCTGTTAATGTTTTGGTCTTAAGCTTAATGGTTATTTCAACCTTCTGCTTTCAGGGCACCAAGGCTCAGTATCTGTCTGCCAAGGCTCTAAAGAAACAGTCATGGAGGTTTCACACCAAGTACATGATGTGGTTCCAGAGGCACGAGGAGCCCAAGACGATCACTGATGAGTTTGAACAGGTACATCTTCACACTTCATTTTCAACTTGTTTATTGACTTCTTGTTTGTGTTGGTTCTTTATTTATTAATGGCTCTTTCCCTTCTGCTCTTCCTGCAGGGCACTTACATTTACTTTGACTATGAGAAATGGGGCCAGAGAAAGAAGGAGGGGTTCACTTTCGAATACAGGTACCTTGAAGACCGAGACCTGCAGTGATAGACGCGAAAGGACAAAGAGAGACAAAAACGTGCTGCTGTTGACATTCCGAGACTGAACTCCAAACTGTGGATAGAGATTGTGATGTGTAGTAGAAATCCTCTCCTGAAAGGAGACCGGTGTCTGTATAGGCTGCATCCCGACATGAAGCCCTTGCTCCTCGTGTAGCGCTTTGCTTTTGTCAAAAATGCCCCATGGGCCTGATCAAATGCACTGTGCTGCATGAGCTGGGAGGGTCCTCATTAGAGATCTACGTTTGTGCCTGTCTGTGTGCACACTCAGTATGTGGCATTAGGAAAGCCTAACCCGTGCATGTTTCTCATGTTTTTTTTGTTTTTTTTTTCCCCGTTTCAACAAAACACTCTGTACCACCTACCCAACATGAGCCTGGAAGCCTTTGACTTGACACAAAACAAACCTTGAATTTGATTGTTAACTGCCCATCTTGTATTTACTGTAATTTGGAGGTTTAGAATGGGGACATACAGTGGACATTTAGTCATGGTATGTAGGAATGGCTTCTTTTAAGACCCTACGATGCCTGTTGAATATGGTCACTATTAGAGATAGTGAGCAGTTATCAATAGTTTTATTGATATTGTCTTGGTCGATTTAAAACGCTGATTGAGAGCGACCACAGGGCCTCTTCCTGTGACAGGGAAAGAGTCCTTATTGGACATGGATTAAATTGCTATGCAATTGAACTGGTCTCTGACTCCCTCTCTTTACAAATAAAATGTTTTTAAGTTAACCTGTCAAGAAAATGCATCATTATGACGCATTCATGTTTGTGACAAATAAACTTGCAAAATGAATCTTAAAAGTAGGGTTCGAGTCATTCATCTACTTGATGTTTGATTCCACTATTGAGGAATTCACCTTCAATACAAAGGGCCTTACTGAGTGTAGCTGATGTACCTGTACCCAGATCACCTTTAATTACTCAAAATAGACAGAATTGGAGAAAGTTAGTGATTTCAGTCAACTTCCCATCTTTAGTTAAGGTTTGGTCCTGTTTGATTCTGTTGTTACATCATCCAAAAATCCACTGTCTTCAATTTACCACCTGGTATTTTAAGGGAGAACCCTATACAGTGAATGTGCACTGACAAACTTGTTTACATGTAGAGTGAAAACAAAAATTCTGGTGGTAGATTTAACTCGTGGGTTAAATAGGATAAGTCTTGTGATTGTTCATGTGCTACCCTGAAGAACAATAACATTTAATCTGGTTCTGGTATGGGACAGATCCCATGTTTTTCCTGGCAGTTTGAATGGCGAGTGTTAAACTGAATCAGATTTTTCCGTTTAAGCAACCATGAAAACTTCAGATCTGTATTGCCGTTAATCTTTTATGTTGTGTGTGTGAATAGTTTTCAGGCTTTTTTTGGAGAAGGGTGATAAGGATGTGAAAAAAATACAGCAAAGTTATGAGAGATTTGCCTTTTATAGAATCTATTTTTTGGGCTTTTAAGGTTTTGGACAGGGAAAGAAAGGGAAGGTCAGTCAAGAAATTGCTAAAATGTGAATTTCAAGTATTTAAATTTTTTTCCCTCATCACAGTTCTGCATGGGAGATGTCATAACAGGGTTATAACAGGATTGTACAATTTCAATAAATACTTTTAAGAAATGACTTGACAGTGTGTTAAGTCCTGTCATTCCTACAAGGAACATTAATTCTGTTTTATTTTAAAAGCTTGACAAAATTAAATTGGTAAATTCATGGCTATAGTAATTGTGGCAGTTTGAACCTCAAGCTTATGTGTTCAGACTTTTTTGTGTACACATATTTATAGAAAAGAAACACTAATCAGTTATGGCTAAACCTTCATGCAAATTGTGCAAAAAGGATTCACATATTTTATTAAGACATAAATCATAAGTAAAAACAAATTATAGCATGAAACAATGTCAGAAAATGTAATCTGCAGCATTGACTTCAAACATCCATATGAAGGATGGCGGTGTGTCTGTGTGTATTTACATCTTTGCTTCCTTCTTGACTTTGAGGAACTCTGCCATGTTAGAGAAATACTTCTGGTTGGCCTCAGCCACCTTCTTCTCTGCAGCCTGTGGGTTCACAATCTCCAGCCCCTGCAGACAAGAGTAGAACCATTATTTGCTAAAATGGAACACAGCACAGTGCTCAGAGTACAGCGAACAGAAGAGGATGTTGACTTCTTTTTACCTGTAGAGGAGTGAATGCTACACTGGAGCTGGTTCCTGAGGAGCGATCTCTGACCGTCGACTTCCCTCCATATGTCATGCTCTGCTTCTGCAGCGTCCTCTGTTGTTACACGAAACAGAAATTGTACAAACACTAGATATTAAGAAAAATAACATCTCCAGTTTTAATGTTGGAATTCAAATTCATCTTGAAATATGTTTACCTGGAGGGATTTAGAGATTCTGGCCTTGGTGGCCTCGTTGACCTGAGCCTGCCTGACGCGCCCGCTGCCACTCTTCCCCAGCTGACCCAGACTGAAGCCCAGATCCTCCTGATAAGCATCGTCTTCAATCTAGTACAACATGTTAGAAATTAAGCTCCTCTTAAATATGACTGTTTATGCTTTTTTTGACAGTAATGTAATTCTCTCAAACTAAATAAAAAGTGTGCACATAAATACAAACCAACAAATCATCATTTAAGAGAACAGAAACTGAAAAGTTTTACACTAAAGTCCAGCTCTGCAGTGACTTAAAAACTCATGTAAACTCTGGATGTTTTTAGGTAGTATTTGCACATTTCACGTCAGTGACATGAAACTATAATGAAATTCTCTGAAGTGTAATAAGCAGCACAGAAACGCTGCTGGTCTAAACCAGTTATTATTAGAACAGCTAGAGAAGAATCTACATTTTTGTCCTGCAGATAAATTATTTAAAGTACTGGAGCAAGAGTCTCAACGAGGGCAGGAAAAAAGAACATTCACATTCTGGTGTAAACAAATAGTAAAATTTTGATTTTCTGAAATATTTGAGGAAAATCTGTCTCCCATCTTGGCAGCAGTTAGTTTATGTTATGTTAGTTTATGCAAAGCGATCTGGAGAGTGAAGCTGATTTTAGCCACGAAACAGCTGAAAGGAACTGAGGTGAGCACCGACATCAGCCTCATGTAAAGTGTTTTTATCTCAGTGTGAATAAACATAGATGTTTCGGAAAGGGAGAAGTGTCCAATGTGATCGGTGCATGTTTCTATAGATCTGTTTGGTTTTTTTTAAATACGTGTCTTTATGAAAAGCACTTTCCTTTGGTATAAGATGTGATTTTAGACGACAGTAAAATACTGGAACATAATCAAATTAAAAAGAGATAATTAGAAATAAAACTTAAAACAAAGCAGAGGCACTATCCACTGACCTCTGCAAAGGTCATCCTGTTGGCATGTTTCCTAATCTCAGTCAGCCCGAGGCGCTCCTTCATCTTTCGATACCTTCAGCAAAAGAAATAAAAGCAGTGAAGTTGGTTTTGCCATATAAATATATTTATAGTTGATGATGGTATTCTAAACTTGGCTCAGCAAGTTATGTAAGCTTCTTGTTGTTCTTACATCATGCTGCTCTGTCTTGTGCTTTGTTTGTCTGCCTTCTATTGTGACTTTTTAAAAGGAAAATACTGATTACTTTACATTTACCATACTTGAAATAAACTGCTCCATAAGTAAGTTAATCTGTACGTCAAGCATCTCAACATCACACTCCATTAAAATAAATGCCTGTTTTAAGTGGCTGAGGTTCTATACCTCCTTCCTCCTCTCTTCTTCCTCTGTCCGTCCAGTGGGGCTGGCAGTGGTTTGACCTGCTTCACTGGTGGAGGCTCCTGCCATTTATCAAATTTCCTCTCTATCTCTTCTTTTAGATCATAACCAACCTGCATAAAATGACAAGGTTAATGTAACAATATGTATCAATACTTTAAATTACTAAAACATGTTTAATTGCATACAGTGTCAGAGGTGTAATTTAAACTATGTGGAAATGTTTGAGGCTGTACATTTTGATGTGTTGGAATGCATTTTATAGAAGGGTGCAATAATACAAAACAGAAGGGGTCCAAAAGTCTGAGATCACAGTGATATCTATTTTTTCTTCTAAATCTGGGCATAGTCAGAGTTACAGACTAGAGTTTATGACTTGTAAAATGAAGAAGAAAATTACTTTGGATGCTATGTTTCCAATTAACACAATGCTACTTAGCAATGTCCTGTTGCAAACTTGAGGCACAGCCATATTTATAAAAGATGAAGAATAGCTATAATTTGATGTTACACGTCTCTGAACAAGCCTCTGATAAGTAGACCACATCTACCAGAGTGTCACCTGATTGTGTGCTTCAACAGATAAAATTCAAGATCTGATTTTGCTTCCATTTGACTTCTTGTCTGGAAACAGTTTCTTCTTAACTGCACATTCATGAACTTCCTATGTTTGAAAGACCTCAAAATTTCTCAGCTGTTTCCAAGTTTACATGATATGACTTTGTGTTTACTAGATTTATTTTGCAACCCTCATCACCTTGCCATCTGAACTCTCATGGAAACTGTCCACTCGAGAAGCCAGAGTACATTTTGCAGCCACCAGACGAGCAGCTTTCCTCCTAAGGTCCTATAGACAAAAATGCAGACCAGCTGTTAGCTAACATAAACACTGAAATGAACTGGATATTATTTATGTTTATGTACATGTATTTACTGACAGGTGGTAGTGACTGCACAACATCGCAGTGGTAGATGAAACCAGTGTGGGGCAGTAGGGAGGTGCTGCTGAAGCCAGACAGGGTTCTCCTCTGAGCTCCCAGCAGCATGAGATTACAAGCCGGCATCTTTGATAGATTAGTCAGACCACCAGCAATACCTGAAGAGAAACCACAGAGCTGTTTGTAACCCCCTTGTGAAGCCCTGTAGTGAGTGAGTTAACAGTTAATGTCTCCTCATCTCTCACCCATAATCTTTGCAGCTGTTGATGCACCGACTATGATGGACAAATTTGGGGCAATGAACGACATTCTGGATTCTACATATTCATATATCCCGTGTTTAGACTGGTTCAGCTCAAGAGCCATATCACATGCCTCCTCCAACTGCTTCAGTTCATCCTCACTTAGCAGTGACCTAAAACCATGGAAACACAAAAAAAATAAAATAAAATCAACCACCACTGTAAATAAGATTATGTAATCATCAGGTGTACTGATAACCATGTCAAGTCCAGTGAAGTCCTGTGAGTGGGAGTAAAATCAATAAATCACAATCAGCTCACCCTTGTGTTGTCGAAGCTGTGACACTGACGACCATGATGGTGGCATTGGTGAGGATTTGCTGCAGAGTTTCATTGTTCTTGCATTTCTCCAGATTATTCCCCAGTTCCTTAAGTAATGAACACACAATGAGCTTTAATATTTTATATACTATTAAAAAAAAAGAAAAAAGGTTGAGTTCCAGCACACTGTCAGCATGGACATTAGACATAAAATCGCAATAGCTAATTTACCTTGACTGTACGGATGTAATCTAAAGAATCTGGGACTAGAGACTCAAGCTCTGGAAACCTCTTTGAGTATTTGTCCCTGGTAAACTTATGAATGATATCTGAAAACAAAGCAGAAATACAGGAGACAAATCAGGTTATTCAGAACAAAACAAAGTCCTAAAAACACTTTGAAGGTATGTGTACCAAGCAGGAGCAGCAAACTTACTAAGCTCATTATCAATCTCTACTGTGAGGTTATTGGCTGCCACGATCAGTCTGTATTCTGGGTCAGCTTCAACTGGGCCTGAGACTTAAAGGAAACAAATGTGAAACATGATATTATATTCTGTGGGAATAAGAAACTACTACTGAAGAGCATACCAAAAATAAAGTTACACTTACCTTCTGAGTTCTTGCGCTGCTTTCCAATATATCCTGAGATTTTGTCCATGATATCTGAAAACTGTAACCACACATTAAAGTTATACAAGTGGGATCAGAACAAATACATTCCTGCAAATATCAACTTGTTTAAAGCTCTTACCTGTTTGCTATTGCGGAGTTTAGCAATGGATGTAACACTCTCAGCTTTACTGTAGTCTACCTCCATCTCTTCTGGGATGTCTTCCAGGCCTCCCTCCACCCTGCCCTGTGTCGCTTCTCCATCACTCTCCCCCTCTTCTCCCTCTGGATAAAGCCCATCTTCTCCCTCATCTCCGGCCTCCTCCAGGTCAGCCAGGAGCTCGTCAGCCAGAGACATCTGCAATCAGCCACAGACAATGTGATGGGATAGCTGTGAACTGCTTGATAGCCTAAACCCCTAGCATCAGGTCTTATGGTTAATCTCAAGGACAGTATCTACAGCAAGTCGGTATGGTATCTAAACTGATACTTCTGATCACAGCCAAAAGTTGTGTCGCTGTTCTGACTTTCAGTAATTATCTTTTTCTCACTGAGTAATGTATCCACATTATTAATCTGTTGTAAGAGACTGCAATCGAAACCACAGGTTAAATAACACGTTTCATAAAAACGCCCAAGTACCTTTGTTCCCAGTATTTCACCATTTTATGCATAACAAACGGTAATAAGTCTGGAATATAGTTCTATTTACATATTTAAATAGTATTCAAATCCAGCCTTTAATCAAACATATTTATGTGATCTCTTGGGACTAAAATAAGTGTGTTCAAATTGTTGTTTATTATTATTACCACTAATAAAACCAGGGTATCGTAGTATTTTTGTAGTCTTTCATGTAACATAAATACACGTCAAACAGAATACATCAATGAGCAAAACTAATGAAGTATTTCAGAGAAATGTTTGTCAAATACAGTTGCTCTAACGTTAATATCAGTTCGCTAGCTAGCTAGCGTTAGCAAACGTAGTTTGAACGCAGCCGGGTCACGTAACTGAAAGAATTATAAATCACATTAACTTACCTAGAAGATTAAAAGTCCTGTTGACTAAAAAAACAAAACAAAAAAGTCTTACGAAGACTTAAACTTCTGCGGTGTGAAGGTAAAACTGCTCTTTGTGTGATGTTTTCCTCGTCAATTTGGTTGCTATTCGCTCGGCGCAGACTAAATACGTTGGAACCTCCGCGCTGCTTTCTGGGAAATAGAGTCAAGATACTCCACAGGTAAAACATGCCTTTATGCTCAAATATGATCATCTTGGTTATAAATAGAGCGTTTTACCAATAGAAAACAATGCAATTTATTGTTATGAAACAGTTCAATAAGAGGTTCACATTTTGTAGTTTTTATTATCTATTAGTTTTGTGGATTTTATTTCCCCTCGTTTATACATAATCCCTTGAAAACCATTATTTAAACAATACAGGTTTTAAACCAACATTTAAACCGACTAAACAAACAGACTATTGGACCTTGACTGAATGATGAACTGTTTTTTTAGTAGAAAATGGAACAAATTAACAGATCCACAAACCAATAAAGTTAATTACTGGTGAAAAGCTTTGATTTTTTTCATGCTAAGCTACATTAACTGTCATTAAATAAAGTAAAAGAATGACAAGACAGCTAAGAATTCATAAACATTGGAAAGTAACTAAACATTACATGACATTGTTTCATACAGATGACATATATATTAACAAGTAAAATTATACAAAATATTTTTTTAGCAATTAATACGTTTGGGAAAATATTTTGATTTATCTGAAGATATTAGAGGAGATATAACCTAGACGCATTCTGTCCCAAACAAATTATAGCTAAGTTTATATATGTTAATTGCACAAAAGCAAATAAATAAACGAATCAATAAATAAATAAATACATAAATAACAAAAATATGTAAAATATTGCATGAGATATGGCTTTACATAAAATATAAATAAAACAAGAGAATAAATAAACTGAATAAATAACTTAAGAAAAGGTTTTTTAGACCTTAAAGTATAAAGAAACACAGCTTGTTTCAATTTCCGTGCAGTCTAAGAATACATCTAAAATTAAACAGGTCTAAAATGATATTGTATACACTTGTATTATGATATTTGTACAAATGTAAATGAGTATTCTCAAATATAGGAGTCAAGAAATCTCTGCTGCCTACAAGAACAACTGACTGACTGCATGAAAAACTTCTTTAATAAACAGAAGACTGGGATCCAAGCATTTACAGAGACAGATGAATTACTAAAGAAAGTGCATTCCCCACACGCCTGGGGAATAATACAACAGAATGAAGCAGAAAAAGAGAAGGTAAGCTGGTACACGGCAAGACTCCCACTGCATAGCTGTCAAATCTGTTTCAGATTTTACAAAGCTCCAGGCTCCTCTTCTTGTAGCATATGCTGCCTTTTCCAAAGACTTCTGTAGCCAATGGCTATGAATAAACTCTGTAAACAGTGCCAGGAGCAGATCAGCCCCTGTCATACAAAGTCCTGTCACTCGTAAAACCTGGAATGTGTCCAGCTTTTAGACTGGGAGTCTCATTCTTCAGTTGCCTTTTCAATAAAAAAATAGCCTCTGGGTGAATGGCTGGTTGTTTGGGGTTAATTCACTGTCCAGTCCAAGAGGGTAACATCACACCAAGTGGGGGTCATTAGCAGGGCTGACAGTGAAGCGCGACGATGTCACTGGATTAGCCCCCACAGGTGACCTTGGTTTGATTGATAAATCCTCTTTCTTTTTGGATTCTTTGCTTTTGATGTTTGGCCCTGATGGAGAGAAAAACAGAATAAAAAAACATGAAGTCTCACATGTATGTACATATCGATACGATGATAATTAAAGAAATGTACAAAGTAAGTTAGATACACTATATTGCCAAAAGTATTGGCTTTTGCTTGCCTTTACACACACACATCCATATGAACTTTAATGGCTTCACCTGTTCTCGGAATATTTGACCATTCTATTGGGTTGAGGTCAGTGCTTTGTGCAGGCCAGTCAAGCTCCTCCCCACCAAACTCGCTCACACATGTCCCTATGGACGTTGCTTTGTGCACTGGATTCATTCATTTGATGGGGTTGTTCCAATACTTTTGGCGATACTGTGTAAGTATTGTTTGTGTTTTGGGGTCTGATGGCAGCAGGGACCTGATGATGTTTAATTTGCTGCTACTTTACTTTCTGTGTAATTTGTTACCATGGACATGGTATAAATGTGAATATGAATTCTGCCGGAGACCCTGGGTAAGAGTCACCTTACTAAAGGGGACTACTAAAGGGGAACTCCATCAGTTTTACATATCAAATACATATTAAATTATAGAGAACTGCAGCACAAAGTCTGATCAATAGCTTCAAACCTGAAAATGAAAAAAGATGAAGGTGTGGAGCAAGAACGATGTCTGATTACCAGACTTCTACAATCTGCTCCTCATTTCTTGTTAAGGCTAACAGCTAAAAAAAAAAATCAGAAATACAGGCATAGGATTTTAACGAGAAAGAAGAATAAAAAAAGCAAAATACACATTATCTCTGTATCTTCTGCATCGATTTTGGATCAACAACATTATTTTCATATTACTGCATCAATAATGCACTGAAGGTTTAGATCTTAATCAAATCTCCAGTAGCACCTGAGACTGAGACACCTGAGATTCATGTGCAGCATGCCACCGGTACAGACATGAAACATATATAAAAAAATGCAGCAAACAAATGCATTTTATTTTGTCTCTCTTTCAGTTTGTTTATTCCAGTTCCATGACTGGAATACAAATACAGGGCAGAATATAAACTAATAATCTATTAATATGGCCAAGCTTAAGAAATGCCAGACAATGTTCAGTTAAAAATAGACATGTTTCAAAGGGAAAACAGACCTTGAAGTCTCAACTCTTAAGCATACAAAAGATCATGATAGCATCTAATTTTGGTGTTTCTAGATTTCTGTAAAAAGGAAATCTCAGCCTAAAACTTTCATTATCCTGTGGTGATGAGTGTACGAGATGGAGAGTGGAAGTCAAGAGAGTTCATGAAAATGCATTGGAAAACACAGCTTAGCCTTGCATTGTTGAGCATAGGATTTATGTCTCGCTCAGTTCCACATGTCACAGTGTCGAGGGGGATAATTATAGAAGATTAATCCTGGCTGCATATTTGGAGAGGAGATAGTTGAACTCAGGGTTTTCCATTTCAAAAACCCTGATTTAGAGGCTGACAGATTTTATTACGTCATTCTGCAGCTCATGGAGGGAACTGAGTGATAATACATGTATGGAAACTGAGATATTTCAGACTGATGTCATCATTGTCATAATTAAAAAGATTAAAAGCCTACAACTGTGCTAGGGACTCTATGATACTGCACATAGACAGAGAGTTGTCTTTAACTTGATATTACTGTGCTCACAATGACAGTGCTTGGTATATGTTTGTGCTAAGAAGGTATAATATTAGGTAGGTACAATTTACCTAGGTCAACGCCTTAGTTTATCACATTAGTTAAGATGACCTATTTAAGTTTTTTGACCCGATGATGGCGCCAGATGAAAAGTCAGAGATTCACTGAAATTGTAACAAGTTCTTCCTCTATTCCAATAGCCCGGTTATAAATGTCACATCGTCATTTTGCGTATCACCTGAGGGTGAAGGGTGTTACTTACCATGCAAATCCAACCTGGTGCTTTTGACAGATACTGCAGCTGGACTAGTGGGTGCTGAAGTGCTCAACTCATTGGTGGGAGTTTCCTGTTGCAATGAAACAGAATAGTCAGGCCTATTTTTGTAAAATCTAACATGATCTGTTAATTTTATAAAAATTTATGAAAAATACCTGATCAAAAAGATAAATGGTGACATCATCAAAAAAGGACACATTTCGTCCTCTGTCCCGCTCTCTGTCCATTGGTTCCTTGGGTGATTTCAGCAGACTCCTCAGTCCAATGCGTTTGTCCACATCTGTTTCTGTAACAACAATCACCCGTCGGGAGCTTTCATCCTCCTGCTCCTCCTCCTCCTCATCGTCAGGGTCGCTTCCTGATGACAGACCTCTCCGCCTCCCGATTCTACTTCCGATCGCTCCGTCTCCAAATCCACCTTTGCCGGTGGGAGTGAGGGGAAGAGTCAGAGCAAGAGGAGGGAGGGCAAGAGACAGACGAGCAAGTTTTGCTGTGAAAGTGAGCGACGGAAAGAAATTAAAATAAATTTAAGAAAATATTGTTGCTTTTCATAGATAATTTGTATTTGTCAGTAATATATTTTTATTTCTGATTATCTTCACATCATAAATCAAAAGTAGCAACACAACAGTACCTTTCATTGCCTGGTTTGCAGTAGGCTGAGGTATTATAACCTCAGACTGTTCGATCACAGTGAGCGGCTCAACTGTAGCTTCATCAGACTCAATATGGGGCTGAGTGATGGGGACACCTTTCTGCTCCTTGTCGCTGTGAATTATAGGCCATAATCAAACATATGAAATAAACATAAAGGATCAGTTCAACAAAGTGACCATTGTTTTTCACTCGCACTTTTTGGTATCAACCATGCAGACAGTGGTTTTATTTTCTCTGTTATTTTTTGTACAAGTTCTTCTGTATGGAACATCTAGTGGAATATTACTTGTGGTGGTGACAGATATAAAACACAAAAAAACATAAAAGTAACTCCTCTTTTTGTACTACTGTGAATAGATTTCATTGGAACTACTTTTTACAAAAGAAATAGTTTGAGTAAAAACATGTTCTAGTTGATTACTAAAAATATTAAGGTCACTGTATCTGGGAAAACATTGCTGTTGCTTTTTTAATTTTAGCACACATGAAAATCCCATCTTTCCTTATGCATTAAGAAAAATACCAGGGGCAAATCAGAATCTCAGAATCAGATAAATTAAAACCAAAACTGTCTCCATGACTAAAGACAAAAAATTTTGTGCAAACAAGAAAATGTATTTCAAGCTCACTAAAAGCAAATGTATTTATATTATTAAGTGTATTTTTTATTATTTGGGTGACTTTCTAAAAACAACAACAAAAAAATCATATCATATCAAATCAATAATATGATATTGAAGAAAAGATTTCTTACCTTTCATCCTCTTTTTGTTCTTTCACTGTGACTTTCAGTTCTCCGCTGCTATCTGTGATTTGTTCCCCCCAGGGCCGGAGCACAACAGTGTCTTTAACGGTCGTCCCCCAAAGTACATTTGTTTTCACATTTTCACTAAGGGAGAACTGCAGCCTCTCCTCACACACCTGAAAGAAACAAAACAAAGCAATAACGAGGGGGGAATAAACTCAGATAGGTGAAGTAAGGAGCAAAAACTACAAGACAATGTGCTCACCTGCATCATGAGGCCGTTCTTCGTTGTCATCTTTGAGAGAGATCTCTGGTCTTTGACATCAGATGTTTGGCAAGATGATCTCAACGTGTCATTTTTGCCCTCATGAGGTGACATTCTGTCTTGGGAATCCAGGATCATAGGTTGTGCAGACTTTGTCAGCTTCTCAGAGTTATCAGAGATCCCATCCTCTTTCAAATCCGTCTTACTCCCCTCTAAAGTAGAGGTGCCACATATTCCCTCGTCTGCATTGCTATTGTCAGCATTGCCTCCTTTCTGATCAGGCATTTTCTTTAAAGTCTCCAGGAGCTCCAGGTTCCCCAAGAAAAGGTCTCCTAGAGTATCCTCCTCATCTCCAGATATGCAGCACAGTTGTTCCAGTTTTTCAAAATCCTCCAGGGGCTCCTCATCCAAATCTTTCCACTCAGAAATCAGCAATTCTGGGAGACTGTTGAGGGGAACTTGGGTTGAGGATAGGGGGTCAGGTGACAGGTTATTATGTTCATCCTGACTTTCATCATGCAGTGTTATATGTACAGTGGGAATGTTCAGATTTGCCGAGATCCCTTTACTGTGAGTTGTAGCAGGTGGCAATTCTTGCAGAGTTGGCTCTAAAACATCTGTGTCGCGAGATGGGGAAATATACGGCTCTGTCTCAGGGCTTGCAATAAAGTCATCTAGATTAATGTGACTAATAAACTCCTCTTCCTCTATAACAGATGGTGGCGGACTTGGAAAAGAGTCATCTAAACTCTCCAGTTTATCATCTTGCACATCAAGGTCTATGCTTGGTGGGGGACTTGGAAAATCTACTGAGCTAAAATTGTCCTGTGCCTGTGGACATGACTGGTCTATTTCCTCGTGAACATCAAGTTCAAGGGGACAACAAACAGAATTTGATTGAAAAGATGTGTCTGTGTAATTCTCGTCTTCGTTAATAATGCTTATTCTTTCTTCTATATATTGCCTAGAAAGCCATGGATTAATTTCTGCCTCTGGATCTAAGCCTGACCCAACATTTTCCAGGTCTGAAAAGTTCTCAAGAGGATCTTCAGT
Organism: Ctenopoma multispine; assembly: GCA_034779795.1. Classification (NCBI taxonomy): domain Eukaryota; kingdom Metazoa; phylum Chordata; class Actinopteri; order Anabantiformes; family Anabantidae; genus Ctenopoma; species Ctenopoma multispine. The sequence continues at coordinate 9,564,187 of JAUYWH010000008.1, read as the reverse complement.
GATACAAATAGATTTATTTGAGCTTTGGTCCTCTATAGTGTGACCAAAGTTCTGAAAATCCAAACCTGCTTCTCTGTCAACATGTTCAGCTGAAGTCGGCTCCTCGTTTTGAATCTTGCAAAGGTCATTCTGAGGCCATCTGTTAAAATTTTGATTCTCTTCTGTCTCTGTGGATTCTAGCTGAACCACCCAGTCCCTGACTGTCTCTGTGCATGATGAAATTAGTCTCTCCCCTTGCTCCAAGGATTCTTTCTCTGGGATTTCCTTATTCTCTATTTTAATGTCTGAGATTTCTTTTTCTTGTTTAAAACTGTCAATTTCTCCTAGATTCTCTATGTTTTCCTCCTGCTGTATGTCTGCTACTTGTGCTGCCTGGTGGTTATCACCATCTCTAGAGTCCATTTTTTCCTTCACGCTGAGTTTATCACTTAGTCCTTGTGTTTCATCATTCCAATTTTCTTCACAGCCCTCCAAAACAGCAGGGTGAGGTTCACTTTCTGCAAGTTCATCATTTTCTTCAGTCTCCCAAAACTCCTGACCCACTACAAGACGCTCACCCACCTCCCAAGCATTATTACTGTAGCTGGAGAAAAATTCAGATCTTAATTCCATATCTTGGCACCTCTTCTCTGGAGGGGCCCACTGGTCATTTTCATCAGGCCACAAGCACAAGTTCCTTGATTGTGAAAAACGGTAGCAGTCAAATTCCCCTCTAACCACACTAGATACTGGTCTTCCTCCATCCTCCTCCAGAGCACTACATAACTTAGTTTTCACATCCAGTCCCTCGCAGGAGTATTTAACCACATTGTTAGCAGAGTTTACTCCACTTGCAGCTCCTCTCAGAGGCGACTTTTCCTTCATGGCATTACTCAGCTCTGCAGCAGCCAGCTGTTTCTCCGTCTCTGCTGTGACTGCCTTGTCCTCGCTGCAGTCCTCACAGCGGAGGTTTCTCAGGCCTAGCTCATTGTGATCTAGACAAGGGCTCTTTTCATCCCTCCCAGGCTGTTCAACACCATCCTCTTTCCAAGAAGGACACATCTGTGCACTCACTTGATCAATGACAGCCTTCCCGTCATCACTTGGCTCGACTACTTCGTCTATAAGTAGAGCATCACTGGTTTGAATGTCATACTGTTTAGATAATCTGCAGTCATTGTCAGCTTCTTGGGGTGATGCCACAGTTTCCACAGTGTCATTTACACATTTGGGGGAAGTCGCTGAAGAGAGATCGATATCTGTCTCTGTAACACTTTTGTAATCTTTGTTGCTTGGTTTGAACATGCAATCCTTTGACTGGCTGCCAGAGACGGTGTCGATCAAAACATTTGTCTCAGCAAGGCTCTTGGAATGTAGATTTAAATTGTTCTCTGCAGAGTCCTGGTATTTGCAATCTGTTATCTGAGAGATTATGCCATCTGTGTAGTGGTTGTCTAGTGGATACCCACCGCTGTGTGGGAGCCCTTTCAATGGCTCCTCATCTAATTTTGAGAACAACTTATCAATTAAGTTAATGCAGTCCTTGGTCTGCGGATCATCACACAGTTGTGGTGACTTTTTTAATTCATTGTGGAAAATGCCAGAATCATCTCTCTGTGTTGACTCCAGTCCTTTACTTAGAATATCACTGTCATCACTCAAATGTGCAATGTCATTTTCAGGAGCATTTTGATATGTTATAACTATTGCTTCTCCTCTAGTTTCACCTTTATTATCTAACATTTGAATACTATTTCTTAAAGGGCTCTTTTCTCCTATCTCTCCCTCCTCTTCAGTTCTTTCCTCGATCCCTGTCAGTATTCCCCTTTCCACTCCTCGACCGCTGCTCGGCCTGCTTGAGGCAGTTAGCCCATCGTTGTTCCTCCTGTTCATCCCATCCCCTTCCCAGTCACTGTCTGAGAAATAGGCAGAGTCTCGATGCGGTGTTTCATTTCCCAGAGCCCGCCACCCACTGCTTCCCAATCCTCCTCCTGCCCCTGTCCATGAGTCGCTAGGTGTGAGGCAGTCAGCTGAGCTGGAAGTCATAGGTGACAGGACCGAGTCGGTGGGTGTGACAAGTGAGACATCAGAGGATGGGTCCCAGTCTGGAGTAGTTGGAGTGGCAGCAGGAGTGGCTGTTTTTTGAGCGATTTGACAGTGTAAATGTTCATTTTTCATCCCTGCAAAACATTCATTATCATTTTGAGAATTAAAATTTTTAGAGTTCAGTAAATCAGGTGATGTTATGATTTCAGAGTCAGTGTGGTTATTTTCTTTCTCAGGATCATATGACGTGGTATCACTCTTCCCACATAATTCATCCTGTCTCTCAGGACTATTGGCCTGTAGATCCTCTTTCACTATGTCTCCATTCCCAATAACAGCAGCCTTTTGAGTATCTGTTTCATTTGTAGAGAATGATTTGTTTTCATGTTGTATCACAGTGTTGGATTCTCTAACGCTCTCAGTGAATTCAACTAGAGATTCTTCTGAGAGAGCTGTTTGCTCTACTCTGGCAGGTAAGGCGGGACCATCTGAACACTCTTCCTCCTCTTTCTGACATGCAAGTGTTTCGTTGTGTAATAAACCATTTTTGGGCATGATTTCTGAAAAAACAAACTCACCAGATTGGCAGTGATCAGCATTTTTTCCTTGGTTGTCCAGTGTAAGAGGTTGTGTGTTTGGTCCTATGTGAAGAACTGGGATCTCAGGTCTCACTGAAACCTTTATCTCACTCTTTTTAGCACGCTTGGTCACTTGGGCATATATAGCCTCAGTTTGTGCATCATCTTTTCCTTTATTAGATGCTCGTATGGAGCACTCTGACTGAAATCTGATGGTCTGAGCAGAGTTTGGGTCAATGCATATGGACTCATATTCAGGTGATAGTGGAGTTGGGGAGTAAGACGACTCTGCTTCTTTCTGGGTTCCTGCAGCATTTTGTCTTGATATGATTTCAGTCAGAAAGGTCTCTGCTGATTGTATCTCCTTCAGGAACTCTTCCCTGGTCATTTCAGTTCGCCGTGACTCCTTCTCAGCCTGCTGTAGATTTGATTCCTGCTTTTCGATGGTGATCTCAGAGAGGAGGGAGCGGGATCTCCGTATACCCTTTGAGTAAGCCTCCTCAGCCTCAGTGTATGACGGAAGGCCTGGAGCACAAACATAGGGCCGCAATCGGGACCCTGCAGGATAGAGGTATTTAACTGGGTCACTTTCTGATTCTCCCTCCACACTTGTGTCTATCCTGCCTGTGTCAATCTCTGTGAGAAAAAGATCCTTTGGAAATGGTTCTTTAGTATCTGTATTGTCCTCTTCAGCTCCTGTCCTATTAATATGTTTCTCTGGTCCCCATGACTGTCCTGTTGAACCTAGCTCTGTGATCAGTGACTGGGAGCGGCGCATTCCTCTGTTTGGCAGCACAATGTTCCCCCATCTCTCGCCATCGCTTTTCCCCTCTTTCTGTCCCTCCCATGACGTCTCTGACTTAGGCTCACTAGACTCTGTCACAGTTGATATCTCTGTCAGAAACAGATGCATGGGGGATTTTTTGGCTGCAGTCACACTTTCTGCCTGAAGTTCAGCATCCTCTTTCCAAATGGCAGGCAGGATGGTGTCAAGGCGTGACTGAGTCCTTTTCATTCCTCTGGAGAAGAACTCGGCACTGGCTGGGTCTGCATCTTCAGATAGGCTTGAGTGAGCGATACTAATCCCACTGCTGGGCCTCTCGGGGGACATGAAGGGAGAGTCGTCCTCATCTGAGTAGGTGGGACTGGATGATGACTGCCTGTCAGTCTGGGGGTGTGTGGGCTGAGGGCGGGGTAAATTACGATAAATAGGGCGCAAAGGGTTTTCTCTACGAACAGGTGAGTCAAAGTCTTTTGCACGTGAATGAGAAGTCTCCTTGGCGTTGTGCAATGATGCTGCATGTCTGCTGCCACCCTCTCTGTCAGACAAGTCACAGGATAGTGGGTCTCTATGGGATCTCTGCATCTGCGGTTTACTGTATCTAGAATAAGTGTCAGCTGTGTTGTAGCTGGAGCAGTTTCTTTGTGGTTTGGAGTGGGGAGGAAGAGGTGGAGGACACATTTGAGGAGGTTGAGGGTAAATTGGATGGCTCGATGGAGGAAGGGAAGGTGAAAGGGATGGTGATGGGGGAAGAGTCTGTCTAGAGCGATGGAGCCCCAAATGATCAAAGGTAGAAGGTGGGCAGCTGCTCATGTGATGGGGGTCTGTCTCAACTTTTCCACTGACGGTGTAATGAGGCAGTCCTCTATATCCGAGCGGAGGGGCAGGAAGGGGGCGTGAGTGAAGGTGGTTGGCTGATGACATGGACATAGAGCGAGGCTTAGGAGGGAGGACTGGGGCTTGAGAACGTGTGGATTTTTTATCTGCCTCACTGTTTTTTTTCTTATCCTCTTCATCGTCATCGCCTAAATCAACCACAGAGAAGTCAGTCACTCTGCTCGAAGTATCTCTGAACTCTGCCAGACCTGTGTTGGGCACCTGGAGTTGAACCTCACTGGATCTGACAGTCTGGAGACTCTTTCCACACTTGTCAGCGGAACAGTAAGGGACTCGCTCTTTACCAAGCAACCCACTACGAATCTCCACCAGCTCCATGTCTCCAGGACAAATTGAGTCAGAACGGAAAGAGGACTGTGTCTTTCCTTTAAGAGTTGGTGACTTATCCTGAGGAGTGTGCTCCTCTAATCTGATGTAGTACTCACTGGCAAGGGAGGGACTGCGGGCGCTGATAACTGGGACCACAGTGGGAGTGTCCAAAGATTGTCTGTGGTTATTATTCACAGTTGGGATTGGCTGAGGAGGAGGAAGAGGTTTATATCCTCGTCTGGCATGAGCCTTCTCCCAGAAATACTCAAAGTTCAGGCCTTTACTCGTTTCAGTGACTGTCAAGATGTCATCCAGTTCAGATGAGGATGGGGTGATACAGTTCCCCACAGGGTCCAGCAGGGGGTAGGAGTTGTCTCTGTCTTCTCTGCCGTACTCTCTCTCTCTTTGTCGTTCGTTTGCTGCAGTCTGAAAGGCAGGTGGACGGAGTAGGTCCCAGCGTCTTTCAAATGACTCCTCACTCTCTCCTCTGCCATGCTCATACTCCTCGTCCTCTTCATCTTCTTCCCTGACACTCCCCCTCACCATTCCTCGCTCAGCGGCCAGGAGGGAGGAGAGGAGGAGGAATATCTCGGCTACAGAAGGGCGTTGAGATGGAGGTAGCCAGCAGGACTGCATGATCTCATACCTGCAGAAAGAAAAACAAGCCACGTAAATTTAGAGAGACATAATCAGCACATCATTTCTGCAGAATGTCCTTAGTTGACAAGTACACACCAGTAGTCTGCATGGGACAGTTTGAGTCTGGGCTGGGCCAGTGTGATCTGTCTCTCTCTAATGACGAATGTCAGCACCTCTTCGTCGCTCAGGTGCCTGTGGGGCTGAGAGCCAAACTCAAACAGCTCCCATATCACCACCCCCAAAGACCTGGAAGAAAAGAAGATTCAGAGACTGTTAGAGTATAATCTTCACAGTAACGCCTTATTTATATAGTGCTCTGACAAGACAAAGAAGCATAAGAAGAAAAAAACTAGGCAAGATATTCTGTTATTAGAGGTGTGTTGTTATATCATTAGAGTAAATAGATGAAAAACAATAAATCTTAAATTTTAAGCCATCATTTCTTCTGTAAGAGAAAGCACAGAGTCTTCCTCTACTTTTGTGTTATGTTCCCAGGATGTTTACCCCAAGTGTGCTGACAAACTCACGGACTCTTTAAATGTAAACGTATGTGTTAAGTATAACTTGTTGGAGAACTATCTACTAACTACTTAATTTCACACACTTCAATTTAGAATAGTTAAATATTTAACAGACAAACATAGATTTACCCAAACAAACATAGATTTACCCTGAACAATTTCAGCTGTGACAGTTTTAAAACATACCACACATTGCTGGTCTTAGTTTGGTCAGTAACAATCAGAGATCCTCTGTACTCCTCTAGCAGCTCAGGAGCGATCCAGCGTAGAGGGATCCATAGCTTGTCTGGAGTTAGATAATAGTCCTCCTGCACAAAAACATGACAGTAATGTGTATAAATGTAATAATGGTATATTTCAGACATGAGTATAATAACAAAACACAGACTTTTTGTTCACTAAATACAAGATCATAAGCATCCATGTACCTTATAATGGTTGTGAGAAAGGCCATAGTCACCTATCCTAACAGTGAGGTCTGAGGTAAGCAGGCAATTTCTTAAAGCCAGATCACTGCAGAGAAAACGATAAAACCTCCCAAAGTCAGCCACATCGATTAGTAATACACATACCTTAGACATAAAATCTCACTCTTTGCTCCTTCTAAGCTGAGGTCATGACTGACCTGTGGATGTAGTTGTTTTCATGGAGATGCAGCAGGCCTGAGGTGATCTCAAAGGCCATTCTCTGGAGAGTCAACAAATCCCGGGTTGGCAGGTCTGGAGTCATCCCATCAGACTTACGCTGGGCTCGCAGATACCTTTTCAGGTCACCCTAGTTGTACACCACAACAATAATGCAAGAACTGAAATGTATGCAGCCTTGAAAATGAATTAATGACAGTTTAGCACCAAGTGTGTGTGCACTTCTCACAAACCAAAACAGAGATAAAACCTGCATAAATACTGTATAGGCAAAGAGGATATTTGTGACTACTGCATTAAATACATCCATTTTTAGGTGTTTTCCATCACATGAGCCACAAAAGCAGCAGGGGATTTGATAATGAGCTGGCAGCCTTTGTATTAGTTATTTGTGCTTCAGGAAGGGCAAGGAAATAAAATAAGGATGATATAAAAGGATGAAAAATATCTGCAAGCAAAGGACAATAGGAGACTTTTGAAAGAGGGTCTATGGGGACTCCAGTGTTGTTTGGCTTCTTTTGCTGTGTTGCTGTAATTGATCATCTTGTGTCTTTGTTTAGCACGAGAGTCCACTAAAGTGGTTTTCTTAATTAGTCAGTGATTAAACCAACTGAGAGATGGAAAACAAACCAACTGTAAAGATTCGAAAAGATTTCAGTGATGAAATGACATCTATAATCCTAATACTTCATCATTAATGCAGGAAAAAATATGCAAAGCTACAAACAATAAAAAGCATTACAAACAAGGGGTAGATAAAGAAATAGTCTCATGAACAAATGTATAAAATGTAAAATGTATAAAATAATTTAAAAAAAACAATAACAAAGAGTGACGCAAGTAATGTGTCATTTAATAAGAACAGTTAAAACGTAATACCAGGCTAATTAAAACATTTGTCTCACACAGTTGAGATGTGGTTTGGCTTAATGTCACCCTATGTTCTGAATAAACAATGATGCAGTTTTAATTCACCGCTTTCATAAGAAGCGTATGTGTATCGTTGGTTTCACTATTTTCACTTTTTTAAGCATCTGATTTCGTACCAGCTGACAGAACTCCATAACCAGGAGGAAGGGGATGCTCTCACTGCATTGTCCTAAACACTGAAGGATGTTGGGATGTTTAAGGCTCCTAAAGGAAGAACAGAGAAACCAGAGGTAGATGAACAGATAGATAGATTGAGTTGGCAGCTTTTGTATCATACAGACAAAAGCAAAAAGGGAGTGATAGAGCATTTGTATGAGGCATTGCAGCAAAGCCAGTTTAAATGTGTAAATGAACATCAAAACATGGAAATAATGGCGTTTGCATTAGGAACAAGATGTGAGAACATGACCAGACGAGGGGAACATTTGTACCTCATCTGATCATGTGTTTGTGTGTGTATACTGTAGTTTTTTTGTTTTTTTGCATTGACGACATTTTGGCTGGATCATGCTAATTCAAAGGGCTGTTTCAGGGTTAAGACTTGGTTTTAGTGTTATTGTTAGAATTAAAATAAATTTGCAATGAGTTGGGATGATTAAGGTTAACGTAATGATGAGGCTGGGGAATGTGCTATGTCAGTGAGTGTCCTCACATCTATAGTAAGACATGACTGTGTGTGGGTGAATATTTGTGCAGGTATGGTGCTGGTTGTTGAGGGTTTTGCCCAGAGATAGGAACAGAGCAAAAGAACAGAAAGACCTGTCCTTGGATGCTTCCTGCGTGTGTGTGTGTGTGTGTGTGTGTGTGTGTGTTTGTGAGCAAGCGTGAGTGCGTTAAAGAGACAAGAAAGCCAAAGTGCTCAAAGACTCAAACTGTGAAATCTGCTACATGGGCTGAAAATGCTAAATATGGGAAATGTAAAGCATAAGGTGGCTAATGTTTGAATATCATACTTGAATATTCTCGCAGTACAAACATTATTGATCACTTAATTAAATAATCCTACTCTATTTCCTCCATACTTGTAACTTGGACAGTAACTGGACAGTGGTTGTTCATTAGCAAAAGTGCCTAGGTTTCACCCACCTGTATGGCTCAGATTCAGCCAAGAACTTCCTCTGCTCCAGAGGGCTGGCACTGATACGCAGCTCCTTCACTACGGCCTGAGAGGAGCTGCAGTCACACAGCACTTCAGCCAGGATCACCTAGGAGAGATCGATGAACAATAAAATGGTGCCCAGGAGAAGGAGTAAAAGAACTATTTAAGAGTTAAGGCTTGTGATCTGATCACATGTCAGTTTAAAACCTGTCAGAGCACAACATGCAAAATGAAAACCTGCAGTTCACATTTGAAATGTAAACACAAAGAGCAAGATATCTGGAAGTGAGCGGAAATGATCTTACCTTTCCAAACCAGCCGTTTCCTATCTCCTGAAGGTAGTTTAAAGTGTGCCTTTTGAAGCAATGAGGCTTTGAATCTGAAAAGAAAAAGAGTAATAAAAAAAGATCAGGGTCACACAGGTGCCAGCATGTTTATTATGAAATAATCTGTCATTTGTCTATTAAACGTCAGAAAATGCCCATCACAATTTCTTATCAAACGTTTTTGAACTTGGTTTGATAAAGAACTTGATTTGATAAAGAAACTGACCAAAGAATTTGTATTTACTACAATACAACATTACAACCGACTAATCCACTAATTGTTGCAGCTTTAGCTGATATCATCTCACAGATGAGCACAGCCTGCTCTCACAAACCAATGATGCAGAATTTTCTCAGCCCATAGTTTCCACTTCACTGAAAATGAGTCGGGGAGTGGGGTCTTAGTCTGAGACCTTTAATGGATACACATCAGTGATTCAGGCAACAGACCCTGAGGGAGTTTACTGCAGGACAGGACCAGCTCTCATTTGAGCTTGAAACCCTTAAAAACACAGCTTCAGCTAGAGAACAGCAGAGTTGTTTCAGGTTGTTACCTGCTCTGTCCTGCAGGGCGGGGCAGTTGGGCCTGTCTCTGACTGGTAAGGTGTAGACCTCAGGGAGGGAGGGACATGACGACAGGCTGTCCTCCTGGATAGGACTGGAGCCTCCAGAGCACTCCTCCCCATCTGCATTGTCAAACTCCTGGTTGAGCAACAACAATACAGACTAATCACAAAACATGTATAAACCCCCCCCCCAAAAAAAACATGGTACTTTTCACTTAATAATACGATTACATTTTGCAGTAAATTTTAAAGGCAGACAATGAGAAAGCAGCCTCTCTGAACCAATGTCTGCAGCTAAACAACAGCACTGACAGCTCAGAAGATTGAGGCTTAGTCAAGACCACACTGAGAGACGACTATTGACCATTTCTACTTCATTAAGCTGGAATTATAGACTCTTTGTTTTCATTTCCATACCAAATCCTCCTGCAGTTGATCAAATCAAGCTTAAATAAAAACCAGACAGACATGCACAAAAGGTGTGACAAAACAAATAAAGAAAGCAGAAAGAGGAGAATAAATCTCTTACATGTTGAAGACTTACATTGAATCCCACTCCTCCTCTCTTACAGCACAGGCAGGTGAGGAGCAGCAGAACAAAAGAGACGAGCCCCGAGCAAGAGATGAGGATGACAACGTAGGGTGGAGGAGAGAGGGATGCAGCTCTGGACTGAGAAACTGAGAAAAATACAGGGAAGACAGGATTTAATACAGAAATTCACTGTATTGGTTCTTGTTTGGGGAGACACAGTGTTAGATTTGAGTAAGTGAGAAGGAAAAGAGAGACTTCACTGAATCAGAAACGTGTAAAATCTTGTTACATATGTGTTTGTTTAGAGGGAAACCATTGGAGTGTTTTCTTAGCAGCAGGTTTGGGACACAGTGGAGAACCCCAATGGACAGCTTGCATCAGGGATTTGGGAGGAAAAAAAGCAGGAAAAGAAATTACGTTCAAGATCAAAAACATTGTCTGAATCAGTAAAAGAAAACAGAGACTGGAATTGGACTGGAGTTTGAAAAAAGCACGGGAAATGGGGAAATATCAGAAATAACATTCCACTCAGGAAACACAGTTAAGAAGCAGGGGAGGGGTTGGCTGGAGTTGTCATTTAGGTAGAAAGGAGCACTAATCAGGAAGGGATTGGAAAAGAATTACTCAAATCAGGAAGGTTTACTACTCAGGTGAGAGAGGGAAGGATTGGGACATTTGATATTTGTACCTCAACGTGGTCGATTTTGGGAAGTGAACCATCTGTAGAAAAGAAAAGGGGCAGGGCAGGGTGGTTAAATTACCCTTCAAGTTTTATCTACAGGATTCATTTATAGCCTAAATGTATAGCCAAAACATGTCAAACACTTTATGACAAAAGAGATAAACAATGACACCTAGAGACAGTCAGAAGGTGTCAAACTCACACTAAACATAGAATAAACATTAATATTTAAACCAGGCAATAACTAACTTGGTCAATTATTTCTAACTCTGTTAGCAGACACATTTTAGGCCGCAAGAATAACATCAGCAATTAAGTTGAAATGTAATTTCACCTGGTTCTCACCAGTGTAATTGTACACACTTTAAAGCATCACTTACCAATATTGTACGCATGATATTACACACATTTTAAAAGTTGCTAGCACTAAAAACTACATTACAACCTAAAATAACCATAAACAAAAGAAACAGTGAAAATCATTGAGGGAAAATAACAATAATGATCTAATGGCTTATATTAACATTACTTTTAATATGGAAACATGACAAACATATGACTTTGCTTTATGATCTTTAAGTCTGGGCAGTATTAAAATATGTCAGCGTCATGCTCTGTGTCCCTCACACAAATCCAAAAATAGCCTACATTCATTCACAAGGTCATGATATTGTAAACACTGCATACATGAATTTCAAATTATATTTAATAATTTACCAACTTTATAAATATTGTAAAAAAATAGGATCAACATTCCACAACCGTATAAGACACGAGGCATCCCTGTGTGTTAGTAAGGTCAACATTTAGGCCTCATCAGTAATTAATGTTCTTAACACATCTTTCTTTCTCGTCCTTCTCTTGTTGTGTTGCTTACAGGAAGTTGCAGCACAGACAGACCGAACTTCACTTGTTTCACACAGGCTGCCTGAGCAAAGCTACAGAAATCTGTTCAGAATATAAAGTCACATTCTTACCAATGTATAGGCTTGTGAAAGCTCCAATCTGTGGCTGATAAATGTAAATTGTTCACTGTATTGCAACAAATTATAGATAATGAGACTTACATGAGTTTGAGACCAAGAAAAAAACAGAGTAACTCCAAAACATAAAATCTTAATTTTAATCTAAATCAGTCAGTTTAGTCACCTAAACAATCCTGATGCACAATTCCTGTGCAGTACAATTCTTTCATCTTTCCCTAGACAGATATCCAGACAGACACTGCATATAAATAGGAACCTAACACGGGGCCTTTTCCACCAGTCCCGGTGCCAACCGCTCTTATCAAAACAATACACCACAACACAATGACTGCACACATTACACAGACACAACACTCTGCCAGATCATGGGGGAAGATGGCATATTCAGATTGAGAAAAAAATAAAGATGCCAGCAGTGGCTAATAGGTTAAATAATCTCCAGTGCCAGGCAGAGGCTATTTATAGCTTAAATACTGACCGACGATTTTAGCCTGCTATTCATACAGTATATGTGGTTTTAAATGCCATCGATGTGAGGCCCGAGGTCGAAACATCCCCCCTAATATTTTCATCACTGCATGGAAATATGGTACCCAGCCCCATCACCCAATCAGCCTCGCTCCTGTTTTGATTAAGTCAGCCGCCTACTGCAATAATAATTCGCATTATGTCTCAGTCATACTGGCTGATAATACAGTATCACTCCAATGTAGAGAGAGGCCTTTTCATCACTGACTAACACCCCCCCACACACACACACACTCCTCCTCGCATCTCTTCTCCTTTCTCCAGCATCACTGACAGGTTTTCACCCGCCCTCCTCTTCTCCTCCGACTCCGCTCACCTTCCCTCTGCGGGGCTCCGAGGGCTCTCTCCGGGCTGAAGTACGACATGACCCCCGCCAGCGCTACCATCGCCCAGCAGTGTGGCCGCATCGTCGCCGCGTCCGGAGCAACAACAACACCATCCGAACGACGCTGCCGACTGTCGGAATCGTTGTCCTCCTCTCTCCCGTCCCCCCCGCCACGGTCTGTGCTGTCTCCGGGCTCACGCTGTCTCCGTCTCCCCCCTCCGCTTTTCTCCTAATAATAAAGAGCGTCTCCTCGTCTTCCTTGTTGTGCTCCCCCCCACCCCTAATCCGCAATTAAACACGGTGTGAGAGATGCTCTATTGTGCATCCTCAGTCCATCGCTGCCTCGGTCTGCGAGGAGCACCGCTGACAACAACCATCCTCTATTTCTACAGTCATATATGAATATTTTCCCTTTCTCCCCCCGTGTTGTCTGTTTTTCTCCTCCGCCAGCCTACGTCAGACACACACGGTGCGCATTGTCATGGTCCAACTTCACCATCATAACGCTGCCCACAAAAAAAAATCTTTGTGATAATATTCCCACAGTGAGCTAATGGTTTTGTGTGGTGCTCAGCAGTAGGTTTATATTGATAAAGTATTCGTGAGGAGTGTGATGTGATTCGCCTACTATTATGGCATCCTGTTGAAAACAGTGGAACTGTGGCAAAAATATACTAAAATTACATGTTAATTGAACAGAACTTCAGAGAGAGAGATCCTTATTCTCTTTATAAGCAATAATTCCAGTTTCTGTGGGTACATTTAATGGGATATGCACTATTTTAAAAAGCAATGTTGAGACTGCCAGCGATAAATATCAAGCTGGTGTTTAAATATCAAGCTGATGTGAACACGTTGGTTATTCACACTCACGCTGCCAAATCTTTATGTACACTGACTAAAAATGCAATAAATCCTCCTTCATAAGGTTAAAAGGTGAGTTTTTACATTAGATGTAAACTCCAGTGCAACCAAAGTAAAACAGCACAATAAACTACACTTAACCTAATAGATTCAACAATAATATCCCTTAACTTCATAACCCTCAGTCTATTGCAGGCTGAGTGTAACATTAAAACCATATATTTATGAAATAAAACCACAAATAAAAGCAATAAATATTAGTCTTCTGAGTTAGTATATAACTCAATGTGCTGCTTTTACATCAGACATGCAGGAAAAGCTGGTTTTACTAATAACATTAATTTCTATTTGTGTCTCAGCGTCTCGTTACAAGTTCAGCCATTTTTTTATTTACATTTGTTAGATTTGTTTACATTTATTCTAAAGCATGGCACACTAAATTTATTTAACGCAGGCTAGACACAAGCAATAGACAAAAATAAACAACGTTGTCTATCCCAACAACTTTTACAGCAGGCACGTACTGTAGGGTCTCACTCACGACTGCAAATATCAATCTGATAGGTTTGTGTCTATAAAATCAGTCAGACCATAGTGCTAGACTCATATGTAGATGACATCTTTATTCTACCAACAGCCAAAAACCAAAAAATGATGAACATCTTCACTCTTTGACATTGTCAGTCAATATATTTCTTTACTTCTTTCCTTTCTCTTTTGTTACAGTAAAATAAACCATTCTTACAGTTGTTGATGGCAACAGTCTGCCTGATGACAGGTTCATGAGGGAAACACTGCAGGCACAGAGGTAGCTGCAGCTGAACCCGACCTCCGACCTCCGTGCAGGCATTTCCTGTTTTCGGTTCATGAAAATAAATACAAATGGATGAACAGGAAATTGAAGTTGCCTCATCGTGATAACCACACATACGTAATGTGGTCGAATACCAACTTTTCCCTGTTACCGTATTTCCTCTGGGCTTTTTAAATCTGCTTCGTTTGGAAACATTTATCAACAAATTACCACAGATCACAGTCTTCAAACAACCAATATAGGAAGATCATGATTTTAATATTTCATCTCTCCAGCTGTCTCGATCCCGCCTTTGTCGCTTTCTCGCAAGTTCTGGAAAAAAGGCACTGTTATATGGACGTTCCCTCTCGTTTAGCTCCCTCTCCGACTGCTTCCTCTTGCCACTCCTCTGGTCAACCAGGGCCTGGGCTCTCCTCCTTTCTTCAGCCTCCCTCTGTAACCGCTCAGCACGCAGCCTTTCTATGGAGCTGGACATTTGACATTTTGTTATCTCTCTATGGTTGAATCCACCACATTATCGCATTAATATCTCAGGAGATCAGATCTGACTAAGAACTGTTGATACATATTTTAAATTAAGACAAACTAGACCACACATGCAGAGACATATGTAGGAAATGTTTTGGGACTGTTTTGGGAAATTGGGACTGTTTCTATAATGCAATACATTTTTTATTTTGTGTGTGGGTTTACTCAACATGGTATCATGATGATTTCTCGTGCAATTCTTCCTGGGGGGGGTTCTAAGTTAGACACACCTTTTTAAAGTGTGTTGTGGACATCAAACTAATCAAAATGTCCTTATGTTTACAAAGTATGATTCAGTAAAAACACTGAAAGTATTTTTCTTTCTGCATTTGTCAGATAAATAAACATTTAAGCAAAGTGACAAATCACATATTTAAGTTTTTAATGCATTTTAGGAAAAGATCCAACTTTTCTGGAATTGTGGTTTGTACATATTCAGAATTTTGAGGTGTAAGACTTTTTTTTTTCTTCTTCTAAAATTTCAAACTTTTTGTAAATATTGAGCAATACGCTGACAACTTAAACTGACATTCTTACCTCTCTCCACTACTCCTCTTTTCCCCTTTGTCTCGTTTTTCCTTTTTCTTGCTCTTGTGTTCCTTTCTGTCCTTTACAGCTAGAGCTTTCTTCATATCTTTCAAAGGATCCAAACTATCCTTCAGTCTGCGATCCTTCTTCTCTCTCTCCTCTTCACTTATGCCCTTTCTCTTTTCCTTTTCTTTCATCTCCTCCTTTTCTTTGCTGGTTTTCAGATACCATGGAGTGACCTCGGACCCTGGCTGGGGTCCAAGAGACACCAGTAAGCCGATGGCTCGTTCTTGCTTTTCCTGAAAAAAACACATTTGTGTCTGATTAATTTAAATGTACTTAATGTAGACATGAGTTGTATTTATCTAACTCTGTTTGTATTAGCATTTCCCCACTGTCGCACTCATCTGTTTGCACTGTTTGTATGCGTATTGTGTCTGAGCTGTCTGAGCAGAGTATATTTAGCTTTCTGACCTCAACATGAGACTGAGCACTTCTAGTTATATTGAATAACGAACAGATCCCTAGATATAGCAGAATCATTTTGTTATTTGTTTTCATCACATTAACAAAGAATCACTACTGTATTATCATTATGAAATATCTTAAATATCTATAAAAGAAAAAACCTTCTCATCCAATAATGACCAATGACGAACCATGTTTACCCTTTTTTCAGTGTAAAGGCAGAAATGGGCTAAAAACTAATAAAATATACGAAGGTCTACATCGCACTGTAATGAATTATTGATCATGTGCTGAGTGCCAGACAATCACTTAGTTTTGCATGTTAGGAAATACTAACAGAAGCAGTAGCACCATCACCTTTTCCTCTTTCTTTTCTTTGAGATATTCCTCATTTCCCTTCTTCTCTGAGGACTCCTCCAGAGGAAAAAGATTAAGATGCTCCAGAGCTCCACTCCCTCCACTCGGTTCATCATCATCGCTCCTTCCTCCCGATGACTGTAGAGCAGCTCGAGCTTTTCTTCTCAGATACTCGGTACGTGCCTGTGGAAAGGTATACCTATTAATACTTTCATCACTGTTACAACACTACTGGAAATATGAGATTATTTCCACAGTCACATTTTCAAAGAGTCAAAGAAGGACTATATCTTTGACTTACATGTTAAAGAAGGTGTGTGACACCACTGTGGGATAAAACACGTTTTATAACGGGTCTGTAAGCTGTAAATAAGAATTTAATGACGCGTTATCGATTAATTATGAAGTATTAATAAGACGTTTCTGAACTTTCTGCTATTCATCACTGTGTGAGCACAGCACCATCCTCATCCTCACAGGTAATGCCACTACATCACCTCCTGCTCGGCTCGCTCCACGCGACGCTTGGCCTCGCGCTCCTCCTCTGCTGCTTGGGCTTCGTCCCTCCGTACTCGCGCGACGTTGTCTTTGTTGCGCACGTGCCAGCTCTTCTTCGGTAGAATGTTCATGGTTGTTACCTTGACGACTGGTGTTCCTGTGACGTTACCTTAGCAGCAGTCAAAAAGCTAGCAACAAGCTAGCGTCGACTAAAGGGAGAATGGGCATAGGGGAAAACACATTTGTTTATAAATCTGCAACGTTTTGTACAAAGATAAAGTGGAGAGCTTAGTAGAGCTAAAACTGACCAAATATGAAAGCAGAAAAGCCACCGTTTTGTTGTTGCTGGCAACAGTAGGTGGGTGCCTTTTTATGATTAAGCTAACATTAACCAAGATTTGATATTTGTCGACTTAGCGTTGCATGTAACGACGCAACCAGCTGCGAAGACGGGTATTTACCTTGATCCCTCACAGCAAACTTATCATTTCAACAAGTTAACATAAAAACAGACGCTGTCGCTAACCTGTCGAGAGAAGAGTTGCTTTAGCTTGCAGCTGGGTTACATTAGTCCACAGGAAGTAGTAAATTCAAACAGGAAGTAAACATTACATTCTCATAACACCACGTAGTGACACTAGATGGAGATAGAACTCCTCATATTGTATAATGTAAAAACAACAAACCAAATGTCATGCATGGAAAATTTTTATACAACACAAAAAGACACTCCTAGCATTAATTTATATAATTTATGCATGTTAAAAGATAAAGAACAGGTTTTGATTTATCTTTTTCAAACTTTCCTAGCAAGGTGAACTCTCGCATTAGATCTGTCAACATATTTCATTCAGTAAACGTGTTGCAGCATTGCCTCCTTAAGCCCACACTACAATGACTTATATAACTTACAAAAGAGGTGCATACAATCCCCTATTATGTTGTTTCATGTTTAAGGTAATAAAGACAGACGTAAACACAAAACATTGTCCATATGGTAATGTCAATCTTGTACTCTTTCATTGTGTTTTGGTATCTGAAGTTGTCCACTCAGCTTTGCAATTTGCTTCACCAAGAATTGCTTGTCACGGCCCTCCTGCAAACCAAAGAGACAACACTGCATTAGCATAATGTAAAATATAAAGTAAATATGTAATCACATAGGGCACCTACATATGACAAAAAGCAAGCCCATGCAAGTCTTTGCTTTGATATTTACCATAAGAAATAAATGCCAACAACTTACCAGTTTAAGCTGCGCTCTTAGCAGAGCGACATTTTTTCCATAGACAGAGGCTAATGCTATAAAATAGCACATTACCACACTACCAGGAAAAAAAGAGCCATGACTACACATCATATAATACAAGGCCTAAAGGACCATATAATATGCATATAAAATATACAGATAGGCTGTATATCAGAATAATAATCTTATGCAGAAGTTTACTCACCAAGATAACACAAAGAGAGGGATGGAGAACGCCTGGGAGCCAATGAAGAAGAGAAACTCCTGTGTAATTTTAGAGAGCCTGTGGAAAGAGGTTGGAACAATTGACCACATGTTGGGGAAGAAACGGAAAGGGCCACATCCCATGGAAGGATGAATTCTGGAAAGAAACAGTGAAACAATTATATTTAACATTATAACATCACATGGAAAAATTTTTAAGCCATGATTATGATTGTTACACAGCATTCAGCACTCACTCTGCCAGACTGTAAATCATGACAAGTGTAGCCAGGCCCCAACCAAACAGAAGCACCACCAGGAAAAAGAAGGCGGAGGAAGTGGAACGAAATGTCTTTAGTGCTGGCCGACAATTATAGAAGAGTGTAACCTGAGGAGGAAGGAGGCAATGGAGAGAGGAGACAGCGTTAGGGACAAAACCAAAACAGATTGTTGTTGAGTAATGCTGGAAGTGTTAAAACAACATCATCACCTTCTTGCAGTAGAAGAGGATGACAAACTTGATGGCATTGATGCCGGGCAGCAGAGGGCAAAAAAGAGCTCCTGTCCAAACCACAGTCTGACCGTAAACCAGACCAAGCACATTTGAAGGAATCACAAATTCTTGTCGACCTACCCACTGAGCCAACTTACTGGACCAGTGGTCCACAACAATCCTGATACATAAAACACAAGACAGTCATGTAGCAAAACATTTGTACTTATTTATTAAAATACAGGCAGACAGGGATTTGTACCTGCGTGGAAACTCCACCAGGACGAGCACGGCAATGTTGACGAGGAGGTCAAATAGTGTCAGCTTGTACATCTCCTGTCCTACACGTGTTTCCCAGCACTACTCCATGATACAAACATGTAGAGGTTACAAGCTGTTATGCAGTATTTACATAATGAATATAAAAAAAAATAATTAACCATATCACTCAAGGAGGTCAACTTATTATGTAATCCTAATGTATAGTTGACATAAACTGAGATTATAGACTATAAATTTTGTCTATAATTCTATAATTTATTGTTTTGTCTGTAATGTGTCTATAATGTATGCATGTTTTTCACATGTCTTTACTGTCCTAGAAGAGCCACAAAAGACCAGAAACAAATTCCTTGTATGGACTGCATACTTGGCGAATAAAGCTGATTATAATTCTGATTTGATATTTTCCAGTGCAGATGAAACTCATTGTGATTTGTTGAAAGAATAGCTGTGCAAACCCTGAATGCTTTACTTTATTAGACAAAGGTGTAAGGTTCTCTTTATTTTGATGACTCACAGGTGTTTGGCAAACTGACACAACTATCAATATGTTTGTCTTTATTATTTCAATTGATCCCACTAACTTAGTGTTTACTCTGTCTCTACAATGCACCAAATAATAAAACAGTGTAAACACAGCCAAAACTGGAAGGTTATGAGAAAATCGAACATCTAACTGCACAATTGCTTTATATTTATCTTAAGCATTCTCTCTCTATTTTCTCTATGTTATGTTGTTGGTCTTACATCTTGAAGACTCTTGCTTGTGAAGAATAACCATCTAAATATAATTCAAGTGACTGCATGAATTTTATAATTACCTGGTACATGGTATTGTTGTACTTGCAAAATTTACAGTCTCCGCTATTTGTGTCACCCTCACAGGTGATCTGACGCCACAGAGTGAAGAGCAGAACAGCCAGACTCACCAGACGCAGAAACACTGCCCTGGAAGAGGAAGAGAACTGGGAAATTATATTCATCCACTGGGGTGCTTAAACAAAGACAGATTATTCTATTCTGACATCATCATCTCACAGAATCACCTGTGCTTACCTTAATAATGCCACTATGACAGTAGTGCTGGGGGTGTATCGCTCTATCACAGCAATCTGATCACACAGTAGTGGCACCAAGAAGTTTGCAGCGGTGATGACAATAGAGGGTAGATACTCTAAAAGCAAACCTTCGAGCCCTTGGTTCCTGTTGTTTTGCTGTTTGGCATAGATGGGAGCCAAAAGGTCACCCAAGACTTTAAATAGACTACATCAACAACATCACTTTGCTTTTACATCATTTACCTGGCTGAAGTTAGTGGCCAAAAAGATGCTGAAAAAGGCTCCAATAATGAGCCCAAATGCAACGATAAACATAAAAACACGCAGGGAGTATAAAACAATTTTCTGATATAAAGTCAGAGCAGCTGCCTGTTTTTTTATCCTCTCCTCCTCCAGATCCACCTGATATAGAGAGAACAGAGATATGATGTAAAAGGTTACCTAATACTTGTAAAACTGTAGAAAGAAAAACTGCCGCTAGTTGATCACATTTTTTCTTTCTCCATGTTTGTTAAGTAGCACAGATCCCCTCTGACCTGTAGCCGGTAGTGGATGTTTTTTTGCTTCAGTCTGGTAGCTTGGTCTCCCAGGCAACTGTAGTTCCAGACGGTAAACACTATCACGCTGTAGTTGCCCACCGTGCTGCCTCCCGTTGCCACAGCAACCCGAGCTGCGGTCCCCATGCTGCGTATGACAAGAGGATTCAGATCCACATCAAGCTGACTGAACTCTTGAGTCAGACTTCAAAATGTCATTCTGTTCATTTCAATTGTTGACCTGACCTTTTATGAGATGGATGAAATCAATACACACACACATACAAAGTAGATATCAGTTGTTAATCTGAACCTGAATGGATTTGCTGTGGGACTGACCGTAATATGATACAAATGAGACAAAAGGCAAAGTAGAAGACAGCAGTGAAAACGTAGGCCAGGGGGATGTTGTAGGAGAAATTACTGTCTTCCACCATTGTGTTGTTGTAGTATCCATAAAACAGGTACGAATACTCCATAAAACCCTGAATAAAGAGGAGAAGAAAGTCACTAAACACATATGATGTACTTAATTATACATAGGATTTAGTTTACATTTTCTTTCATGAGCAGGTTCAGTTTTATACTATGTAGAAATTGTCTGCTGATCACTCACTGATGTTTTAGTCCAGATTTTCTATTTTGAAATCTGACCATATTCTTCTGTTTGTTTATTTTATAACTTTAATAATCAAATGGTCACAGACTATTTCATTTAAGAAATGTTTCGGAACAATTAAGTATAAAAAGCCATGTGTAGGAAGTTCTAAAATCCTTGTCAAGATCTTGTGCTGATAATACTTTAAAAAGCCAAAGTCGTAAACAATCATAATGTCTAATAATAAAAATAACACTAAAATATGTTTTGGTGCATTCTGTAAGGTTCATATCTTTGCAGGTCTTTGTGATGCTGCAGTTTCTCACCGTTCCTGAAAGTATATCAAGAAAGTACTTAGAGAACACCACCAAGCTTTGAGGATTGGGGTCATACTTTGTGCAGTTCTCTGGACCTAGAAAAAACAACAAGAGAAAGCTTTACAATCTTTTAGAGATTTCTGTTGGTTTATAGTAGTAGATAGTTTACTTATAAAGCTTATATATGAAATATTTTTATTTCTTAAATTTGCTTTTTCTACTATCCAAATGTCTGTGTTGAAAGAGGTCTGTTGCATCGTCTGTTTTATTTATAATGAATAATAATTATTATTTTTCTCTGAATACTGGGATTAAATCTTCTGTTCATGCACCGGTAAGTGTTTCTTCCTTTTATTTCTAAGGGGAATACCTCAGTTCCTCTACTCTCACCCAGTCCTCTGAGGTATAGTTGTTGCCTAGTTACCATTACATCAACCTGTGAGAAAGCTTTGTGTTTATATTAGAAAGGATTGTGATTAAATGTAGAATGCAGGAAATATGGACAAATAAAGAGCCATGTGTTACCCTAAAGTTAATGTAAAATGAAATCAGTGCTCCTGTATCCAAAACAAGTAAATACCCGTGCTGTTAACAAGGCTGGTCCCAACAGATCTGAAGACAATGCTGGGGATGAGGACAAATCCAGCAATCAGCAAGAAGGAAACAAAATTGAGCACCACCAAAAATCGAAGGAACAGAAAGTAAGACTGGACACCACCTCCGAAGTTCCCTGCAGACACAGAGTGCCAATGTTAGGTTCAAAATGTAAATATAGATTTAAACCACATGTGTAAAATACATTTATGTTTGAAATGAAAAGCTAAATGTGCACCTCCAATCTTTTGTAAGGTCTTGCTCCATGGTGCGAACAAAGAGAGGAATCCTGTGCCGTCGTCTTTGAGTTTAAGCAGAAATTTGGTCTTTTTCCGTTTCCAGGAATCCACACTGGTAACTACAGGCACCTGCATCTGCTGCACCTGCCTGTGATGGATATGTTTAAACCTTTTTATGACTCTGGAGTTATTAACCTTTGTTTAATATGATTCATTTATATTATTTATTTTTATTTTAAGTTTCCAAATAATTTCAATAATCCTGTATATTGTGATATTGTGATGGTATTTACAGAGAAACTGATGTCTACAAATTGGCTAATTTCTAATATGTTAATTGCTAATTAAAGAATAATTTAATCACCACAGTCAGTTGAACATACCATAGTCACTTCAACATACTACTGTATATACAGACAAGAACCTGAATAATGAATAAATGTTTAATTGTCTTTTTTAGTTTTCCTCTGTTTTGTACCAAACCACATTGTGAGTTTAACACATGCACATTCAAGCCTGATTATGTGTTATCACCACACATTAAAATGCAGCATAAACAACTGAAATGTGAAAACCATGGGTCTCTAGCACACTTACAGCACTTTAAATCAGAAAAAACTGTTTTATGTCCACTTGGGGGCATCAGAAACAAGTTGTGAGTGTGACATGGGTATGCC
Organism: Ctenopoma multispine; assembly: GCA_034779795.1. Taxonomy (NCBI): domain Eukaryota; kingdom Metazoa; phylum Chordata; class Actinopteri; order Anabantiformes; family Anabantidae; genus Ctenopoma; species Ctenopoma multispine. The sequence continues at coordinate 9,541,515 of JAUYWH010000008.1, read as the reverse complement.
GTCACCTTTTCAGTACATAAGGGGAGTCGTAGAAAACATTTGCTTAATTATTCTAATAGTTATGGAGCAACATCATCACACACTTGCATTTCTCTTAAAAGAGATATATCCAACTTTTTAGCTGCAAAAAAACATTATTTTCACCTAATTATGTCTAACTATGTCTGCTGGCTGTTTGGTCCTGAGCAGGAAGTGGACAGTGGGTTTTAAAAGTGGGTTAAAAAAGACACTGTGTGTATATATAAGACATTATGAAACCAGGTGATAATACTCTGGCACTCTACATAGTTAATACAATGATAACAATATCAAATCTGATTATTTTATTATTTATTTATATTTATATATGTATATTGTAAAACAAATTCAGAGAGAATATTTAACTGATTCCGAACTAAAAATACAAAACCTTGAGCAGCCTGTTTCTTACCAAACAGCTCTTTTCAGTGCCATAGGTATAGGGATGCTCCTAATGTCTCGCTGTGGTTCACTGTTGCCCTCCTCATCCTTCTCTGCGGGACTCGTCCAGTTAAACTGAGGGTAATCCTGACTGGGCACTTGAGGTGAAACCCGTCGTAACCTCGGTGACTGCTGGTCAGCAGCATAATCAGCACCTGTGTGTGAGGGACAGAGAAACAGCAGTGGATGGTGAAATAATATTTGTTACAGAAATTTCAAATGTTTTAAAATCAACAAGTAAATGTGACCAGAGAAAGAAAACACACACCTTCAGTGTAGTCATGCATTTTCACTGAGCCTTGTCTCAGAGGCTCAATGGCCATTTTTCTGATACAACTTTAAAAATATTCCTCTGTAACCACATCTAATACTTCAACAGCAACAGGTCCAGAATAAAACATTCCAGCTCTTTATAAGGAAATGCAGCCTAACCAGGAATCCCTTCCTGGTTGTCTTCTCTCATGGACTTTATTCTCTTCATTACTGACCACACAGTTACTTCCTTGTAAGCTTTAACCCATTATTTCCAAGGGGATAGTTGCCAGTCACTCACAGTTTGTATAGTCTAATAGCTAGCCGGGAAAAACCACTTGAGGCATACAGAAAGTAGACAGGTTAAACAGGGGTCTCATGTTTCCTGCGCTGAAATCTTTATAGTTGAATGAAAGCACTGAACATTGTTGTGGGGTAACTAAGCACGTGTGTGTTTGTGTTCACATATGCTGGAGAGTTAATGATTTCTTAGTCTGACAACTGATACAGTTTATAAAAGCCTTTTCAGGAAGCTTTATCTTAAGGATTATACAAACTTATTATACTCTTCATAATGAACAAATAATTCAAAGATAATAAAAGGGAGTGTAAAAAATGAAAAAGCAAGTATCATTTGTGAGGAAAAGCTGATATGTATTTACATGCAACAGGGAGTTATAGTTGTTACAGTTTGTGAAGACAAGAACACAAAAAATAAATACCCTGGTTTAAACTGAAGGACTGTAATTCACACTCGTTTTTGTGTGTATTATAAAAACAAAAAGAAACATCTGTGCAAGTGTTTTTGGCTCGTGAACAGGAAATGATAATATCATATTACAAAAATAATTTGTAATTCAAATTATCATGAGGAAAAAAAACACATTGGGAGAGATGATACTTCAGTGTTGCTTTCTGTCATTCTCCTATAAGAACACATTTAGTGTGCTGTGGTTAAGGCTGGGTGATGACTCAGTGTAACCATTATCAGATTTCATGCACCTTTCACAATCATATAATGTTTTCCATTTCTGCTGACAGAACAAATGTTCAGGGGAAGATCTGATTAGAAACAACAACCTCGGTTGCTTTAAACATCAGTTTGATTAATTTCTAAATGGTTTCAGGTACATGTTTAAAACTCTGACATGCGTCAACATCTCCCAGCCCTAAATGTGCTATTATTCATGACTTAGCAGTTTATGACTATGGTGTGAAACTTGCAACTTCTTGTATCAAATATTTGGTCCCGACCCTGAATGGTCCATGACGGCAGTACAGACATTTAGGCAGTGAATGGACCGTTGCTGTTGATTTCACATGGCACACTCTTTAACTGTTCAGTGAACACAACACCGCAGTAGAGACACATGGGTTCATACAGTATGTTCCAGATTTGATCTGAATTATTTGCAACACAATTATTTACAACTTCAGGCAGACAGTAAGAAAAACAAACTCCAAACAGAAAAACACTTTGCATTCACCAGACTAAGGGAGTGAACCAAAGCATTGTTGAACCGACAAAACAAGGGACACTATTTTAACACTGAAAGAAACAGTAGGCAGCAACACAGATAGGATCGAGTCCTTGGTTTGCTCATTAAAACTAAACCAATCTCCGTTTGGGGAGGCAGTAGCTCAGCTGCTAGAGCAGTTGTCCACAAACCTCTGGTTCAGTGGTTCGATTCTCAGTTCCCACTGGCTACATGCCAAAGTGTCCTCGGACCAGACACCGAAACCCTACAGTAGCAGCAACATGTCCGGCAGCAATACCAACAACAAATTCCAAAGGGGATCAATAAAGTTTGTCATTTTTGAATTCATGTCTGCTCATAATAAAGGTTACACAGTGGTTTTGCATTGCAGTTTTTATCTGCATTTCATTATTTCATTTTGTTCTGGCAAATCACTAAATAGGAAACTGTCCAGACATTAAAATGGCAGGCGTGTTATCATACCATTACAATCTAATTACCATTTATTCTTTACTCCAGCATAAATGTACTTTAACTTTTGTTGTTTGTATGTTTTGATAGTGTGCCAATTTATTCACATTCTTGCCATATTAAACTGAAAACTGGGAATGGTATCTTGATAAAAAATCATTAATATTGTACAGGCACATATCCTGGTTCCAACTTAAACTAAGTTCAAAACATTGTTCTCCCATTGTTTGTAGTACTTTCATGTATATGTATACATGTGAAATGGTGACTCTTTACCAGGGATAACATGTCTTCATTGTAATTTTAATAAAAATGAGTTCTCATAAGAAATTTTACTGGACCTGCATAATGTTTGCTGATAAAAAGATAAGTGATGGTGCAATAAATAATGGAAATTCTAGTCTTGAAGTAACTCCTCCTCATGCCCCCCCCCCCCCCAAAAAAAATCCAACACGTTCTGTACCTCTGCTCAGTCTGTCTTGGCTCCAGATTTATCTTTTTCTATCTTCTCTCCCTCTTTTTTCTCTTCCTTGTCCCCTTTCCTTCCTTCCCTTTTACCTCCCCCCAGTAATCTGCCCACTATTATACACGCAACAGCGATGACATGCACGATAAAGTAGATGGACATCCAGTAGTTGATGGTGTCAGAAGCCTTCAGCAGTACAAAGCCCATGCACATATAGTCGTAGGCCCTCATCTTCAAAAACCAGTGAACCCAGTCAAAGATGCTCTGTCCACGAGAACCCAGTTTAGCTCGGACAGAGGCCTCCATGGCAGACTCGGCTGCGATACACAGAGGGATGGTGAGGAAGGAGAGGTAGTAGCCTGCGTGTAGTCCATGCCAGTAGGCACTGATGAACATTGTCCACCCAGCTCTGTTAAAGATCAACAGGTGAAATGTTTATTTCACAGAGATTTGTTTCAGGTAGGTTGGGTGCAAACAGATTCAAAATGTTAATGTTTAAAACTGCCAAATTTAGATTAACTATTATTTAAAATGCTGTAGTCAGTTTATTTTTAATTGTTTCAGTTTCACCATCATGTTGTTCTAATACATTCGTCAGACCATTAAATGCAGATTGCCACAAACTACAGTGCCCACCTTAAGTATTTAGTTAAACTACATATAAATAACCTGAAGTTAAGAGCCACGAAGATATATAGATCAGTACACAGCCAAACCTGAGTGTGTAGGATTTGAAGGGAGCATTAGGATAGATGTAGTGATGCAGCCACCACTGCACGGTCATGTTCCAGTAGCGCATGCCATGTCGGACTTTTGTGCAGAAGTCAGTGTTGTAGCAGTCAATGTTCTGGATGGTTTTGAAGTCATATTTCTCTTCAGCTGAGGGATCAGGACTGGTCACAAGGAAAAAAAATTACAAGAAATAAATAATTAAGTACTCACTTTTCATAAAAATACAAACTGTATCCAGTCAAAAATGCAACTTCATTTCATAACATTTATTATGTTTACACAGACACAAAATGATGCATCTTCTTTTAATATACTTGTCATTGCTGTGATAATTTACCTGTAGTAGACAGTTGGTCCTCCTCCAGGTTTGGACAGTGCTTTTTCTGGATAGCAGCCCAGGCCTGCAATAATACAGCCAGCCTCAGCTCCACACCACGCCGAATAGAAACGCATCCGAAAGACAAAGAATATCGCTATCATGTAGAAGAACCTGGTGATAGAGAGCAAAACCAAGGTACAGAAAGAAAACAGACATGAATCATCTCTACAGTATCTTACCAAACAACTGCAGATACATTACCAAGACATTCAAGCTCTCCACAACTCACACTCTACTTCAAGCCAAAAAGATCTTTTTTGATTTGACAAAAATAACATTTACATTTCTGGAGCACAGAACTGTTATTTTTAGCTCACTCTAAATGCTAAACTTTATTTTTATTCATGCATTTCTTCTTTTGTAAAGAAGCAGTGAGACTCCTGATATCTGTAGAGACACACTGTAAAATCAGTGTACCTTATGTTACATATTTATTAAAGACCTTTAAGAAATAGGTTTAAACCTCTATGCATAAATGTATTATGAGAAAATAGGCGTGTGAGCACAGAGCAGTAGATGGTCCCCCACCCCTTTTGAATCTCTTTACGGCAGACATATGTCTCTTTGTAGTCCTTTGTCTCTGTAATAGTACTTTCTGTCTCTCCGTGGTTATTTGGTCATTTTGTCTTTATGGTTGCTTTTGTTAGTTTTGCATTTCGTTAACATTTTGGGTCTCTTTTTGGGTACTTTTTTGACTATTTGTGGCCCTGGTAGGCCTGTTGTCCACATTCGTTTGGCTGGTTTTTAGCTAGACAAACGTTTTCTTGCATATTACTTACTTAAATGTGATTTGTTTGTTGTATATAATTGGTCATTTAAAAAGTATTATTAAAATTACATTAGAGTTATGAGCTTTACATAACAAATCTACAAATCCTTTCTGACACTGATCCTCCTATTTAAAGACATTTCATTGTCACAATACCTGTAGAAAAAGTTTTGATCAAGGAACTCTTCAGTGCGAACATAGGCCAGAGGAAAAACAGAGTTGACAGCGAGGAACAGGGCGCCATAGACAGGAACCAGCTTCAAACGTTGCAGGCACGGCTCCCAGCCAGGTAGGACCAGCGGGCTGGGCTGTCTGAGCCAGTCAACATATGTTTGGAAGCGAAAGAATGGACCTTAAAGGAGATGGAGGAATAAAAGTACAGTTGGAGAGATAGTGATAGACACAAATGGACATCAGGATAATGCAAGACACAGGACGGGAAAAGTGGAGGACAATGTGGTTCAAAAGAAGAAAGGGTGTTGTTGGACAAAGGAGTAAGAAACAAAAGTCATTTCAAAATAATACTGAAAAACAATATGGACTCACAATATTGGACATGAAGCGGAGAGTGAGACAAAGAGAGACAACAGTTAAAATTAATGCAAATGAACACTAACAGCAACACAGATATATTAATGGCCCACACACAGAGATTATAATTTTTAAATGTAAATTAAAAGAGACAAATCTTTCATACCAACATAATTCAAAGGAAATTCTGAAAAAACATTTTAACAGACCTACCAGTCATTATTCCAATATAACAGTAGCTATATGACAGTATATCGTAGAGAGATGGTTCCTGAGACAGACCACCAACGACGGAAGACTTAGCAAAAGAGCTCACTTCCTTTTTCTTCTCCATGTGGAAGCTATGCACCTCATTTGCCAGACTCACCATCTGAATTAACAACAGAAAGTCAATGTACAAAAGTCAATAAAGGTGAACGAACTTTAACGACACTATGCATTGGTTTATCTACCGACTTCTCTGCTATACCTTGAGAGTGAGAAGTAGCTGGACAGCATTTGAAAAAGGTGTCGGTTGTGGTAAACCAAACCAGGTCACGAGGCGGAAGAAGAGGAGGTAGACAAAGGTCCAGCTGAGACTCAGTGCTGGGGCATTTCTTGTGGACAGAAACAAATGGTGTGAGTGACTTGTTGACGCTGTTTAGTTCCTTTGACACTTATGGAGTCACTTATGGATTTCTACAAAGACATTCAAATATATGCAAACAAACTATGACCTACATGTTTTCAGATCTATGAATTTAAAATGAAGAAATGCTTGTGCAGGAGAGGTAAGAGTCTGAAGTTTTAATCTGTTTTTAATCTGCAGCTATTAACAAATTTGTCATTTCACCTAATTTCAAACAAAAAACTTTGTTTTTCGTTAAGAAATTAGAATTTAATGTGATTTTTAATTCATATGTAACAATACTTTCTCACATTTCGTAGACTTTACAGATGTATCAGTGACTATATTCCGAAAATAACTGACAAATTATCCAATAATAAAAAATAGTACTGACTTTTATACTAACAGTTTGTATGTCATAAAGCATATTTTTCTAAAAGCACAACATTTATCTCATACCGCCAGCTGCTCTTTATAATAATCCATGTTCCAATCACCGTCACTAAAGAATGGAGTGTGTGAATGTGACAGGTGGCAATGGTGATGGAAAGGCCCAGAAGAAGAGCTGATCCCTGCTTCACAGAAGGACCTGAAGGGTAAGAAAATTTTTATAATTAAGCCACCTATCTGCTAAAGAGCTACATCAGGAAAAACACCTGAGACACAGAAAGAAAGTCTGTAAATGTCACATATTAATAGCCTGTCCAGCAGCAATGAAAACAGACAAAGGTTTTTGAGGAAGGTAGTTGTGGAAACCTGCCTTTATTTGGATCATTGATCTTCAAAACTTCAGAAACTTTCATCTGCTTTAGATAAGTGACCAGCTTTGGGGGTGAACTCAAGTTATTCATTAAGATATGAAAGATATGAAAGAAGTGAGATTACGCTTGAAGTTACAGTAGCAACTACTGGCATAATACGCTCAAATCTCTGCCCAAACTGTCAATAGAGATGCACTTTAGGTGGTAAATGCTTTATTTATTTTGATAATTTAATCTTTTAAACCAACCATTGTGAACCAGACAATAGGAGTTACAGGAGTATAGAGCTTTATCAGTGGAGTACTTCTTAAAGTTCTGTGATTAACTGTGTTGAGGTTATAGACAGGATGCGCTTTTAGTTTCAGTGAACAGAAGTATAAACATAGTGTGAAAAGATATTACTTCCACCATACTGGTTCTGCTTTTAACTACATACATATTGATGCTGTCAACCAGAACAGGTGCAACCCAGATGCAACAAAATTCTCAAAAGTATACAGTAAGGTAGGAAAGATATGGGGGATGGATACACTGTGTTTGTGCTCCATGCAAAATTCAACTCGGCCATGCATTTCATATGTTTTCAAAACAATAACGGAGACAAAAAGGGACCGCCAGAACTAGCAATGCTGGTACATCAGACAGGAAAACTGTGATAGCAACAACATTAAGGCTGTGAAGCAAAGTGACAACTTTAACATGAGGTTACAGAGCGCAAAGCCCTGAACAAAAGAAAAGGTTAAGAAGTCCCTTATTATTTCACTGCCATTGTTGTTTTTGAGAAACACCAGATTAAACATCACTTATCCTTGATAGGAAATGGAAAGGAGAAACTGCAGAGCAGATTTCCACTTCCTTTATCACTTTAAAGAACAGGAAGCTTTCCTTTAAAGAAATATTCCCAGGTTTTACTAGACCTCATCAGCATATTTTCTGTACATGCTGTGAAGAAGTTTAACCATAGATGATGAGCAGCTTCTTAGTTATATAACGTTAAAATTATACTGTTTGGGATTTTGTTCTTTCTTTACGTGGACAAAATATACAGGTTTTTAAATCATGTCCTTTTCCTTAATACAAAATGTAAGGAAACAAAGGCCACGGGTGACCAGCAACACATATTTTGTGAATCATGTTTAAAATGCCTATGTCTGTAACTTGGATTGAAACCAGATCAGAATACTCACTGAGGTAACGGAAGAGGAATCCAACAGGGATGGAGGCAGCAAGAATCCCCAAGTAAACCAGCTCATCAGGAGACATCGCTCTGCTAGCACAAGAAACACAGTAGTTTAAAACATGCTCATATTACAAACTTAAAAAATATGCAACTAAACACAACAAAGCATGATGGACACAATAAAAAAGACTCATGCAAGCAGTACATAAGTCCATTCCATTACCCTGCAACATATACTGTACTGTCCCAGCGAAGCCAAAATAATTTTTATTTAGACTGAAGCTTTCAAATATTGATTAAATCCTGCAATAGGTTTTGAGGATGTTGTCTGTTCTAGATCACATAATACTGCAAAGTAAAGGTAATGACTTTCACAGATCCCGTATCTCCACATCATGGAGTCGAATTGGGATTACATTAAAACACAGAAGATACAGAGAGAGTTTAAAACCACAGAGGAACTATAGAAATAATTCTAAGATGTTCTGAGCAAAACACCAAGTTTTGACTGATTTAATGCACTTCTTATATAAATAATAGTTACTTTTTTAAATCAACCTCATCCTCATTTTGGCACCGTATAACACATTTCAAATATTTATCGCAGGTGTTTTTTAACTTATCGTTGTTGTGATAGTTGTAATGTATTTACAATTTTCTTTAGCATGTTATCTCCGAAATTTGCCTTTAAGTGGTCTTTTCATAATCAACCAGCCATTTAAATACTAGTATACTTTATTATCGTAAGTGTGAGAAGACACATTGCGCTTGGAGATTTGTTCTTTGATGTTTTATAGACTAAAAAAATATCTAGATCGTTTTAGAAACTAATCAGGTCGAAATAAAAAGCAAATTTAACGATAACAGCGATTATTTATCTTAGCAACAGTATTTATGAAATATTCATAGCTTATGTCATAATAACTTCTTGGATTAAGCAATATCCGGTGATGTGTGTGCAGAAGAATTTTGTATCGTTTTCAACATTTCTTGACCAATATAAGGATATTAAGTGCAGAATCGACACACATGTCAATGTTAAAAACAGATTAACACGTGGAAACGTGTTGTTTTGGGATTTTTCTGGTAATGTGATGAAGAGTTTTAGTTCAGTTCGTGTTCAAACTCAGAAGAAAAACGGTGTATAGCCGCTACAGCGGTCGCTTTTATTAGTTATAGCTACAATATAAACAGTCATACTTTAATTTACCGTGTAGCATTAAATGTGGCTAATAATAACGTCTATCTTAGCTTCAAAAAGCTACTTCCAGGTGGTAACGTTGGCTAACACCAACACGCCCATATAAAGGGTTTGCGAATACGTTACTGCTTTGGTGAGCATAATTGAACATAAAACAATTGCTGCGAAATAGATTACACGACTAATGTTTTAGCGACGGTTATAACGTTATATACAGTTATCACACTGATAGTTGCAGGTCACAAACGTTAAACCTGGGTCTCAAATATGTGGCTAACGTTACGACTGCCACATTAGCAAGCGTGACTCTAAAATATGTCTGATACTTACATCTATAACGAGTTAAATTTGCACGATTATTGGACTCCAGTCAAATGCAGAGCACGCAGCACAACTTCCCACACACACCTTTAAGGGCAGGCTAGCACCGGCTCCATTTACTTCCTACTTCACGCCATATGACGTCACCACGTAGCTTCCGAACGACACCATTCTCACTGCGTAGGTGTCGATCTACGTCCATTAGGCAGACTGTACCATTGGAGACTTAGGAGAGAAATTAGCAACAATAGCTCACTTCATAATCTCTTCTACATTACTTTTCAGTAATGTCATTCTTGTGAAATACTGCTGTATCATACTGCGTTACAGAGTTATGCTGCACTGTATAAATAAGTACAAAGTTACAACAGTACTTAATCTAAAATATTCTGCTAAAAATAAAAAGGGACAAGTCCATTCTCTGGTTAGACCAATATTTTATTGAAACTTCTGACAGTACAGGAAGTATCAGAACACACTCCCTGGACAACATCCTTCTTAATCCTCCTCCTCATCGTCAGCTCCTCCAGCTCCACCCTGGCCCTTCTTGGCGTTCTTTCTCTTGACACGGCCTGGGCGTCCACCACCGTATGGAGACCTCAGGGAGAAGTCGATGTGCTTCTGGCTGTCCAGGCGAACCACAAAGGAAGGGATGTTTACCACCTGCTTGCGCACACTGCCGAGATACAGAGAAACAATAAGAACAACTTTAAAACAAAGACCATTCTGTGGATGGAATTTAACTGAATGATTACGTGTCAGACAAATTTATCTAAATTTGTAAATCCTAAACATGTCATTGGCTAGTTCCAGCAGGCTTCATTGACGAGGAATTCGTGACACCACAGAAAATCTGAACATTTATATTAAATCATCAGCCTGAGTATCTGGTGCCTTGCAACGCACAAGGCATAATGAAGGCTACAATTGCCCGAGGTGCAATCCCCCATACCTTACCTGAAAGCCACAAAATCAGTTGTATAGTCTCCGATCTCAGCGGAAGGATTGGCTCTGGGCAATGTCTACTGACAAGGTATACGGTTTTGATACCGAATTGACCTTGCTGAAATGCTTAACTGATCTCAGCGCAGAGATCTCAACCACAAGTTGGTGGTCCTCTGATGAAAGAGGAAGCATTGACAGTTTCTCATGAATCCCTCAGAAGACTTGACCCTTTAACATTAGATGTTTGTTAACCCGAAGCCCTATAGCTTACCGAATGTGCCTCTGGCGGATAAGGACACGGGCATGGTGGATGCTCTTGGCGAGTCCAAGCTTGAAGACCTGTGTCTGCAGCCTCCTCTCCAAGAAATCTTCAACCTTCAGACCCAGGATGTAATCGAGCTTCATCTTACCCTCATCCAGCACACCAATCCTAACCAGACGCCTGAGCAAGGCGTTACCTGGAAAGCCACAAGGGAGCCATAAATGTACAGACACATACAGTACATATGACAAAATGAGTTTAGTGACGATATTGGCCTCATTGACGAGGAATTCGTGACACCACAGAAAAGTCTGACAGTTTATAATTAAATCATCGGCCAGTACACTGGTTAAAACTAATTTCAATTTTTAGCTTACCTTCAAACAGACGCTTGGGGTCCTTCTCATCCAGAGTGAGCAGCTCTCTGGCAGCTTTACGGATCTTGGCCAGGGTGAACTTGACCCTCCACACCTCACGCTTGTTTCTCAGTCCGTACTCGCCTTAGAAGAAAATTAATAGATTTAATATCCAAGTGCAGTCAAGACCCAAAAAAGTAAACAGAAGTGGAAAACATGGGGTCCTCCACAAACAATGCGATTGTGTTGATCACTTACCAATGAGTTTCAACTCCTGGTCAAGACGAGACTTCTCGAAGGGACGGCGGGGGGTGACATAAGTCTTGCTACAAACCCAACTCCTGGCAACGGGCATGGCGGCTTAGAAGTGCCTGCAACATCAGACAGAGACTTGTTAGTATGCACAACCAGCTCAAAAATGCTTGCCATTACAATAACAGTGAAACAATTGCAGTAAAAATACAAACTACAGTCTATAACAGCTATTCTATATCATAATCTGATTGTCATCAGTTTAGATTTGTTCAGTACTTCAGCAAGCAAGTGATTCATCAAACCAGCTTTACATTTTAATAGAAAACTCTGCAATGCATGACGGTCCTGATTAATAGAAATATTACAAAAACAGTATATTTAAAGATACATCTTAATATAAAGCGTATAATGAGGCGTCCGTTAAAATTAGCTTATACCTCCTAAACTAGTTGTAATATTACTGTACCGTTTAAACGGTCACGACGTTCATGAAAACTTGGGCAACGTGCATCTACACAAATAACTTTACCCATAACTGCAGTGTCAGAAAAAGGTAATTAAACGTTTGTTGTAAGTGTATTAAGAGTAGGCCGCAGCCGCACCACGTTGCTCCATGTGACAAGCTAGCCTTAGCTTAGCCGAGCCTTAGCTTAGCATTCCTGTTCAACAAACCAGCAGAAAATGGTGCATTCGTTGTTTAGAAACGTATTCACCCATACACCAGACTTCTCTTTTATTTAATATGAGCCTTCGTATGTGTTTAAGTCTAAATGATCTGGGTTTCTATAATGAAATACTGTGAGTCGGTGACCCGTACCTGTCTCGCTCAGGCTGTTGCAGTAAAGAGAACGTTAGAGGGAGTTCCCATTGCTTTATACTCACTACTCCATACTACATTTCCCATCATGCACATCAAAACCGGACGTAGGTATGTTTATCGCACTCTGTTGGTGAAACAAAGAACAACAACTGGAATGATTGCGGTTACTATCTTTAAAGTTTATGTGTGTGTGTGTTTGTTCCTACTTGTTTACAGATATGCGAATATCACTAAAAAAGCTGATGTCATCACATTCGTGAAAATAAAGACACACTCACAGCTTTTATGCCGGAGCAACATACACAAGGAGCCACATGACCTGCTATGGGACCTTCCATTGAAGACTCTGTTGAACAGGGTGTTATTGTACAACAATATGCAACGTGCTGTGACAAATCTTGCATTGCAGAGTGTGTGAGAGTGAGGGTAAGGTAGTAAACCCAGAGAGAAGGACATGGGAGACTATTTATAAAACTCTGAAATGGGACCCTGAGCATGTGTTTCTGTCCGTCAGGCTCCGTGATCAACTGATGGACACACAGTAGCTCACTTGCTTTCTCTTTGACTGCTCTGTATCCTGTCTTTTCCGGAGAGGACACTGGTTGTTTTCTGGACTTACTTAGTATTTTCTTCCTGGTCTCATCTCTGACTTTAGATAGTATTAACCTTCTCTCCCCCCACCCTCTTGGATCTTGTGTTTCTCTTTTTTGGATTTTTCTTCTTTTTCTCCAGCCTGTTTGCCGGATCTCCTGAGCGCATATCATCCCTCCCTTAACCCCTGTTCTCCTTCTCCTTTTCCTCCCATCTTACACCGTTTCCTGTCTCCTCGTGCGTGGCTTCTGGGCTATGCTTTCCTCACCCACAGTGATTCTCCAGCCTTATGGACTCCCTGTGTACCCACAGACAACCACATGCTACCCCAGCATAGTTCAGGTAAACTCTCCTCCGTATGTTGTGTAACTCCAAATTGTTAAGTTCATATTTGTCTTCACAAACCTGCATCATCAAAAGTCCAGCCTGTCAGGGAGCTGGGAGAGTTTCAATCTTTTTCAAAGGTGACTCAGGATTCAGATCAGGAAAAAAAAGAACCCAAGCATGCTGTGATATGAATAACAAAATAATGAATCAAAAAATCATTTCCTAGACCTCAAGTTGACCAAAAAACCTAATGGTAATAATTAATATGACATGAAAAAATGTGACATAAGTGACTTTTTTAGTGTTAGGACTTTAAAAAATGACCAAAACAACTAACTGGCGTCACTGTGAATTTGAAACGAATGTTAATATGACTAATAAACCATCGTCAACATAGGACTCTGAAAGCATTTAATTCACCAGCTGAAACCGAACAGCCCGTATTTTCTTGATGGGTTTGGTATTCAATTTGATATAGTTTAATTGTGAATATGGTGAATATATATATTCACAGTGAATATTTCACACAAAGAGGAGATTATAAGTATGACAAATCAAAGAGGCCTGATAGGAGCTGGGCAAAGTACACTGATTGTGAAAGGTGTTATTTATTGAATAGTGAGGACACATGAGGAGTTGTCTCTATTCCTCTGGTGTCAGTGATGCCAGCAGGTTGTGTGTGTGTGTGTGTATATATATATATATTTACCATGTTACACTCACAAAACCCGATTACACATTTGTGACGTGGGGACATCGTCTTCATCAAAATAACAGGTTTAAGGTTAGGTTTAGGTTAAGTCTCCATAAAGTTGTAAGTCAATGTAAGAACTCTGCAAGGTGATAAAGATACGTGTGTGACGCACACACATGTGTATAAGTGTCCCTGACATACCGTTAATGCCACAGTGCATCTGGTATCTCTCTACCTTGTCTCTGCTTCACACCAGCTGTATTTTTAGCCCTCCTCTCCTGAGAAGATAATCACAGGAGTAGATTCTGTCACTTATCTTGTTTTCTGCACTCAGCTGTTTTTAAAATAGGTGTGAAACCTGCCTTTTGTGTAATTAGCTTTTTTTCTGTACATGTAAATTAGCAGTATTTGGCAAAATGTGCATAAATTTTTAAAGAAATTTGATAAAAACTGTTGCTGAGTTCTTCTTCCTGGGTTAGGGTTAACGTTTATTAATTGTTCTGGAGTACAAACAGTTTGTGGTGATAACTGGACTCCTTTAGTGAACTTTGCCATGAGGAAAATTTAACGGTATAGGTACAATTTGAAAAAACTTCCTCCGAACCTTTTCTTCTTCAGCATTTTGTTGAAACAAGGTTTGTATGATTGAAGGGCAACATCTCATTTTAGAGTCTGTGTTGGAACTGCAACAACCACAGGTTTAAACCACAGCTATAGAAGCTTGTCATGTCTTTGTCACACGTCAGTGCTTTTGCATTATAAAAGTTAAACATATTTTTATAGTTAACCCGAATAGGAGAAAGAAGAGTAAGGCGAATTGAAGGATGGAAAAAGGATTATTAAGTTTCATTTAATAAGCTGCATGTTGCTAGTATTTCCATCTTGGCCAGCACTACTGAAAGGCCACATCTGTAGTTAGTTTTGTCTGTGCGTAAATCCTGCGGCAGCTGTCCCACCAGGCACCTGGCTCAGAGCCGTTGACCTCTGACCACAAACTGACAGCTGAGGCGGGAGGTGAGAGAAAGAAGGAACAAATGGAAATCAAAAAAAGCCTGCAAGTAGAAGAGCAGTGAAAAGAGTCGGTACGCCTGCTGACGCTGTGATACCGAATCAGACTCAGGGTCTGGAAGTTATGGTCTGTGGAAATGAAGAACAAGAGAGGAGGGCAGACAGTGATATCTAACAGACTGTGTTATCTTCACTCCTCTGTCACTTTTCTATCTTTGAAGGGGGTGAGACAGCCAGGCACTGGCTGACATGGCTAACATCATGACTGGGAGGGGAATGTCAAACAGTGTTAAACATTGTACCTGCAGCATTTTAACTCTGTCAGTATGTTTGGATGATTATGTTAGCATATGGCTCAAAGCACAGTCCTCAGTCTTGTTTACATTGTGTATATAACAAAATAAAACACAACAGAACAAAAATATTCAACTAGATAGAAAGAATCTGATCTGCTAAATGGTGATATTCACTGAATACATCTAATAAGCAACAGGTGATAGAGAGATATGTTGGATCCTATGATATGACAGGGGAGAGAGTTTTAATTATAAAAGATCCTTTTCAAATCCCCAAGCTGGCTGACAAACTTGTAGCATATGGTTTGTAAGTTGACACGTGGAAGTAAATTTAACCATTTAGTAAGAGCCTCTCTACCTTTTTTCTTAGGTGATAGTTTTGATATGTTCATGGAAATATGACAAACTTGTCAATATTAGCTTTTAACAGTTTAGTGTGGTCTACATCAGCTGATGGGCATCAGACATTTCAATCATTTTAAGTCTAAAAATACATTTAGGATTATTTAGAAATAGTCGCAGTTATACGAAGCTTTGAAATGTCCCAGGCACAATGCATGATCAAAATCCTCTGAGAATGAAAATTTAATAATATTTAGGGATAGAGAAAAGGCTGTCTTGTATTTTTGTCTTATTACAATTACAGCTTGACCAGGTTGTAATTAAGAGTTCTATTATATGTCTATTATATATATTTATAAGTCTTTACTTGAAAGTAAGTCAAGGCCATTTATCATTAAAACATTTTCAGTGTTCAAAGTGAGGATCGCTTTAAGAGATGTCGTCTGTGAAGATTCTCAGTGATGTCCTGTGTGGATCAAAATTTGACTATTTTCTGCAGGGAAATTAAATTTGTAGCTGTACAAATCGGAGGAATTTCCTGTGTTGGATCGAAGATTTCTTTGTTTGAATAGTGTTAGGTAATGTCACAAAAATGTTTTTTTTTTCACAATCAGTGAATATACCATTTTAACAAAAGCTATATTAAAGTGGTTACCACACAATATGATCAATTTAAATTCAACAACCACTTATTCTGAAAAGTTCAATTAGTAGTTACTCTACTTCAAGTCTTTATCTGTGTTGATGCACTTTAATGTCGTCATAGTACTGTTTTTAATCCTTAAATATTTGAACATGAAGTCACAAATATTACTCTGGTCACTGATTGTCTAAGCAACATCAGTCATAACAGAAACTAGAAATTAAAATGTAAAATGGTATTTGTTTATGTAAAGTCCTCAGTTATTTCAATAGAAAAACATACTTTTGAACTCAAATGACATTTAAACTCAAGTCTTTCATGTCTTGGAAATGTTATCAGGGAAGAAATGTAACTGTTAAATAATAAAACTATGTCGTCCTGTCAAACCCCTCAGAGGCGAACTTTAGTGATAGACCATCCTGCAACTAAAGGAGCACTTACATTCATAAACACTTCATCTGGGTTGTGTGTGCGTTCATGAGTGTGTGAAGTAAATACTGGGTGGGTGGGGGTACAAGGTGATTGACAGTTACAGATGACCACAGCTGGTGTGCCCCAGCCGGTACCTTTTGCTCTGGCAATCATTTGATGTGATTGGTGGATGAGTAGAACTTATGGTGCGGTGGGCGGGTGGTTAGCTGGCATTAAAACATGCAGCAGCTGCTGGACAATGCAGAGATCAAGGAATGCAGTAAAGGGGTAAGACAATGCTTTTGTCATTTTATTCGCTTGTATTAAAGCTGTGTTTGACGGCAGTTCTCTTCTGTTTCCGTGCGGAAACTTTTAAAAAGTTTTTAAATTTTGCTTTAACCACAGATCTGTCAAATGTAACTGAATTTAACATATTAAACAGACACTTTGCAGTGGTATAAATCAAAGAAAAGCAAGGAAAGTCCTTGCAGCTTTTTTCAGATCTATTATATACTCTTAATTTTGTACTAGAAGTTATGAAGATGCTGCCTCACATAAGCAAATGGACATTTAAACACTGGGATGTGATTTAGAACATTCATTAAGTTGGAGGACTCACAAGAGACAGACATCCTGACTTTTAGTTCCTAGAATAGATGAGGCCGAAAGAAAAAACACTGAATACTACAGTATTTGCCTTTTTTGCACCAAAACCCCAAGTCTGCAAAAAATATGTAAAGTTAAAAAGTCGCAGAACTAATGTGAGATACCACTTATTGTATCAGATCTTCTAACAACTGAGACTTTATAGAGCTTGACTGTTACACAGATTTAAGTAGTAAAAGAAAGCATTTTCAAAAATCTGTTGTCAGATATCATCAAATGTTGAGGTGGATTTGGATTTGTGTATTTTAACCAGTGCATAGAATACTAGTGTCTTAAAATATGTTATTTAAGATATATCAATGAGGTATTTGTTCTGTTGTTTTGTGGTTCATTTGTTCTGAAGACCACTTCCACTTTTCTGTTCTAACACCGTCACCAGCTTTTAGTTTTACAAACCTCAGTGGGATTTTACCTGAAAAAATCTGATGAACTCCAACAACAACAGCTGGTGGTTAGTTTGTTTACATCTCTGACATCAGATATCTCCCCCCCCTCCTCTCTCTCTTGTTCAGGGAGGCCCCACCCAAGAGGCCGGCCCCGGCAGTGGGGACCCCGTCCTGCCTCAGGTCTACGCCCCACCTCCACCCTACCCCCCTCCAGGTCAAGGCCCGCCGACATCTGCGAGCAGACTGCCACCTCTTGACTTTAGCTCTGCACATACTAGTTCAGAGTATGCTGAACATCCCCAGCTCAGGGTCTATCAGGGGCCTCAGCACGAAGGGGCAGAGACCCTGACGTCCAGCACGACGGTAAGAACAAATTGTAAAGGTGTTAATGGAATTCACATCACGACAAGAATTTTATACCCCAATAAAATATGATCTTCAGGATGTTAATGTGACAAGAAGCCTGCTGCTACAGGTAGTCCTTCCATACAGTATGACCTATCAGAGGAACATGGACAGATACAGTTTCCTTCTATATTTATGGTCCCCCCACCTCCACTGTCATGTCCATGTAGGGGAATGACGCTCACACTGAGTACAGCAAAGAGGGGGGACAGCTGAGAGGGGGTGTGTTGTTGAAAATAAATCCCCACTTTTCCTTCTCCCCTGTGTCTCATTTAGCTGGTTATAAAACAGATCACCTTTCAGCTGTGATTGATATTTTACAGTGACGTGCAGGAATCATGTGAAGTTGTTGTATGTTACGGTTTAGTGGTTTTTCCATATTAGATTCAGGTTTTTGTGCAAAAAATATGTGAATTATTATAATGTAACTAAAAGTAAAAAAACTTTTTTTTTTTACTGTGCACATCACACTATAAACACTGCTTATATAACCTGTCTGACAGTGCTGTTTCCACAGAGAAGTAATCAAGTCTGTTTATTCAACTAACTCAAGTACCATCCATAAGTACAATTTGAAGGTACTTGTACTTTCTGTTAGAACATATATAATAATGTAAGTTCTAAATCTTATCGATAAAATTTTATAGATAAGTTTTAGAACTTGCAGTAAAATGTAGCGACCGATTACAACAATAAGCTGTTTACTCATTAACAGTTTCAATAAAATATTATCATGCAGTAAAATGGTTTTTAAATACTATGTGTTATTTTACTTGTTTCTAGTGCAGCCATTTTTTTCCTTATGTTCATTTGATGCTATTTTTTGGAAAATTGTTGAACTAAAGACAATTTCATCTGTAAACTGGTCTAATTATTCTTATGCCACTGAAAGATTTGCTCAATCTGGGTGCAAAATATTAGTTTTAGATGAGTGATACACTTGGGATTTTTGCAGCTTAGAAAAAATCTGGCATCTCCTCCACTCTGTTGAAAATTGAGGTGTTTTAGTCTGTTCTCAGTGGCACGTCGCTCTGTGTCCTGCTGCTGCAGCACAACTCTCTTCCTCCTCTCATAAATGGTGTTTTGTGGCCCCATCTATATATTTTATTACTAGAGCCCCTGACATACTTGGGTCCGTGCTGATTTTCGGGGAAAGTTGAGACGCCGCCATGGAGGGAGGGGGGTAAAGGGGGGAGGCTGACCAGATGACCCCCTTACCCCCTCTGAAATATCATGCAGGTCCAGAAACACAGTTCTGCATCGTGACATGACACCACCCACCTCAACCCTTTTTCCTGTCTCCCTCTACCCTCCCCTCTGGCCTGTCCGTGATGTGTTTGTCTGTGTGTCTGTGTGTGTAAAGATGTTACAGTCTGTTGTAGTTAGCTGCTGTACAGCCAGTTTAAGTGTGTTTATGTGTATGTTAAACACTCCCCTGTGTGAATGTCTGTGTACCTTCTGTTCAGTCCCCATATGTTAATATTGCCCCTTGACAAGTGACCTTTAACCTTTGGCAGAAAAGCAGCACCGTGACCCCAGACTGACACTTGTGGAACGTTACGTTTTGATCTCTGCCCTCTTTGCCTTCCCCTGTCACCCTTTTCTTTTTCAAGCTTATTGCGCACCTTCTCTGCCTTGTTTATTTTGTTTATGTTTATTTTGGTTTAATTTTATTGTTCACTGCTGCACTGAGGCCTTTCCACTGTTTATCTGCCTCTTGGTACTACAATTCTAATACTCAAGTCTTGGGACTGCAATTTTTGTTTATTTATTCACACATTTTCCAGTCATCTTTCTTTGCTTTAGATTCTTTCACTTGCTTTTTTCTCTTTCTCACACTGCCGAAGCTCACTTTTTTGCCTTTCTTACAGAACCTTTCATGCTCATATTCCTGTTTGGACTCATTAATTTGTCTTAAAATATTTAATTTTGTTTTAGTTGTTGTTGATTATGCTGGTTGACATACATGCACATACCTGTACACACGCACACACTAGCATCGTGGTGCATTGTGGGATAGTGAATGTTTTTGTTTTGGCATATTAGTTTTGAAATTTTCTGCATGTGGCAAATTAAATTAGTTCAATATGTTAGCAATTGTATACTTTATAGATTATATATTATATAATAGATTCAAGCACTCATAAGAGACTAAGCTACAGATTTGTTTTGTGTTGTTTTTCAGTTTATTTAACCCTCATTGCCACAGCTGAACTGATGCATATGTAGTTTTAGTGTCACATATATAATCTTTATGGATAGTGTCTGGTGCATCAGTTTTTAAAACTCTCCTACAGGCATGTATTTAAAGACGCCTCACTAAAATGGAGCCCGTTTCACGCCTCCTCACATTTGCCTGAGATGGATCACTGGTTGCTGAATGCTCTTTGAACTTTGGTTTGGATCACCTGACATCATGAAAATGATCTTTACTTAATGCCATGTGATGCTTATGCAACTGAATCTTTACGGAAAGAAAAATTCTTTGAAAGATGTTAGTTGACTTAATAATTTTTTCCTCTTTCTTGCTTTGCTTTTCTACTGATGCTTCCTCTGTTTTTCTTCACATCCAACTTATCTTATTCACACTCTTTTCCATCTTTTGTTTTCCATCTTTCTGCTGTCTTTTTGTTTGTTCTTTTTTGTCCATTCTTCATCTATCCATGTGCTCGCTTCCTCTCTTCCTCTCCCTTCTCTCGTTTTATACGTTCTCGCTGTCAGGAGGACGCCTTGGCCCCAGTGACCTCTGACCCCCAGGCTCTGAACGTGTCAGTGTCGTCAGCAGGTGGAACAGGAAGTGGGAGTGATGAGGAGGGGTCAGGTAAGGCCCAACCGAAACGTCTCCATGTTTCTAACATCCCGTTCCGCTTCAGAGACCCAGACCTCCGCCAGATGTTTGGGGTGAGATACTGACCCTATTTTTGATGTCGAAGATTATGTTGTATCGCTGAGATTACTGTAAACATTAAAATAAAAAGGATGTATGTTAATTTAATTCTTTTTATGCTGTCAAAAATCTGTTTGACACTTGCAGCAATTTGGCAAGATCCTTGATGTAGAAATTATCTTCAATGAGAGGGGGTCCAAGGTGAGCACTGCAGAAATGTTATCACAGCTTAAACCAATATGGAAAAGATGTTTAACCAAAAGACAATAACTGTAAAAACATACAGGGCTTTGGATTTGTCACCTTCGAAAGTGCAGCTGAGGCTGACCGAGCACGAGAAAAGCTGAATGGGACAATAGTGGAAGGGAGAAAGATTGAGGTGCTGGTTCCTTCAATTTCCACATTACTATTCAATGTTATCAACATTTAACATCATTCACCCTTTTCCTGTTTGTCATTTCCTCAGGTTAACAATGCCACTGCAAGAGTAGTTACCAAGAAGCCCCAGACGCCTCTTGTAAACGGTGAACTTTCATGTATGAAACACTTTTTTATCATCATCATACCACATAACATTTTTGAGGACTAAGGGATTCTGGATGATTTAGTTTCTGCTTACAGCTGCTGTAAGAGAAATATTTTCATTTGTATTTTTTCTACACAGCTTCTGGATGGAAACTCAACCCTGTCATGGGAGCAATGTATGCGCCTGAGCTCTACACAGGTAAAGAGACTTCTGTACTGTATGTATTATTGATATTAGATCATCAACACTGCATAGTTCACCTTTTTCAAGGCAATGCTTTTTATTATATTTTATATTCTTTTTTTAGTTGCTAGTTTCCCGTACCCTGTAGCGACTCCCACCTTGGCCTATCGTGGGTCTGCGTTGCGTGGCCGAGGCCGAGCAGTCTACAACACTATTCGTTCAGCTGCAGCCACACCTGCTGCTGTGCCTGCCTACCCTGGGTAAGAGTCTCTTTATTCACCAGCCAGGATTCATTTATTCCAGAGCCAAATATGTTAACATTGTTTTTACTCACTTTCATCAGGGTGGTGTATCCTGAGGGGCTGTATGGAGCAGAAGTCTATGTAAGTAGCTGAACACTTCAACACACCTATTTGAAACCAGTAAAATGTTGTTGTATTCATCTTCCTGTTTTTGTGCAGGGTGGTTATCCTGCAGCATATAGAGTGGCTCAATCAGCGTCGGCTGCCACAGCAACCTACAGTGACGGGTAGGCAGATACATACCAGGCACTGTTCTGGTCGCATTTCTACACAAAATCTAAATAATTTAGATTCTAAATCTAATCTTAAAAAATTAAATGTGCATTAAAAAACAGATTTCACGATGTCCAAAATGTTTGCTCTTTGAATTTAGATACACACTTGTGCTCAATTGTAAAGCTACCTTTTCTGCCCTATTATTCAGGGCTTTGCTCCTTCTGAAATTTTCACTTGCAACATTTGCTTACAGTGCGGAGCACTAAATCTGTTCCCTTTTGTCACTAAATGTATTTAAATTTCACTCACAAACATTTCATATTTCTAAGTGTAGAATGCTTTGACAGTATTTTTAATGGAGACAAAACTAAAACAATATAATAAATCAACTAAATTACTTATAATAACAGGTAAATAACAAATATATAGAGCATTTATAAAACCTTTTTGGTGGTTAAGTTTAAGGAAGTTGGCCAAAAGAAATCATAGCTTTTTATAATTTCATGACATTATGTGACATTAACATCTGCTTCGGATGTTTTTGTCCAGATACGGACGGGTTTACGCCACAGCTGCAGATCCTTATCACCACTCAGTTGGACCAACGACAACATATGGAGTTGGTACAATGGTGAGCCCAGTCAATACACTCACAGCCTCTGGTGAAAGCTCTGGTTGCATCCACAAAGTACAAACATCTGTTTTATTGTTTCTGTCAACAGGCCAGTTTGTACAGAGGAGGATACAACCGTTTCACCCCATACTGAGACACCCAGCGGGAGGGAGACGCCTCTCTTGAACGCTGGGACTGGCTGAAACGTGGACGCTGCAAGACAGGTTATGAGATTCTTAAACTTGGAAAATGTGGACATGGTTGACTCCTGTCTCATCACCACCTGTCCTCGGGAGACTAAAGAGACTGACTGAACTTCAAACTTCAATTTCAGTTTGAAGTTGTAAATACTGCAGGATTCATGTTACTATCCATTCTACTGATGAAAACATAGAAGAGGATGTTAATATATAGGCAGTTGCTTAAACCCTTTAATGGATTATTGTTTTCTGAT
Organism: Ctenopoma multispine; assembly: GCA_034779795.1. Taxonomy (NCBI): domain Eukaryota; kingdom Metazoa; phylum Chordata; class Actinopteri; order Anabantiformes; family Anabantidae; genus Ctenopoma; species Ctenopoma multispine. The sequence continues at coordinate 9,518,320 of JAUYWH010000008.1, read as the reverse complement.
TTTAAAGTATTTAAGTATTGATGCAGCCAGATGGTTAACCAAACAGAAGGAAAACCAACTGTGCAACTGTAATAACTATTTTTGTGATTAATATCTTGGAAGTCTTTTGAAGTTTCATAGGTTGATTTGTACAAAAAAGATTTTGTACAATGTTAAATGACTTATTTTTGATGATGATTATTTTACTAAATCTCTGTTTCAGTGCATGTGTGTTTGTGTGTGTGTGTGTGTGTGTGTGTGAGTGTGTGTGTGAGCATATGAGTGAGGTTAAGCATCACTGTTCAGTTATCAGGACTGAGAGACAGCTGTGACACTGGTATCATTATTACAAACACAGAAGTAACATTTGGCTGGAGGTATTTGGGATTTCATTTATGTTTTTTCTAACAATCTACCTCTCATACTGTAAATTTTTAGCTTTTCATTGTCTTTTTCTGTATCTGTGATTTTTGTTTCTTTGGTTTCTTCTTTACTTTTCTGCTCATATATTCTGACTAACACGATCTACTTTATGTTTCAGACTCTATACCTCACTATCTAGTGAGCCTAACGCCTGCTCATTTCTCTTCTACTCACCCAGGGTAGCTTTATTTTAAACCCTGTTTTATATTCACACCACTGGGGAGTGCAGTAGGATGCAGTGTTTAGCTGCTGGATTCACCTTTTACTTTTATCTTTCCTCAGTGTTTTCTCTCTCCTAGAACTGCTGACGACTTCTTGACTTGTGTTGATTATTTCCTCTTCCTTTTCTTTTGTTTCTGGTGCGCTCTTTGCTGCTGTGCTTAAATAAAACCGTTTTCACTCTCTTCTTTTCTTTACTTCTTTATTGATTCTGGTGATTTTTCCATTCTGTTTTCGTTTCTTGTTGCTCTTTGGGCTTTTGCCAAGAAGAAAGAAACTCACCAGTGTTAATAATTGTCTATGAAATCAGCGGTGAACACACAGTCTTTATTGAGAATGTGTCTGGATTGTTCCCATTCTGCTTCAAAGAGCAACTGGAGCAGCATTCTTTCCTCTACATACTCGCTCTTCTTCATGTACCCCTCCAATTTAAGTTTGTTTACTTTTTTCCTCACATCCTTCTTTTCTTTCTAGCGATTTATTGCTGCTTTTTTCCTCCTGCTCTGCACCACTGTAGAAAACTCTGTCCTGTATTTACTTTCTGCACTTCCTGAACTAACTTTATTTCTCTGACTTTCTTTCTGCTTTTGAATTAGCGCTGCGTAACTTTTTCTTTCTGCATGTTGCATGATCTCTCTTCTGCTCCTGTTGCTTTATTGTTCTGCTAGCTTATGCTCCTCTTCTACTTTCTATGCCATATATTTCTTATATCTTTTAAGCTTTAGGCTTTAAGCTAAGTTTTTCAATTAATTTTTACTCTTTATCTATAGTAGTTGTTCTCTTGATTTTTTTGGCTTTAAAAACTTCCTCTAACTTGACCTCCAGGCATTTTTTTTTTTTTTTGAACCTAATTCCAAAATTGTAGATTTAAGACACGTCATATTTAATGGTGAATGTAATGACAAACTTTTTGTCATTTGCCAACATATAATGAGATTTAAAGGTAACAGTTCTTACAGCTGTTATATTGGATTTATGAAGATTTTTCTTATTAAACATAACACCTTATTCTGGGTCATGAATAATGAGGTTATTTTTTTCCTTCTTCTTACTTTTAGCTTTCCTCTGTTCTCCCTCATTAGTGCATGCAGCCTTGTTAATTTCTACATTTTTAGCTTTTCTTCCTATTAAATATTTTCAAGTTTTTTCCTTCTTCTGATCATTACCCCCCCCCCCTCCATTTGCTGTGTTGATCAAAAATGTCACTGGATAAAATGAAACTGGTTCATTGTGTCATGTAATCATGCAGATATTGTTTTTAAGTCTTGCGGTGTAACAGGTGTCTCTCACTCCATAGTTATAACATTTTAAATAAACTTTCTATGTAAAACTCAACTCAGTTCTGTGAAGTTACATTTTTATCTGCTCAAATACTTTTGTCCATGTACCTTTACATCCCTCAGTCCTAAATTAAAAACCACTGACAGTAGGTGCCCTTTATATTTGAATTTTATTAGATTTTTTTTCAAAAGGTTATGTACATAATATTTACAAAATGGCAGTTTATCATATCAGATCTGTAGAGGTGAAATGAGGGACAGGGAGGAGGCATTGCAGATAAGTCTTCAGTGGTTAGTGAGCTGCAACATAAACTGCAAAAGCACTGCAGACAATACAATACTTACTAGTGAGAGTGACTAGTTGCGCACGGCAAATGTCACAAACATACCCAACATAAGAGAAGATAAGAATGCAAAGAACAAATACTGGTTAAAGATTCGTAGGAGAACGTAGAGGACAGCATGCAGGAGAAAGAAAAAGAAGAGTAGGAGAGAAAAGAAACTAAAATGAAGACGAGTTAAAGGGTAAATGGACACAGCTGAAGTAAGAGATGTGGGAATTTTATCAGAGTGAAATATTGAGGAAGGAATTACAAAAACCAATGGAGGTAAACAGTAACATGAGAGCAAAAAATACTGAAACATGACTCAGGCATTGGAGGAAAAAACATCCAGAATGAAAATGTGTTAGTTTTCTGGGGTGAAATTTCTACTTAAAAAAAAAGAAAGAACAAAACAAACAAAAAAAAGCAACCATCCTGGGCTGTTTCAACCAGAGACATCAGATGTGCCCTGTATAAAAGGTTTACACTTATACAAGGCAACAGCAAACAACCAACTGCAGCAGTCAACAAGTCACATGTGGAGAACTCAAAGGTAACTCTTAGCATGGGAGCACACACCAGCACTTGTCAAATAAGAATCTTGGCTTAAACACTAAGAAACAAAAGTTACTAAGTGTAGATGGACTGAGAATAACAATTTGTTCTGTAAGTCCAGATGCATTTTTTTCGATGTAGGATAAAACTCTCAGAACAAGGCTCTAACTACTCTGCAACCAACTTAGGCAAATTGATCCATGAAATAAAACGCTAACACTGTAAATAATCTTAAATATACTAAATAACATTTCACTAGCAAACAACTGCAGTTATAATAAAAAAGCAAATGCATCTGGACAAACAGAAAACAGCACATTGTGACTGGTGAATATCAAACATTGTGTAAAAATAAAGCATTGTGTTACAGACATATTGAAATATTTGGATTATTAGCAAATCACATTAGCAGCAGATCAACATTTCATTATGTGAGGCTCCCACATATATTATCAGCTGGGTGGCTTCAACTTGAGTGGGTCAAACCAAGACTGACTGCTCACAATTCACTCTCTCCGGCTGGCGTCTGGAGGAGGTTCACCCACTTTTCACTCCATGTACTCCTGCAATGCAGCAGAGCTACGAGCTGAAGAACGAGAAGTCTGGTGGTGTGTGAGAGGAGGGAACAGCAGAGAGGACAGGGGATTAGGTAGATGAAGAGGGAAGAAAGAAAACATGTTGAGATCACTACATTCATTTACAAATAATTTGCAATAATGGTTAATGCTGAACAGACTGAAAAATGTGATTATCCAGGTTTGTCAATTTGACAGGTTCAGCAAAGAAAGTGTTCACATCCCTTGAATCTGAGGATGACATTCTGCCAAAATAAGGTTTGAGAACTGATGTTTCACCACTATGCCAAGAAAAATTCTCTCACCCACTATCTGCACTGTGTTTAGACAGGGGACACATTCAACCCAGACCTGTCCACATTTACATTTACATATTCACATGAATGGTCTTAAGAGTTGTTTTTTTTTTTCAAACCCAGAGAGAAAGGGGAAAAAACAATTCCCACTTACCCATGTGTGGAAAAACAAAAACAAAACCTAAGCTCTAACTGAAGAAAAAAAAATTCAGTGCAATATAATACAATATTTACAAAAATACACTCTGTAGACAAGTCAACAAGTAGATTGTACAGAAAGCCTGCATCCCCTCGTGTTCTCCTTAGTTACACCCAAGCCCTAATTACATCAGGCTGAATATTTCTACAGTTTTACCTAATACTGTTTAAAAATATATATGAGGAACAATGTTAACCTGCATTTCCAGTTTGAGCATAATCATTCTGTATGACGTCCAAAATTACAGGACACATTGGTCAAAGTTTACATTTCCTGGTGTTAACAAGCAGTCTAACCACTACCACTTGCAGCACTGTGACAGATCTTTTCCAACTCATTATGTAACACAACAATATGCTAGATTCTGAAAAACACAAACCTAGAAATGAATGAATCAAAATCAAACCTGAGGATTTCACTACAACTCCACTGCCACTTAGAGGAACTGGTCTATACACTAAAATTAAGTTACCACTGCAGCTTTTTTTAGAAAATTATTTTATGCATACAGCGAAAAAAACACTCAAATCTTCCTTTTCATTTCATTACTTTCTACACTGGCTTAAAAGTCAGAATTTGCTTTAAATACTTTATCATATGACATTCAGACAGCAGCGTTTACCTGTCAAGTTACATTTCTGGGAACTTTCTGACATCTTTTAGCAATTTGTGAAATTGGTTATGGAATTTCCATTATCTGTCCAATATAAACCTATAGGTTTTCATAAACCTGTTTGCAGCTACACATTTGTTTTCCTTTTGTCAAGAGAAAGGCCAATACTGCTGTCTAAAAAACACAAGATAAAAAACATTTAATACAGAAGAAATGTGCAATATTATCTCTGTTGTGCGATTATCCACCTTCTTCCAGAGAAGTCCTTTAAATATCTCTTACCAGCGTTATACCAGAGCCAGATGTAGTATACAAACCACTTGTTATTCCTTTGTGTAGAAGCAGCACATTTTCCTCGATGATCCACCACACAGAATTTCAGCTGTATTTGGTTGAAGCTTAGCTTCTGAGCAACCACTGATGACTTTTGATGTTAACACAGATGGAAGGTGGGCTTCATCGCTGCAGTTGTTGCTGTGTAGACTGGAATATAATCAGATTCCTTCTGTGCCTCTGGGCACCTTGATCGTGAAGATGGGGCTGCTAATGTGTGGACAAGTGAAGAAACAGCCTTGATGAGGAACACCTGCCTGTATCCTTTTCTTATATACAGTCAATGATCAGTGGATTAAGACTTCTTCCTGATGATGGCCATCTACTAGTTGTGACCAATGAATAAATACTACATTTCTAAATCAGGAACACGACTTTAGACTTGGGTCCATGCTTTTACTGGCTTGGAACAGGATGAACTGCCAACTGTAGATACACAGACGAAACAGGACGGAGGGCAGGACATACAAACCACCACGTCTTCTTTGGATAAACTGCTGGCTCTTCTCTCTGTATCATCCCACAGTCTCTAAGAAGAAACTATAACATTGACTTGCTTCCAAGGACTTAAACTGCAGACAGTTGGGAAAATGACTTGAAGAAGCATTTTCCTTTTCCTTTTGATTGATAAGGCCTGAATCTTCAGGTCTTGACGCTGTTGACTTGAGGAAGGAAAAACATAACAGAACACTGTTAGCTTTGACATCTGAGGGGGGTAAATGAACAGGAACCAAGAGGTTTAACTGCTTCACTGATCGTGTGATGTGATGTCTGTCAACAAGGTGGGGCTACATGATAAAGTTTTCTGGCATCAAGAACATACTCAAATAACTTGGGTACTGGAATAACTTGCAATATTTGAGTGACAGTGTGTGCAGATAGTTTCTCTCATGTTTAAAATGGGTCTTATTGGTGTCTGTAAAATACTGCATCTCAAACCTAGGCCTTTCTGGCATGTATCTCTCTCACTGGGTTGACGTTAGGCTAACACTACTCTATCCTAACTGGCTGAGGTGTCTGAAGTGCAATGCACTGACTATGCAAGGATCTATGATGGTCCCTTATTGTCTCCCTGCACTGTACCACCCCCCCTTCGCCACCCTCTCAGGAGGCAGCCAAAGAAGCTGTGCTGGCTTTGCAGTCTATCTTATAGGGATCAGAGGGGGTGAAGGTGACACCTAAACTAGTAAGAAATGTCATACAGGAGTCTAAACAAGGGAAACCCAGAGTGGACTGCACATACTGCACTGGCAAGTCGGGCCGGAACCTGCAAACACACAACACACAAAGTGATCAGCACAGATGTTGTAAAAATATAAAATTAACAAAAAGACGTATCAGTAACGTAACTTACGTTTTGACTATGGCCCGAAGTGCAACTTTTCTTTCCCTTTCTACAAATTTGTCAATGAGGTATGAAGCCATGCGTGGGGCTTCCAGGTAGAGCTTAAAGAAGCGGCGATAGTTTCCTAACGCCCAGGCAGCACGGAGTGCTAGTGCATGAGCCACACAATCTTCTGCCCGCAGCGCTGGAGTCAAGTACACCAACTCAGTGGTCAGATCTGTGATAAATGACTAAGATTAAAATGCGGAAGGAAAATATGTAAAGGGACAAAATTTGCATGTGGTGAGTCATAGAGGAAAAAAACAAACAAGTTGAACATACCTCCAGAGTTTTTAGTGAAGATATAATACAGCAATCTATAAGCTGTAAACTCTCCTATGTTCTCTGAGGGATTGTCCTTATACAGGGCTTTCAGCTGGGTCTGGCACTGGTTAAACTCTTCATGGTCTCCCTAAACACAGTAAACATTTTGCTAGTATAATGAAATGTAGTTGAATGAAACATACTTGAGGAAAACAGACTCACCTTTTCCAGAGCAATGCGTGCATGACACTCGTACACTTCCACTGTGAAGTCAGTACGAATCCCTTGAACCTGCACAGTGACAGCGAAAGGGAAACATGAAAATAATGAAGAAAGAAATGCTCACACATCAGCACTGTAAAACTATAACATTACCAACCGTGAGGTCCTGTCGTATGGACTTCATTTGTTCACAGGCATAGGTGTAGTCCTGGTGAGTTTTCCAGTGAGATTTCACAGCCTGCAGAGATTTTCTTAACACCTGGGTGGAAAAGAGTCGAGAAAGAAGAAAGCCTTGATTTTGGAAGTCTGTGATAAAACATACAGTGTACACTACCAGTCAAAAGTTTGGACACATAGGAATGACCATGTTTGTGAAAGAAATGCAGATTTCATAACCTCAAATTGATCAGAATGAATGTGTAGACTAATGTGTGTTCATATTGTAAATGACTATTATAGCTGAAAACAACTGTTTTTTTAAATGGAATATTTACATAAACATACAGAGGCCTAAGTTCTGAAAACATTAGTACCGTCTTCCAATAGCATGCTGCGTTTGCTAATGCAAATGTATTAATTTAAAAGGATAACTGATCATTAGAAAACCATGTGCGATGATGGTAACACAACTGAAGACATGTATCTTTTCATGAAAAACAGGGTAATTCCTATAAGTGTCCAAACTTTTGACTGGTAGTGTACTTGTTACACTTTGTTTCTCATAATCAAACTCAATTCTAAAGTATTTCCAAGATATAATTATTTTTAAGGTAAGGTGGCTGTATCCCCAGTGATAACAAACATGTAAAACTACAGCAAAAAAAGATTAAGCAGACTGACAGAAGACTACAACTTACCAGCACAGGGCGCACAGTGGAGGGATCAGGGGCGCAGGTGAGCCTCAGGTAAGACTTGGTGATGTCTTGACAAGTTCCCACAATGGGGCAGTCCTCCCAGCTGAGGCTCTCCTGTGTTCCATCAGGAAGCTCCAGGGCATTGATGGAGAGAACCAGTGGTTCTGAACGAAGCTGCTTGTGAAAACGAGCTGCTCTGCTTTGCTTCTTGGCTTCTCGATTGGGGTCATGGAAATCCAAACCAGCATTCCCGCCTTTCCTCTTCTTTCCAACAGCTGTATTGGAATCTTCCATGTTCCTGGAAGAATAATGAAAATGTTGTTTAAAAGCTATCCCTGTAATATAAGCAATTCTAATTAAAAAGTCCTATTATAGGTTTATTCCAAAACACGGGGGGCCTGATTTATATAACATATTTATCAATTTACCGTCTTCCTCTGTTGGCTTTTCCTCCTCTTCCTCGCCCTCTCTCTCCACCTCCTCGTCCTCTGTCCCTATCATTGCCACGGCCACGTGCTCCTTTCTGATTTCGTCTTGACAGCTGAGGTCGGAGGTCACTAGAGATACTGCTGTCTGACTGTGAGCCAGAATCACTGGGAGGATATAAAGAGACAGATCCTCATTCAGAAAGGAAACACAAAAGAATGTTTAGAGTCGCAAAAGAAAATATTGGAGAGCATTATTTTACCTTCGCCTGTGCCTTTGGTTGCTGCGGTCTCTATTTCGGCTGTGTGAAGGGGATGGTGAGCGAGAAGAGGAACGGGAAGAACTTGAAGATGGGCTCCTTTGAGAAAATATATTCCTGTAGTTGCCCAATCTGTGTCCACCTCCCCTGCCTCTTGAAGCCGCAGCCACTGTACTTCCACCGCAGCTAATTGAGCCATCAGATCCCCTTTGAGGGGGGACAGCTTCCCAACGAGACTGCTTGACCTTTAGTCTAATAAAAAAAAAAAAAAAGTGTTAATCTGCATGCAATATTATCAACATAAACAGCTCTACACAGCAAAGAAATTATGGGTGTATTCCTAGCTAAAGCCATTTGAACATATAGATTGTTCTGAAAAGCTAACAATTTATACAGACCAGGAAAATAACACTACTAAACTCACTCTGGCAATGGCTCACGAGTCCAGTCAATAGTGTAGGCAGAGCCATCTTTTAATCTGTCTTGCAGGACTTCCTTCAACACCTTCTCTGTGCGATCTTTGTCTTCCTCTGTCTCGCAGGCTGTAAAACAGCGCTGCACATACTCCTTCATGGCTTGAGGCCAGTCCTGGGGTCTGGAGAAAAATTATTTTAAACGAACACATTATTCACAAAAGAAAAGGAAAAAGTACAGAATATGTGGAGACAAAACCAGTTCTCACCGTGTCTGAGCACCCATAGGTGGAGCACTGGCAGTAGCTGTGGAGGAAGGAGTTGGATTCAGTCCTGAGGGTTGCTCGCCTGGTGGGAAGGTCTGACTGGGGACTGGAGAACACTGAACCTGATAGGGTCTCTTGGGAATATTGAACTTCACAGAAGATGTCCCAGGTGCCTCTGCAAAGAAGAAAAAATATGCCGTTTCTGGTACATTTAAAAGGAATAAACAAATATTCTGGACAAAAACACATTGCCCTCTGCAGTCAATGATCCTTTAATCTTTAGTGACATTACAGTAACTCTGCAGAATTTAACATGTCTGAAAAAAGTACGTTTTTACAACACTCAAATAATAAGACAGAAACAGTCATTGAAATAGTGTAATGTGTGAGAACACACAAATATATATATATATATATATATATAGAATAGACTTTATTGTCATTGTACAATAAAGGCTTTATATATATGTAAAGACGGTAAATCTTACGTTTCATGCGGTGCCACAGTTGTTGTCCTTGTTTTTGATTTTTGTTTTTGTTGGCCTCTCCTCTGCCTAGCCCTGGAAGATACTGGCCTGGCTGCTGGGAGTTATTCTGAGAGGTCTGATAATTGCTCTGGGCCTGGAAGCCCTGACCATAGTTAGGCCTTCCCTGGGAATGATTGTAGACTTGCATTTGGTTGGGGTCACCAGGTGGATAGGGCATGGAGTTGTTGGTACTGTAAGCATTTTGTGATGGAGGAGGGGGATACTGGGAATTGGGTGGGGGAGGAATGGGTGGGGGTGGAGGAGGAGGGGGTTTCTCTGAGGTGGTTGGGCTCTGGGGTGGCTGGGGAGTAGCAGGGGGAGGAGGCTGTGTCTGGGAGGGGTAGGTCGGAGACTGGTCTTCCATTCCAGGTACTGGAGGGGGCTATAAGAAGAAATAGAGGAAAACGCAATTTAAAGAGAAAAAACAACAACAAAAAAACAAAAAACAAACAGATTCTGCACAGTAGATTGCTGCACATTACACTACATAAGAATTTAACAAAAATGTCCTGCTGCTTTACCATTACAAAAAGAGTACATATAAAGAGGGCTGATAGCATCACTGTGCATGTGTAATGACAAAGGTATTACTTCATCAGATATTGGAACTTCTAACTTTCAACTACTAATGGGGTCAGAAACAGTAATTAATCAATTTGATCAATAACAATATTCATGTAACTGGGTCTATAAATAACTAAAAATTCTTTATTTTCACTAAAAAAATTTAGTATTTTATAATTCAAAATCTTATTTTGTACCTGTCCATTAGTGGTTGGTGCTCCTGGGTAAGGTCCTGGGGGTACACCATACTGACTGGGTGGATATGAAGCCCCAAACTGGAAATTCAGAAAAAACCTGCTTTGTAACCCACAATTGACCACTTATTCCCATGGTTATGTGTAGAACCTTATTCTAATCCCTCTGCCTCATATTAAATTTTAGATCAAATTAGGCATATTATGCACTAAAAGTGTTACCACAACAATTAATGCAAACATGCATTTGCATTAATTGTTATTAATGGTAGGTATTGATAAGAACAAAGATCCTGTCTGTACTTACTGGAGCCATAGGGTAGTAGTAGTTATAGGGATATGTGTATCCAGAGTAGTGCTGCTGAGTTTGCTGGTACCATGGATAGTACTGCTGTTGTTGCTGAGCAGCAGAAGAGTCAGTCACTGCTGGCTGAAATTGACCCGCCTGGAATGACACAGATGTACATACCACCTTTGTATTATAAACCAAATCAGAGAGGAAATCATTAGCAGGGACACAATACAGCAAGACCACAAGTTCATTTTAGATAACTAATACCAAACCAACCCTAGATAATAAACTAATCAGAAGAATTTCAAATTATTTTCCCATGTAAAAGTCTAATATATCAGATGGCTAATGACATCCAATACTGTCCAATAACGTTGCTGATAGTTTTTCCTATTTTCATTGTGTTTTTCTGTGTCTCAGATTACAATTGGATCAATCAAAATTATTTGCAATGGCAGTTATAACATAGATGGCTACACACAAAGAGATAAAAGCACACCTCTGCTGTGGTCCGACTGGCCTGAGTAGTCTTAGCAGAGCTCTGACTCTTGCTAATGGATGCTAGCGCTTGTCTTGCTTTCTCCCATTCTGGATTTTCGTGAACCTGCCCATCTCCAGCAGCACCATAGGACCTGTCATCAACACAAGGACATTAGTCAAGTATTGATAAACACACACAAAGTTAATGACACATAATATAAGCCTATGACTCTTGATACGGGTTAACAGACATTTAATAATTGAGCATTAGAGTAAAGAGAGTTGGTCCCATTGCATTTCTTACACTGCAGGTATCATGTCCTCGATACTTTAGTTCATTGTGTGCAAACGTTAGCTTATTATCATCTACGCTGGTTACACAAAGCCCTATCGTCAATATCGAAATATGACTATGAAGACTATAAGCTAACAATCTGAACAGCCAACAAGAGATAACGGATAGCTTTTAACCACCGGCCTGTACTTAGCTGTGTGCTAACACTCGTCAATAACTTGACCTGAACCGACAATTTACTAAGACTACAGCAGTGACAGCTCCATCGCTAATTTTAACATATGTTGGCGTATCTATTGTTTTAAAGTTATATTCGTTCAATATCACACTGACTTGGGTGTCTTCTGTAGCCAGAAACTGCGACCTACCAGTTAGCTGTAGGAGTTGCTTGTGTCGTGTTGGCCGCCATTTCAGCACTGATTAATGCTAGCGTCAGGCAGCGGACGCCAGTGCAGTTGTTGGCTAGCTAGGCTAGCTGGACTAACGTCGTTAGCGTTAGCGGTCCTGCTACAACTAAAGGTAAACAAGATGAAGTCCAACACAACGGTCAACTGTCTGTTTACAGGAAAAAACGTTAGTAAGGTTACCTAGCCTGAACAGTCTAACTTTAACACAATTTAAATAAATATACAAATTAAATGATGAAATGATCACAGCATGTTTTCCTATTTCTTCGTGAACAACCAACTTCGTCTGTCCAGACTGTGGAGATACAAAATGGCAGATAACGTTAAGTAAAACGTTTCGAGTCAAGTGACGTTATGTCGCTACGTCTAAGATGTTTTTTACCCCATAGTAAATTTTCTCAGGCAGAAAGTCCATCCATGAAACGCCCATCTTTTGCACCACCTCCTACAAACTGGACCAATCAAGTGTCGAGCTTTAGGTTTACGCCATAGCCTTATACGGCTATTAGCCTGTCAATCATAACAAAATAGGGTTTGAAATGCCTGAGAGACTAAACGCAGGGCTTAAGCTCACAGTGTTTTCACTGTGTATTTAACTTTCACGCTGAACTTAGTGAGGACAAGAAACTATTATTATTAATAATAATAATAATTTCTGTAGAATCTTCAGTTAATAAAATTAATCTCAAAATCAACTCCTGTTATCAGTTCATTTGTCGTAGGCCTATGACTATTTGTGCAACACATTTATTTAATATGATAACAGTATTTAGCATTTCACCTGCTCAACACAACGTGTTTTTTACTAAATGTCACTGTACGTTTCTTTAATATATCAGTATTATTATATTTTAGGCATGTTCACTGATTATGGTAAAGCACATGTTTTACTCTCTACTTTCCTGTGAGGCACATACAGCTGCAGGATGTGTGTTTGTGTTTTCTGTGTGTGTGTGTGTGTGTGTGTGTATGTATGTATGTCTGTTACAGAGAAGAGAGTCATTTCCTGTCGGAGAGTCTCTCCCACACTCGGTCCTCCAGATTTCTGCAGTGTCTTTGGAGTAAAAATGATATTACCAACTGTCGTGAGGTTCGGGACTGTGTAGAATATTTTACCCTACAGCAATGAACAATGTCTTAGCTTAAAGTCCTCCTGAGACCAATGTAGTACAAAATGAAAATAAAAAACATTATACATTTGTTCTTAATACTGACATATATTATAGGTAAATACTATAATCCTGAATGGAGTACCCAAAATCTACAAATTAAAATATTTTTGTGGGCATAAACTAAGTTCAGGTTTCAAATAAAATACTGTATTAACTTTAATTTCCTGTCCATTTCTCGTAGAAAATGAAATCACCTGTCTGCTGAATGAATTATTTGTTCATTGTTGCCTTGTTGGTTACATCATTGCACAAATACGTTTAGCATTTGTGAAAGGATCTCACAAACAATGACTCACCATAAATACCTGGGGCTTGGTAACGCTTCTGTTTCCTTAAGTCACAAGAGGAAGCTGGACAATACGGACTCATTAAAAGTATCTTGACTCCACTGTTGACTTGTAATAAAGTTCTCCTATCTTTTGTAAGAATATTCCTGACTAACTGGTTGTGTATTGTAAGTGAATGAATGTGGAGTTAATGTGAGGTAATTATGCATCAGAATAACACCCTGCAAAAATATGCTGCTGTCAACAAAGTGGTGAATTCATAAAGGACAGTTTCAGTATGACATTAAATTTGCACGCTGCACTGGAATCAAAACAACTAAAAGTCCAGAGGTTTCTTTATTTATTTTCCAGTTAAAGGATTTCTTGAAGAGCTTATGCTTATCTTATTTGAGGGTCTAAGAGCAGAAGATGTAAAGTCCACTGAGGTACATTTTCAATTGATTGTCGGTAAGAATGAATTGTATTTTTCAGTTGTTCACTCCTTCACTGTTACATTTTAATACTTTTTAACTGGATATTTATACACATAAACCTTATTCACTCAAACATCCAGTCAACTACACAAGCGTCATCGTTGTCTAATCATGTCTAACAATCTGCTCTGTTTAGCAGCAGTCTGTGGAAAGTTGTCTGTTGGTCTCGTTTATATTTGACTATGTCTGGTAAAGTCGACAGCACTTTGATCCAGCTCTCCCCAATAACTGTCGCGTCACTTCCTCGCCCCATGCCCATCCCTTTGGAAAAAAAACGAAAATTCACACATAGACAAACGACGGCGAGAAAAAGAGCGAGGGAAAAGTCGAGAGGGAAGCGAAAGCAAAAAGCCAGATGAAAAAAGCTGGATAGTGAGGAGGGAGCCAACCAAACACCGGAATACACGCTTTAAAGTAAGTTTTTCATACTTGTTGAATGTTCTGGTTACGCGCATTCAGCCAAAATGATTAGTTCACTTTTACCTTGATCCAAAGGTGCTCAGTGCTTTATCAGTAAGTGTTGCCTTCACGTGCTCTTCGTATAAGTTATAAAGCATATATAGAACTACTATGAAAGACAAATGGATTATTATGGAAAGTATTGAGGGTCGGGGCCAGGCCTGTAACTTAAGCCCCCTCCCCTCCCAGTTCTAGATTACACACATGAAGAAACAAAGAGAACAATTTCTCAAATACATTTGTACATTTTTGTAGTGCATAATGAAATTATGAAGGTGTCTCAGTCTGAGAAACATTATCAGATATATGGCGTAATATCGGCTACCACTTAATGTAATAATTATTAATCAGACTGTGTTGGCCTCAACAGAAATAGTTTTGTTATGCTGACTTCTACATGAGAAGCCCACAAAAACACAACTCAGATGCATTTTCTGTAAAGACATTTACTATGATACATTCTAGGTTAGAGAAAAGTATGTGATGGTTGCCTGTGTGTGCTTCAAGTACAAGTCTCAGCATGGCCTTCACATACAAACCAGTGCCAAAATACTCAATGGTTTCCCACAGATTGCACAACATGCTGCCCTGTCTTATCAGGAGGCTTGACTGGGACTCCTCAGCTTAGTTTTATGTGTTGTCTTGTATCTGGGTTTGAATCCACTGAAATTGAAAAAGCCTGGTGTCTTTTTGTGTGGAGTGTGTGTGTTCTTCTTGTGCATGTGTGGGTTTTCTCTGGGCGCTCTGGCCTCCTCCCGCAGTTTAAAGACATGCAGTTAGGTTTACTGGTGACTCTAAATTACCCATAGGTGTAAATGTTTGTCTGTCACTATATGTCAGTCTTGTGATAGACAGGCGACCTGCGTCTTCCCCAATTACACCAGTGATTTGCTCTAGCACCCTTGCAGTTAGCAGTTAGAGTAATGGATAGATGGAATGATGTTGTTGTCTCATTTGTTTAGTATTGTGTATTTCAATCACAGTTCTATCTCTTCTGCACAGTCATGCCACTTCACAAATCATCCCGGGGCCCTCGCCTGGACCCCACCATGATCTCAGCCCCACTGGGTGACTTTCGCCACACAATGCACATTGGGAGGGGAGGTGATGCCTTTGGAGACACCTCCTTCCTGTCCACTCTTGGCCCCAGTCCAGCCAGCCCTGAGCTGGGGAGTCCAACGATCATGCCAGCTGCTGAACCTCAGGTGGAGATCAACCACAGTGATCTTTATACAGATGCCCCAGGAAGCCCCCAGAACAATGAGCTTCATCACTCCGAGTCAGTGTCTTCATTCACCCTGGATCTGGACCTGGATCTGGGTCCGTCTATGCTGGGAGATGTATTAGGGGTGATGGATGGATTGGGACTTGACTCCAATGAGGATGATGTGTTCAATTTGAAAAATGATAAATCCACAGTGGAAACAAAGCCAGGAAAAGTGGCTGTGGAAATGTCTGTGAGCATGCAGAATGAGCTTAATGGGAAGAACTTGGTTGGTCTGGATGGAAACCAGGTTTCAGATAGCAGGATACCAGAAGAGAATGGGATCAAGCCAAAGGGGCTAAGACCAAAAGTGAGATTCAGTGACAAACGAGAGGAGATAATTCGCCAGGCATCTGAAGAGGAAGAGGGTCAAGGCTTTGACCTCCAGGATGAGAATCAGCAGGTGTACCATAGTCCAACGAGGGGTGAGAGCGAGAGCCGCATAGGTGGAGGTGAAACTGAGTTCTCCAATCACAAAGCAGATTTGCCACCTAGTCCTGCTTCATCACATAGCTCAGAGTATGAAGGAGTCACCTCCCTGGACAGGAGGAGGGGGGACAGCTGCAACTCAGGGACCGATTCAGAAGAGGAGGAAGAGGAGGAGGAAGTTGGAAAAGGCTACACATTTGAAGATGAGTTTGATGATGAAATTGGCCTATAGGGTATTGGTATAGTTTCTCATGAAAACATATCTTTGCTGTCAAGTAAATCAAGTATACTGTATTTTTCCTTAACTCATCATTTCAGCATCATTTAAATGGGAGTAAACAAGAATATATGTGAATGCAAACTGGATTTTACAAGACTCAGTTACAGGTATACTGTCAAGATGATGTTGCTCAACTGGAAAAGACATTTTATATTTCATTTACAGGGGTAACAGATCTGCTAGAGACTGAATGCTGACCAAAGAAAATGTCATTTGGGTTATTACAGAGACAGGTTTGTAGCACTTTGAGTTACTTCGTTCACATGGAAGGTTTATCATACTGATGTTCAGTGGAGAGTTTGATTCAGGCTAAATGAATGATGCTCGCATTGTTAGTTTTTATACTTCTTATATATACCATCTGAAACGGACACACCAGGTGTTGTGTTTATCGAGCTTTATGTGCCTTAAAGGGAGTTGTATGCCTACATTATTGTACCCTGTGCTGTATCAGTGTCTTAATAGTTATTTCTTATATTGCATGGTTATTATAATTGCTACGTCATTTTTAAGCTTTGCAAACCAAACATCCACAGATACATTGTCAGAAAACTAAATGAACCTGTGTATAGTTGATTACTGTGAGTTTGGCACATTCCAAATCTGACAATGTTTCTCTGGTTCAGACCAAATAAGATCTGTGTGCAGTTATTTTGCATGTCTTCAAATCTTGGGTCTGTGGGAGTGAGCTGATACTAATATGCAAAGACAATCATGGGATTTAAATGTCAAATTGTAAATCACAACCAGCCAGTGTATTTTTGTACATGCTTTTTGCTTGTATAATGCTTGTACTTTAAAAAAGTATTTTATTTCACCATGCTGTAAATGGGAGAGGTCATTATGATCATCTGTGGAAAATGCTGATTGAAACACATTAACATGTGATTTGATAAAGATTACAGAGAAAACAATAAAACTTTTATTGGGATTTAAAAATAATTACCAACCCTGGCTTTTTTCTTAGGATTTGTCTCCAGGGCAAAACTGGAGCCAAAAGGAATAGTATTCACTGTTCAGAGTGAATTTGAGGATCTAAAGACCTGAGCGGTTCAAGAATTAAATATGGTGCACTATAATATTTTATTTACATCCCTTGCTAACACAATGCAGTCTATGAGACCTAAAAAATCCTCCCTTTATAAAAGTTATGTTCAGTTTTAACTGTTTTAGAGAGGCGTTGATTCATTGGATTGTTTGGTCATTTTAGAGACTGTGTTTCATTCATTGTACAGAGGGATGTTTGTGTTTTTATACAATAGTGTTGTAATAGTGAGGCTGGGCTAAATAACAAGAACACATTCATGTTTAGATGATTTCCTGTAGGACTAGTTTAAGGCTGTCTAGTTTAGTGATGTGTACTTAAACTGCCAACTAAATGTATAGTGTCAAAAATTCCTACACTGGATCAAAATTCTGTCTTATTAGGCATTTAAAGTACATTTTTAACAATTTCACAGTGAAGTTTGTATTTTAAGTGACATCCTGCAGACTGTTATATAATGAGTAGCAGACTTTCATAGTCATTTCCTAAAGTAATTATGTATTTTCTGTCTTTATAACTAAACTAGAAATGGAACAGAAATCCTATCTAGATTATTAGATATTAGACGTTTATTATCTAAACTAATTCAGGTAAAGACAACAATTTTTTAAAACATTTTATTTGAAGCATGCAGGAATGGCTGTCTAATTAACACATCTGTAAAACTTACAGACTGAAATTTTAATAGTAAAGATAACACCATATTGTGCCTACGCAGACCAATAAATGTCAAAAATAAGAATTATTACCTACACAACTAAATTATGTACATTATTACAAGTTCCTTAATGATGAAACTTGAGTTTACGGCTCATTATACAATATATGAGAAATTGCAAAACAGTGTTTCTTTCTCAAGTGCACACGCGTGCGCGCACACACACACACACACGCGCGCGCACACACTACACAGATATTGTCCGGAACACGTTGAACCCTGACAGAGCCGTGGAGATCATTAAACCAGGTATCTGTGAGTGCCAGTGAATCTCCTTAATCTCTGACTGCCCCTGGTGCAGGAATAGCAGTTGGGGGGGTAAGTCCTTCACCCCCTCCACCTTGGCACCCACATCATTTGACTCCACAGAAAGATCCCACTGGCTGACGATGTCGTCCGCTCCAGAGGCGGCAAACACACTTGAGTCCATGGGGCTCCACTCCACTGACGTGATGGGAGCGCCGTGCTGCTTGAAATTGGCAACGGGCTGCCCAGTCTAGAGGTACAGGTGACACAAGACACTTTCTGTTTTTTCTGCTTTGCTTATGTTTCAGACTGTAGCTCTTGCCCAGATACCAAATAAGCTTATTTCCAAAAGTGTCCAATTATTTCTAAATGCAAATTAAAATGAATTGTAGTTGAAGGGAGGTGACAGTACAGTAACGGTAATTATGTATTATTGGGTCACAGGCATTAAACATAATTAGTTAGGTGCAGCTGCCAAACTGTGATGATTTGAAAGATAATATGATACCAAACAATAAGAACTTCACTTTGTGTCAAACAAGTAATAAATCACTAGTGTACAGTTGTCAGCTAAATGTTTTTTCACCAGTGGAATGATTTATTAAAAGGGATTTTTAATAACTTGTTTTTTTTTTACCTTAAACTGTCGCAGGTCCCATACTTTCAGAAGGCCATCATCTCCTCCCGACAGCAGGAATGGTTCTGTCCTGTTCCAGCTGATCACATTGACGTCTGACGAATGAGCTTTGTTGGCGGAGAGCATTGAATTGGGCGGTGCACGGATGTCCCAGATACGAATAGACTGGTCCACTGAACAAGATGCAAAAACCTGGGACAAATGACATAACACACATTAAACTTTAAGACTTCTGGGATAAAGAATTTACAGAATTTGTTTTCCCTAAAAAGCGAATCACAGTATTTCTGTTTTAGGCATCAACTAATCTCAGACTATAAAGTGCATGTGTAAATGCCAAGAACTAGTTTGGTGACTTCTCTGCAAAAACAACGCATAGCATAGTTTAGTAACAACAGTTTAATAGCTCATAGCAACAGGAGATGTTTTTAAAGTCAATATAAGCAATTAATTTCCCTCACCTGTAACCACCCCTCACTTTTTGTTTCACACAAGCACCTGTAAAATCACTTTCTTTTATTAATCCTCTGTACCTGGAATGTCTTAACAGTTTAGGGGGGGTACTCCAGCTCTGAGGCCGTCGTGTGGTTAAGGAGAACATGTAACATGCATGTCGAAAGCTTAAAATGCACATTTGAAGGTGGGCGGAAATGCACAGAAATACCGAAAGGTTTTACCCAAATGGGTTTGGACCAGGGTGGATACCGCAGTGAGGAGACAGTGCTGAACACTGATTACCATCTACTGCCCATATACAGTATGTCACTATTATATCTACAAACGTACTGTTGCTTCAGTAGGCGACCACTGCAAATCCTCCACAGATTTGCTGTGGGAGCTGAAAGGTCGCTGGTCAATCTGCCATGAAGTTCCTCCTTCCTGTGGCTCCCACACATGGATATTTTTTCTGCAGTCTCCACTGACAAGGCGTCCTGTTAATAAAATGGAAAACGGTTAACCCTTTGTCTCAAATGGTAAATTCAGTACGTTTGAATAAGACATATTACTTATTTTCAACAATATTATTTCAAATCTACGTCTCATTCTTTACTATGATGCCTGTTGTCTGTGTACTCAAAGTTATAAACCTCAGATCTCTTGCATATCTTATGGTAAGAAAGAAAACTTGACTTGTGTTTGACAAGATGCAGACTGGAGACGCATTTACACTTACAGTACACAACATACTGTGGTCACGTGTATTTTGTCTGAAAGTTGCAGGTAAAACACTCACGTACCAGGTACTGTAGGTGACCAGTCAATTGCAAACCCTTCAACCATGTGTCCCGAGAAACTGAAGAGAGGTCTAGCTTCCTTCTGCTGTTTGATGAAAGCTGCCATAGCAGCAGAACTGTGGACGGCCTCCAGTTGGGGTCGGAGATCAAATATTTCTACCTGTCCCTTTTCAGACCAGACAGCAGCCAATGACTGTTCTCCTCTCTGTGTCACCTGGAAATAAGGAAACAATTTCAGCTGCTGGGTAAAATGGGAAAATAAAGTTCAAGACAGAGTGGAATAATAAAATGTCAACATACTCTGACTCTGTTGATTCCTCCATAGTGAGGCATCATGGCCAGTTCCATCTGTGGCTTCTTATCTTCATCCTCCTCCTCTTCATCATCACTTTCATCACTGCTTTCATCTTCCTCTTTTTCTTTCGCTGTTCCGTGAAGGTTGTGCATCCGCATGACGACAAGTCTGTAAGACAGTAAAAGGATTAATTAGGATTTAAATGTACTTTTTCTTTCACTTGTACTGTTTCAGAGCATGATACTGGTATTTGCTAATGCATCAATAAATAAACCTCACTTTAGAGTAACTCAAGAGGCACTTTTCCAATGTTTAATGTATTTTATACTATGGTACTTGCTAAACTCTTACGGCTTTTCAGTGTCTGAATGATATGGTTAATTATTAATTAATCAAATAGACTTATGCTGGGGTGAAGGTAGACAGAGGTATGCTGAGAATTAAAGAGGTTTACCAGGTTCCATATCCATCTCTAACTTGAACCACAGAGGCTGCTTGTGTAGTCTGCACCGACCTGTTGCTCAGGGCTGTGTCCGACTGTGTGCCCGCACAGAGCAGCATGGACAGAGGAAACTGCTCCCTGCCGTCTCCGTCTCCATCTCTCAGGATGTCGAAGCTCAGACATGGAGCACCTGAACACGAACAACAAAAACACACAACGTTCAACCCACAGGTCCTGTCGGTACGATGCCAACACTGACGGACAGATGTCAGCACAGAAACTATAACAGTAAAGTTAATAACTCCAGGTTAAACTCGCCAGTTTGACACTCGTGGTACATGCGGTACGCAGACCGATCCATCTCTAGCTCCTCTCCCGGCTGAAGCGGCTCGATCCCGGGGACATACACTTTCTTCTCCCCTCCTTCGTCCGCTCTTTCCTCCTCCATCTCTTCCCCGTCGTCATCGTCGCTGCCGGCTTCGTCCATCTCCTCCATCTCGCCTCTTTCCTCGGCAAACGTGTCTTCATCGGGCGCAGACATCTTGGCAGAAGCAGAGTTCGCTTACTTCCGGTATGCGATGGGGGCCACGTGGTTTAAACACCCCACTGCCACTCCTCCCATGCTGTCTCACTCTCTCCCCTCTCTCCCTCCTCGCTCTCCCTGTCACTCCCCTCATTTACGGGAATTCAGCTGGTCTCTTTGGCGCCCTGCTCCATGCTGCCAGTAAAGATCAGATTGCAAATGTTTGTCCCTAAATGTAGTACACCTTAATAGACCTATTCATTAGTGTTATTTCGACCCAGTATCACGGGATTGGAGAGGATGTGCAGGGTGGTCTCCCTCTCCTCTAGAATAACATTTAACAAAGCAGCTGAATCATTTCCACATTTGGAGGGTTATTCGTGCTCTGTACTGAGACTCTCCCACATAACCTGAGTAAGTTGAGGTTATTGCATTTATTTCCAGTAGATAAAATGTGTAACACCTGCAGCAGCACAGCCTGGTACTGACATTGGGGTCAGCAGCCCCTGTACCACTAATGGGAAACAAGGATTTGGCAGCAGCCTCACAACCATTGAAGACACTGAAGGATTTTCCAGTAAACAGTTTAAGGAAATTGGCATTATTCACATAAAAGTACTGCCCGCACAATAGCACTGGAGCCCTTTGCTTCATTTTTTGTTTTCACAGTTTGTCCAGAATGTTGTCTTCTAGCACCATGATGACCTAACTGTTTGTAATTCACATTCACACTGCATTATGTTTGTCCTGTCCTTCCAATGAAAGGCATAAATCCAGGAGAAAAAATGATCAGTGAAAATGTGAGGAGCAAGCCAAAAATCTGTTCCCATAATGGCTAATGCAATGTATCTGTGTATTTTTGAGATTATGAAACTATGAGTAGAAAGGGTAGCAGCACACGTTATACTGGAGGGAGTGTACAAGCAGGGGCAAGTGCAGGAACCAAACGGTGCACTTTTATTTCTGGTTTAGATCCAGGAATCAGTACAGGGAACGGCCACGATGCAGAGAGCATTCCTCTCTCATCTGCAACTCGTCTCTCAGTTTCATCAGAGTTACAAAATAGTTGTTAAGAATTTCTTCTTAGAACGCGGCAACTCACATGAATGTGGACCTAAACAGTTGGAATGCTAGACCATAAACACAATATAATCTGCTTTTGCAGAATACACAAAAATGTAAATAGCTGTTGTTTTTACCGATAAACAGTAGAAGACATAATAACTTTTTACAAAAGTAAAAGTTCTGCATTCACAAATTACACTGAAGTAAAAGTATGTAAGTAGTGCTATGTAAAGTGCTAGGTACTGTATATAAAAATTTAAAGTAAAAGTTGTAATAACTAGTAACCCTGTAACATTTTATGTAATAATTAGATTATTGGTTAGCACTGATATACTGGCATTTTACTATTGTAGTTGTTGGAGCTGATTTCAACAACTTTTTAAACAAATGTTTGAGTCGCATATAACATGTCTGACATGTAAAATATGAATTCATAAAGTAATAACAAGTGTTCGACTAATGTAATAAGGTAAGATGTATACTTCCCTCTGAGCAGCAGTCATGTAGAAAGAGGCAGAAAATAGAAACACTCAAGTAGATGTACATGTATACAGTGCTTGAGTAAGCGTACTTCATTTTTCAATACTGCTTCATCACTTCATCAATAGGAAATGTCATAATAATAAATACACTGCATCTTAAAATGTTTGGGTTATTATATCCTGGGGAGTTAAACCAAAAACTAACAGTGCATATATCTAAATGTTTTTAATTTACACTTATATAAAAAAACTGTACCATAGATTGTATCTTACATAACACGACATTCATTGTAAACAAATTCCACATCAAAAGACGAGGCTGTGCATTGGCTTGTTCAGCTTTATCTCTTGTTAGCATAAAGAGCATAGCTAGCTGGAGTTTGTGGCTTGCTCTAGAGAGATCGACTATATGTTTATATATCTGTAATATTAACAGTTATGGAGCTCTTTTGGACAGTGAATGTAGCTGTTTTGACATTAAATGCAACCTGTGCATCTTACTTCATATTAACAAAGCGCACTACACAACACAAACACACAAGCATCTGAAACAGTCATTCAGTGCCATCTTGCATTTCTTGTGCATCATCATTAAAAAGATCCTATGGCAGCAACCACCAGTAGAGCTTAAATATTACGGGGCTCCAGACAAATGCAGAATATGATAGATTATCACCACTGGATGATGGCTGTGCAGTATCCCTCATCATGCCAGGCTGTCTGTCCTCCACACTGCTGATTGCTCGAGTGGTCAGAAGTCTGACCCTTGACGGACTGTAGTCCTTCCTCTGAACAGAAGGAGGCAAAGTGGGCAGGGTACATGTTTCAATCTGAGGTGAACACCCAACCTTGAGCCACTGAGAGAAAAGTTCTGATGTTAGCTTGAGAAGTTCCTCTGGAGAGGAGGATAAAGTGGGGAAATCTTCCAAGTCTGTCTCCTCCTGGAACCTCTGTGGCAAGGAGGGAAACACAGAGAAAATTCAGATTTGTAATGGAAGTAAACAAAGGGCTCCAAAACATTCAGCACAGCTCTGATGAATTTACTTTGATACAAACTCACGTTTGAAACAAAATTCCATGCACTATGCAATCACATGCAAAATAAACAGATTATTTTAGCATTTTTTATTTTAGTTTCTATATCCAGGGCATATAATAAGGTATATATAGATATATTTGAAAAAAAGAGCCACACACCTCTGTGTTTCTGTTCTTTCCAATAATTTTATCCAGTGTCTGCTTCAGATCGAGGATTAAGGAATAATTTAAGTGCTCATCCCAGAGGTTTTTGAGAAGCATATGCCAGGAGTCTAGGAGGACTACTGCAGCAGGGAACACACAACACTGCGGGGAAAGACAACAACAACCGTAAAATAAGGTTTAGGAGCAAAACACGTGACAAATCACCACAAAATCCACATCGATAGCTAAACTAGA
Organism: Ctenopoma multispine; assembly: GCA_034779795.1. Taxonomy (NCBI): domain Eukaryota; kingdom Metazoa; phylum Chordata; class Actinopteri; order Anabantiformes; family Anabantidae; genus Ctenopoma; species Ctenopoma multispine. The sequence continues at coordinate 9,494,189 of JAUYWH010000008.1, read as the reverse complement.
AGCAAGTCTCAAGGATATACTGAGCAACAGTCTTTTGCATAAAAATAAATATAATGGTTTTTCTCTTAGAATAATAAAATAGTTTTTCAGAAGGCAGGTGTTGGTAAAAACTGAAATACTTATAAAATACACAGCCCATTTATGGCACATCAAAGCTCACTTCCCCTCTTTATCTGTTAAGCGACTCACCGGATCAGTGTCACAGAGCATGTTTTTGTCATAGTGATGCGAAACATAGTAATTTTTAGGAAATACTGTCCGCTGGAAGGAGACAAAAGTATGCAAATAGATTAGAACAGAATGGAGAACAAATATTAAATAATAATATATGATAATATATTAATATGATACTGAAATTTTGTAGTGGTTGAACTTGATGAGAAGAATGCATGACTAATCCTTTATATAAAAGCAGCTAACGTATTTTATCTTCTTTACATTGTGGAGCTACACAGTGTTTGTCATCTGATTACAGGTTATTTTACATTACAGGTTATCTGAAGACAAGGCTGGTCGTTTAGACTCGTTCTTTAAAGAGAGCTTCACCTTTGACCATCTTGTTACACCCACTAACTGAATGGAAAGCTAAAACAAAAAAAACAAAACACTATGCCTACAGAGAGGATGCTTTTCAGTGTACAATATAATGAGTCAAAAGTTTTTTCACTTACAAATCCCGATGGATTAGAGTCGATTGTCACTTTTATGTTTTTCACACCTTCCCAGTCAAAGTCACATCCACCACATTGGACAATAAAAAATGATAGTAACAGCAAACCTATTTGAGACATGAGAAAGAAGGAAAGACACAGAACACGTTCAAATCATTGCTGGAAACTTTCTGTGGTTTGTAGCTTGTTCAAACGCAACATACCTACGAAGAAATCTTACATCATTTCCTGTGTCAATTAGTTTTTTTTTTAGCAGAAAACAACACGCCACATGGACTATTGTTGCAACAGTTCTAAATGAATTGAAGAAATGTTATTCTAACGACACACATGACACATCAAATAAGTTTAACTCTCTGAGTGATCACATAATAACACGCTCTAATATTACATAATCTACCTAGTTTGTAAAAAGTATTAACATGCATTTGTTTCTCACCTGACAGTGACATCCTTTTATCTTTCTAACAATGGACACTTCTCCATTTCTCTTGTTGACGGCAATCACTCTGCAGATGAATTTCTGTGTCAGCCTGTGTAAAGCAAAGTTTCCTCCTCTGTGGTTTCCAGAGGTCTTCTGACACAGGGTACGTAGCTGTGTTTTCTCCTTCACAGCTTGATTTTTAGTCTTCTTGTTGACATCCCTTATGAATTCTTTCCTTTTGAGTTCCTTTGGTACTTTCCAAAAATGCCAGATTTATCCCCTCACGCCATCCTGCTCTCTCTCTTTGGATTTTCCCACTTAAGCCTGAGTGGCTGCAGCTTTCCCCTATCAAAGCTTTTGTTTGTTTTTTTCTTCTTTTTACTGTCTTTTTCCCTTCTCTTTCTGCCTTTCACTACTGACCTAGAATCTTCCTAAACAGGCTAATTTGATTCACTCCCTTTTCCCTGGTTAATGGATAAAGCGGCAGAGACACTGGCCTCCTCTTCTCTGTCTCTCCCTCTGGCCACTCTCTGTAGCCTGACTCACTCGGCGAAAGTGTAAGTGCTCTGCTGGATGGCTTGTCTGCTCGCTTTAAGTCTCAGCCCCTCCCACTTCCACACGTTTTACCTCATTGACTGACCCGGCTCCCTCCCCCCCTCTGATCCCCACATTCCCTGACACCCACTCTTACCCCCATCCTCCCACTCTAAACCAGACTCTGTCAGGCTTAGTCATGCAGTTGGAACATATGTTTTTCATTTGGACTCACCCCCACACCTCTGTGCCTGTGGATCCACTGGTCTTCGTCTCTCCAGTGTCAATGTAAAGTCATCCTGTTTAATCATCACATGATCTTTTTCTTTTTTTTAATTATTAAATTAAGACAACATTCCTTAAAAACTGAGGGTTGCAACACGGCATTGCCAGGACCTGCAAGTCATTCCATGTCTGACAGATTTCTTTAGTCACCACTGTGCTCTACTGTGGTGTAATGTCTAATACTGTGCAAGGCTGTCATCACCCTGTGTGTAATATGTTTTTCTGTCGCCTCAGGTCATGTGAAGCATCACGTTATTTCGGATTTCAGATAGGTGTCAAGAGAGGAGTTAATGACTAATTAAAGGAAGGAAGTACATGGTTGGTGTTTGTTTCAAAGAGTAATTATCCGTCTTCCTTCCAATGTGTCATATTCTGTGCACAAGCCACAGGAAGCAAGTCCCTGAAGTCCCATCTTTGCTGACTGGAAAGAGTAAACTGGAGAGCAGCAGCCTCAATGCAAGCAATGCATCAATGCTCCCAAAGGCATTATCAACTCAAAACCTCCTACACCTATGCTACATGTTTTAATGATGAGCATAAATATGCAGTCATTGTGTTGTTTTTCCTGCTACATACATGGTTTGCAAGTAAATATGTAAGCAATTCCTAGAGCTCCTGCAAATTATTTTTGTACTTTTGTTGGTGATAATGAAATCCAGATTTGAGAAGGATGTAAAAAAGCATAATAAAAAAAATCTAACTATTAGGCAACACGACATTAACTATTTTGCAGAGTAAATTCCTAGAAGTAAATCCAAATATTTACAAACTAAATGTTCTTTTAATACGGACTAGAACAACACTTTGAATCACTACATAAGTATGGGCCACAAAATTAATGGTAAAAAAAGTCTGTCCCCTCCTCCCCCAGTTTAAACAAAGTCGTATGTTGTTAAATTTTATTGACTTAAGTCTGCAAGCTTCAGCAAAGCTACAGCCTCAAATAACTCTGGCATGAAAAGAAGCACAGCTCTATGGTAGATCATTGTGTGAGTGGCTCATTAAGAAGCCAAAATCCTGCTGATGTGGTCAGCCACACTGAAACGAGGCCTCGTTATGCAACCATTTTACCCATTTCAAAAACCTTACAAGTGTTGTTCTTAGACCACTTTAGACTTTAGACAGCCACTCAAACAAGTGAGTGGATCCACAGGAGAAATGCTGCTCCCCTCCTCCTCCACTCTAATTTCACTTCATTCTTACAATTTACCACAAGATGGAGCCAGTAGGAAAATAAAAAGTCAGACTGACTGTGCACATTCTTTTATTCCATTTAAAAAACCTTACTCTAACAGTAAAAGTGCAAATCCATCTTGTAGTAAGTTAAACTTCGAATCTTGAAGTTGAAGATGTTTTCTACTGTAATTCCCTTTGACATACATTATCCAAACAATAATCTGCACAGGATAATATTCAGAGTTAGGTACACAATAGATTTCTTATGTATAAACACATGAATGAAACAATGAAAACAAAGCATTCCTGCCAAAACTTTAGTCTATTTTTCCCTAAAAGTTCCCAGCAGTTACCAGATCCTTACTTTCACTTTCTTTTCTTCAGTATTTGACTCTCCTTCCACCTCCCTTTTCTCCAGCCCTTTGTCCCCTCCTCCTGATCCTTTTGTTACTGGCTGGGGCTCCTCTCCCCTCCTCGGACGGCCGTCATTAAATGGCTCTTGTAGGTTTTGCTGAGTCCAGTCATCCAGAACTTAAGCAGTCTGACATTGTCTTCCTCGCCAGGCCCTGTGGCACCGAGGAGGCCCAGAACCTTCTGGGTGTCCTCCCTCCCTCGTCCATCCACTTTGGAGAACTTGAACAGCACCTTGACTTTACTGAAAGGGCAATAGTGAGCTATGACAAATCTTTCATATGCAAAACATTAAAATAAAGCCAGGTTAGTCTAGTATTAAGTATTAACTATTAAATATTTCATGTCTTTCAGGTCTTTACACTTAAAACAGTTAAACTTTTTAAGACTGCGAGCTGTATTTAATGAACAATTTCTCATGAATGAACAGTTTCTCTTTGAAGATATTGGTCATTTTCTGTTTTTTAGGGTTGTTTGCATCATTGACATGTTACCACTGTCAAAACGTTGGGACTGTGGTTTTAACAATGAGCTAATTTTACTCACTTCATCCATTCTTCCTTCAAGCACAGCAGGCAGTGAGATACAACGTCCACTGACAAGTTCTCATTAGACAGAGCCACCTCAAGCTTGTTCAGTAAAGTAGGACCTGCAAAAGATTCAATCAATCAGTGTGAAAATTCATTCATATGCCCATGATACTATAGCTCTTACTTGCTCTTAGTTGAAGTAAAAAGCAATCTGGCCTTTCTACCACAACACTATGTGTATTCTGATGCAAAATCAGGTTGAAATGATTAAAACATTTTTGTTTTTCGGTTAAAATCTCTGTATAATGTGTGCTCACCCCTGTCTGTGGGCTGTGTGTTGGCACTGCTCATGGTGAACTGATAAAGTGAGCAGATATCATCGTCACCAAGACCTGAGCTTTGACAACTTTTCTCTGCGCTCACATCCACCAGCACTGAAAACTCTACAGGACAGACAAACAAAGGGTAAAATCAGCACAAAAAAAACTGACTGTACAAATCTACATATTGTGACATGTTTGTATTTGAGGTTTCTCAAACTCTAACTCATAGTGGAGAAGTGAGACTTTCTTGTACCTGAGGCGCTGACATGAGCTGGAATAGGCACATCTGGGCTGAGACCCAAAAAGTTGCATTTGTAGGCCTCCTCGTACTGAGCACTGTGAGGCACAGAGCGCACACAGCCTACTGGGAGCAGAGACTGATGGGAGAAAGGAAGGACTGGTTCACTAAATACGCATGATAATGGTCCTGCTTGTGTCACTCAGCTAATTCGGTTGATGAGCTTTTTTCAGGTGATAGCAGAAAAAGTATAGGTTTATCTTCTTGATATTGTGCATGCTGGTTCACTGTCACACAGTCATGTCATACTGGAACATTTGAGTAAAAAAAAACCCCACTGTTAATGTTAATAAAAACAGTTGTCCTTTTACTGCTATGAAAAGTCAAAATCTCTGCTGAGAGGAATAAAAAACATGCAACAGTATCATTGTATCCTGTTACAACTACAAATAAATATTAATTCTGTCTGATTTGTGTAGCATAGAAAAATGTAAGGTGTGTAATAGTAGCTTAGATGCTAAACAAACTATTTCTATGGAGAAATAACTAGAACATAATCAAACATAATCAGCCACACATCACATCAAAAATAATTATACAACATGCACACATTTTAAAGTACTTGTAACTTGTAATGCAGTTCATAGGTCATAAGGAACTTTTCCAACTTTAATGACATAAAACAAGTGTGTTTAGTGTTGAATTATTGTAGTAAGTGTGATTTAACTAATAACATGTTATTATACCTCAGCTCAACTAACAAGCAATCTCACAAACGTTATCACAGCATCATAGTAATACTCCTCCTAATAAGGACAGAGGTACACAGTGGTAGTGTGAATTACCTTAAGCACTGTAAATGCTGACTGAATGAGTGTAGGGTCTGCAGCTCGCCATATGACCTGGTTCCCCATGAGCACATGCCATGCCAGCTGGCGAAACTCTGCAGCTCCGAGGACCTGCAGAACAAATTAGATTTGGTATAAAAACAGTTCACAGACATTTTTATTAACATTTTCAAACAGAATTAAATAAAATATGCCAGATTAATGACATTAAACTATAAATCCATGCACAATTGTGCCTGTAATTCTTTCCCAAGTTGAACAACACACTTTTTTATCTCTTTACTCTAATGTTTTTCTTTATCTTTCTTCAATTCTCTGATAATTTTCATAGTTAACTTTATTAACTCAATATATGGAAAAAAATATCAGGCTCAGAAAGTACCTAAGTTTACCTGTCTCAAGTGTCTCAGTGACCTAAATTTCGGACAGTGTATCTCATCTAATTTTGCATCATCACACAGGAAGTCGTGGACCAGCTCGCTCTCTGACTGATGCCGCTGTGGCTTTGAACCGCCTCCATCTGCCCCCTCCCAGCAGCTCATTTCCTCTTCTTGCTCTTTTCAAAGCAAAGAATGACATAAAAACAGCAACAGATGATGACCACTGTGAATGTGGGGAATTCCACTGTAAATCTTTTGAAATGTCAAACTCTAAACCACACTCCATATATAGAGTAATGTGCATATAATGCTGCTCCCCACCTACTAGATACAACTAATGCAGAATCTTATTTATATCTAAGACTAATTTCAGTTCCTATAAAATTAGATTGCTGCTAAAATACAAATCTACAAATTTAATTGCGTTCATTTCACCTGCAGTCCCTGTGAGGTAAAACATAAAATAAGTGTAGAACTTAATTAAATGAGGGGGTTTGAAACATATTGAGGGGAATAAAAAAAAATAAAAAAATATATTGCATATTCACACTTTGACACTCTCATAAACTGTAAATGATGCATTGAGACTGGGTGGTTATGCTACAAGCTGTTCTGCTAAAATTCTCTGGTACTTTGGACTATGTCTGAGTCCCAGATTCCAACACAGCTATCTGCACTTTATTTGTACAACAAAATTTTCTTAATCTTAAGATATTTTATACACATTAAGCTTTGAAACTGTGATTCTGAGTGCCACAGAAAAAAATTTATTTATATTAATATTAGGGAACATGGTGTGAAAATTCCACAACCTAGGAGTCTCGCTGTACTGGGAAATTTCTCTGTAAATCTTTTAATCTCTTTCTAAATCTTGACTTATATTGTGTAAACTCTTTCTGAAAAGGCAGTGTATTTGAACAAAACGATTAAGTGAATCACTGTGTTGTTCTGGCATTTCTGCACTGGCTGTGAATCATAATTTCACAAAAGCAATTTCAGACATGCAAACATTTGACATCTGCAAATTTCAGTCCCCACCAAGAAACCAAACCATGCCCAGAATCCAAGACACACATTTTTGTCTGATACAGTAAGTTGTATGTCACTGGATAACCTAACTTTGTCTACAGAGGTGATCAGAGGGTTCAGACTTGATACTTGACAGATGAGACATCAGCTCAGGTGAATGAATTTAACATGATGAATAACAAATTACTTTATGTGTTATTTAGACACACTACATTTTGCATCGCACAATACTCTCTGTATTATGAACTCATGTCTTATTACCATCGTCCCAATTTTAATGGGTTGTTCACGTAAGAACAACACATCCACAGTTTCTGTAGATTTTGTCAGCAAACACCATTCAAATAAGGTAAAATACCTTGTTTACTACACCTAAGAATAAACTGACACCTGAGCTATTTGAGATTGCATTTATCTTGCAGGAACAACAAGTTCAACATGAAATTAGAAGAAACAACATATCTTGTATTATCTGGTTAACCTGTAATAGTGTTAAGGACTGTGTGTCTACCTGTTTGTCTCTCTATGAGTACAAGTGTGTCCTCAGTGGGGGCGCCCTCGAGTAGCTTCTCTGTCAGACGACTACCACAGGCCTTCAGCAGCCTGGAAATTAGGTGAAAACACACATTAGCACATCCTTGTGATTAAAGTTATATAGAAAAAAAGACAACAGGTTGTATAGCATAGTGGGACTGACTGTAAGGACTCACCAGCTAAAGGAGGAGTGCAGGCTGGCCCAGAGGTTAGGATGCTGGGTAAGAGAAGTTAGTGATCGGGCTGCGTTGCCACTCCTTTGGTGTGGGAAAACGGCAGGTGAAAACACACTGTTCATCCTGACAGCTCGCTGGGGGCAAACTCCTTGTTCACTGTCAAACACCTGTTAAGGCGAACAATACGAAGACTTTAGATACAAGATATGTGGAATATGTTTTCATATTCCTATTTGAGTAAACTGAATAAAAATGGCACTTTACCTTCAGTGCTGTGCTTTGCAGGCTCTGTATAGTGAGTCTAAGGTGGCGTAATAGGAAAGGCCAGGAGTTTATAAGATAGATTCTGTCCATGGCTACCATGACAATACTGTACCAGCGCTGAAATCCCCTGGCCAGACTGTCCTTGATAAAAAAGGTGTGTGAGAACACAAAGCCGTGCTGCTCATCCCCAAAGAAAATTGGTCCTTCACGGCCGGGACATACCTGAGAAAACAGAAAAAAAGTTGGGTGAAATTTGAGGAAACATATGAAGAGCAAAAGGAATGATTAAAATAGGTTGTTTTATTTAGTGCATGAGATGTGTCACTCACACACACATATACATGCAGACGTACGTCACTGTTTACCTCACAGCTGAGGCTGCGCACACAGGCCTGGCGGACCACGCTGAAAAGCTGAGGCTGTCTGGGATGCTGGTGGCTCAGGAAGCGTATACCTGTTTCATCATCGATGCTCGCAAAGCCTGGGTGAGATGCAGGTAGAGATCGGCATCCCTATGAGGTGACAAGTAGAGAAATGTGGTTAAGGTCAGATTGAAGTGTCTCGTGAGCTGATGACCCAATTAATGGTTCTTGTCCATCTCCCTTGAATCACCTCACACATTTCTCCTCGTTGTGAGGCAGAACTGTTGGCTCTCATAGTCAGCCCTTCACCTTCACGATCACCATCTCGGTCCCTGTCCCCAGGTGTTGGGATCCCTGCCTCAGAGGAAGGGGAGGGAGATGGAGGGTGCAGTGCCTCGGTGCAGAACAGCGTCCGAGGGCCATGGAGCTCACAGAAGTGACAGAGAGCAACCAAAGCATTCATCTGCAAAAGGGTTAACATGTTCTTTATACTGTATGTTTATTGTAATGAATATGTTTAAATGTGATATAAGAATTAAACAGCACTTTTTTTCCTTTAAATCTTTTACAATACGAAGTTACAAGTGGGGTTAAAACGTGGCCATTACAACTGATGTATTAAATAGTCTTACCTTTATGACTGGTACTCACTGTCATTGGTCGCAGTGACCTAAAAACCGTTACCTAATCAAGAAGCGCCATATTATAACAGTGATATAAATCCCACCCAGTGCCTAATTAAGTCCGTGTTTTAAAAATCCGTGGCTCACAGTGTCTCAGACTTAGGTTTTCTACACTTTTCTTGTTGTGTTTTTCTTCTGTGCTGCTGCTAGGCTAACGACTGATCACGTCACGTGAGGAAAAGTCACGCGCTGAACACAAATGACGCACGGCGGGTATGCTGCATTCACGTGATGTTGGGAAATGGGAAAACAGGAAAACGGCCGGTTTGGGAGCGATCGTTACCCTTGATTTTACGGTGATTAAGGTTTCTGAATACCATAATAACATTGCAGGATAGAAGAGCAGGATATGTATTTGTATATATATAATGTAAGATACACGCACAGAAACTGAAAAAGGTATCTTAAGTTTAATATAAAACAATGATTTCTTTGAAAATAATGTTTGCCCAGTAGACACATTTTTAAATTATTAGTAGACACAGCAAGATTTAATGAGTCACCCAGATCAATAAAGTTGGTTAACCTCAGTGCTAACAGAGCAGACACATCAAATCAACAGCCTTGATAGGTGTTCTCAAATGAAACTAGATACAAAAAAGATTTTTACAGCTAGTACTGTTGATATTGGATGTTGTGTTAGTATAACTGCTACAAGTAGTAGGTTCACCAAGTTAAATACATCGTAACTGAAATATATTTATATATCTGAATCGAAATTGTAAGTCGGAGTCTGACATTACGTTTTTAGCCCGCTGGGATTCTCGGAATTACGACTCAAACCATTGCAGTGAACGTGGCATTGACTTTGCATTGCAATATTTTATAAACCTTTGATTTTAAACATTTTCGCGTATTATAAAAGCTAGAGAAAATGCATAAGCAAAACATGTGTTTATTAATACCAGACTCTGTGTTACGTTTACACATTTTTTTACGCATTTTTCAACCAAAGGCTCTTTAAAACTACATTACCCATATTTATCTCTGAGCTAACAAACCCAGGGTCAAAGGGCGAACACATTGAGAGCCGGTTACTTCTTCTGTTGGTACGTGACATTTTGTACAAATTTTACACGTTTTCATGTGATTTTAAAGACGTGTTTATGATGTAATTATGTGACATAAACGCAGCTATTATCTATTTGAATTACGAAATGTTGACATATTGTTAAAAGCCAACGGTACCACACCCTTCCGCAATAATGTTAACGTTAGCTAAGTTTAGGCCTCTGTTATCCTCTATTATTATTTGAGCTGTGTTAGTTATACTTTGTTGTTTACTTTTTAATAAAAGGTGTAGAAGAAATTCCCCCAGCGACACAGCAGACTTTTCTTTTGGAAACAACATCGCCTGTTACATCGCAGACTTGACCATGGCGTCAGACGGACCAGGAATGATCTCAGATTCACCAGAGGACCACAGAGAGAACGGGGAAAACCTGAAACCTTTCAGGCGGACTGACACATCCAGTCCACCGGCAGAGGTCCCAGCTGACCCTAACAGTGGTAAAGCCCCAGAAAACCCCCCAGCAGGTAAATCATTTTGTTTAGGTTTGCACACACTAATACGCAGTGCCTGTTTGCTCTTTCTCCATTGTGTCTCTAAAGGCTATTAAGTTTATTTAAGACATGATTTTTGTAAGTCATTATAATAGATTACTTAACAGGAAATTACTATCTTCAATGTTGACCTCTTACTACCTCATGTTACTCAATTCCAGACTGACTGTTGACTACATTTACATTAACATTTTCATTTAGTCATTTTATCCAACACTACTTGGAAGTGAGGTACCAAGCAAGCAGGAAACTTAAAGGAACAAGAAACTGAAAGCACAATATCACAAAAAGACATTTTTCACTTGTGTGAGAGCCAGACAGGAGAAATGTTTTTTTTTCTATTATTACGTAGGAAGTTGAACAGTGACAACTAAGTCTGTCAGAATTTTTCAAATCTGGAATCAGATTTCTGTGTTAGTGTGAGCAGTTACAGTTTCGGTAAGCTGTTGCTTGTGTACTCATGACTAGAGTACTAGAGTTATTCATTAAAAAAAGATAGCTAAACAACTACCTCACCACTGCTGTGACTAATGTTATGTCTGCCTACTCTGCTGGAGATGTATCAGCAACCAGGAAATTAGTCAAATGCACCACTTAATCCAGAGAAGAAGATTTATGCTCTCCTTCTACTCCCACTTGTCTACTGGGCACAAATCCAGATAAGCGTTCCAAAGAAAACATTTTTTTACGGTTGTTATTCCATCTAGTTACTTCCAGTAACTTGTACTAAAGACTTATGTCTGGAAGCGGTAAAAGACTCCCTTAAAATCTGTTGCTTCCATTATATGTGCGAATTGTATCAGCAAGTGCTATCTCACTGGCAAGGTAGATATTACAGCTAATAATTAAAGGACTGTGAGTCACATTCAGTTCTCCTGCGGTATCTGTAAATAGAGCTGTAGGGTGTGTTACAGGCAGCCACGTTCTAGCTGCTTGGCTGACATGTGAGTGTTCTGAGGTGGGTCATTGCCACCTGTTACTCTATGGAAATGTACTGGAGAATAAACTTTGTGGTCGACAAATTATTTTCACCTGCTAGTTACATTTTGTGTAGCCACCACTTCTTAATGTCTGATTTTAATTGTTAATTGCAACACCAGTTAAAAATCTGAATGAATCTAATAAAATTATTAAAGATTAGATTTTGTGTTCATCACACCCATGACAGCTAATTCGAGATCATTTGTCCTGACATCTGTGTCTTTACCATGCATCTGTAATCTGACTGACATGTTGCTATAGGAGGCACATATCAGTCACGTATTGTCATACACAAACAGACAGCCCATTTCTTGCTCTAACAATGAATCTCACATATTCATGTTCATATTTTTAATCATCCACCATGAACCATCACTTTTCTAATCTGAGAACATCCTGCCACACTGTGGAGGTGATTTTTAATGTTAACTGTACAGTTTTAAACTGGCAAACAGACTATCCTTTGTACTGGTGTCCTTTCACTCCTGCCCCACAGCTGGAAACAGGCTGTAGAGGAAGTGTGGAGATTTGATGATTGTGAATGTTATCCTTGGACACATATTTACAGGCTGCTAACTTTCTTTCATAACTGTTTCATGTTGTCCATGTGCTCTTCTTACTTTGCTTTCACACTCTTTCTTTGTCTTTTTCAGAAGAATCAGCAGAACAGGATGTGTGCCAGTTTTTCCTGATGGGAAAGTGTCATTTTGGCCACAGATGTCGCTTATCTCACAGGTCTGCATGTTTCATCGTCTAGACGTAGTAGTTGCAAGACTAAAGAGATTGGAATTACTTGTAGTACAGCTGCCTGCGTGTTATCTGCGTATTGCTGTACCCTGTCTGGGTAAAAACATTTTTCAGTGTATATTTTTAAAATTTGTATGTAATTTATTTGTAATAACTACATTAGGGAAAAGTTGTCAATATTAGTCATGTTTGTCTGAAAAAGGCAACGGTTCATGTGGTGACAAAAATTCTTTATTTAATCTTCTATGTAATAAAATTTCTAAAAAAAATACATAATACACAAAAATAAATTCTTTGCCATGTGTAAACAGGAGCACCACAAAATGTTCCAATACCCCAGATAAAAGGTGAAATGTTGAAATGTGAAAATGTAACAGATTTTTCCATTTGTCATTTTTTCCATTCTTTTTCCACTGATGTCGGTCTCATTTCTCAGTGACCCTTCACTGGATGATTCAGGGGCTGTATCTCCTGAACAGGATGACAAACTGGACACAGAAAAGACGGAAAAGCACAAGAAGAAGAAAAGCAAAGGCAACAAAGCAACAAAGCCAAAATACAAGGACGGAAAAGGTCACTTTATTTTAAGCTGGTTTCAAATGTCATCATAGTCTTAATTTACCTTGATTCACCTTTTCCCTATATTAATATGTTTTATCCCTTTTATTCTCCTCTAGAAGTGAACAAAAAGCCTCGTATGCGCACAGCAGACGACGTTATCTCTCGGATCCTATGGGACACGTCAGTGGATGCATCAGAATTTCTAGTGGGTTATGTGGATCGCTTCCTTGGTGTGATTGAGCGGCCCTTCTGTGACTTCAACTGGGACACCAACCCCTGCGACTGTGATTACTCTACTGAGCTGGCCCTGCCCAGACACAGGATCCAGTACTTCAAACACAGAGGACATCGCGTGTGGGACCGCCATAGCAGGATGGACCGGGTTTTTGGTTCCACCGGTCAATCTCTGGCTCCCCCCTTTGGAGGTGAGGGGGAAGTAAAGGCTAAAAGAACAAATCGTGTTACTACCTCATCATAACACACAAACAGATACAAACTTACACACACAAACTGTATAAATGCCAGTGCACTCTTTATTTATTCTGACTGAGTATAATCATTTGTTTTACAAGAAATAAACACAGAAGACAAAGAGCAGCAACAAGACTGCCTTAAAACAACAGAAGAGCAGCCATCTGCTGTCAGTGGGCAGGAAGAGAGTGAAACAGAGGCATGTACTCATACTGAGAGCACACATCTGGAGAAGGAGAAGCCAAATCGGATGAATATTCACACTCCTGATTCAACACAACCGGTGCCTAAATGTAGGAAAAACATTTCTCAGGAACACCCAGATTCACGAGGAGCATGTGTTGAGGAGGAGGCTGCAAATAGGTCTGGCATTTATATTCATCCTTTAAATTTAACTGCGAACAAAGTGAAAGTTTTGAAATAGAAGTTGGAGCATTTATAGCTTCACTAATGTCAAACAGAAAATGTTGGTGAGGTTTAGTTAGGATTTAAGCCATATACCTGGGGTCAGAAAGTATGTTGTCTTAATATGTAGGCATAAATCCTACACTTCACATCCCCAAACTGTTAGATCAGTAGGTGGAGGATTATGGAAAATGAATAAATATATCTAGTCTCACACTTTTATAAAAATTAGAATTAACTGACATTGAATCACCTCTTACAATAGCTATGCTAGATAGTCAGTGAACAGACAGTGTGAAGTGACTGTATTAAGTTACAACTAAACCTTTGAAAGCATTGTGTCATGTTTATCTTCTGTCCCTCTAGTAATTTCTCACCTTCTTTTAGACTTCGGTCTTCAACAGATGAAATCACCTCATCCCAAAAAGAAGGAGTGAGTGTCAAAGAAGAGGGTGATGAAGAGGCACAATGGGAAGAAGACTGGGAAGACAATGAGAATGCTTCAGTGGGTACAACACAGCTCAGTCTTAAATATGTTCTTGTTCTGCTATTGCAGTTCACGTCTAACATAGTGGTTCTCTGTTTCTTCCTCCTGCATTACACACAGAGTTATCTTGCAGTCGTGAACCTGAGCAAGAATCCATCAGCACCTGTGGCGCAAAGAGAGGAGAAACGTAGTGGTCGCCCTCCTAAGAAAAGACCCACACACTTCATCACCTTCAGGGCCAACACTCCTGCTGTCCTCTCCTGTTTTCAGCAGCTGCAGGAGGAGATCACCTCCCTTCTGCCCTCGTCTGCTCCTCACTGGCAGACCGCCTCCAGCCTTCATGTCACCCTGTGCCTCCTGGTGCTGCATGACCCAGCTGACGTAGCCGCTGCCGGGGAGATTCTTAGACAGTTTGCCCATTTGGATCGCAACCCCCCGGTGGCTGTGACCTTTCCCGTGAAGCTTAAACACTTTAATGGGAGGGTGCTTTTCCTGAGCCCGCAGCCTCAACTGCAGCTTCAGCACCTCAACAGTGGCCTGCAGGAGGCCTTCAGGAAAGAGGGCTGGCTCCACAGGGACTCATACAACCCACGGTACCACCTCACACTGGCCAAGGTAAAGGACATTGAGGGAGAAAGGATTTTCGAAGGGGTGGGGGACCTGAAGGTGGGCAAGAGTTTAAATTTTGGCCGTTTGCCCATTAACACCTTGCACCTTTGTGCCGTGAGTGGTTCTAAAGTAGATGGTTTTTATGAGACACTGTGCACAGTAAGCCTTCGATGATGCTGGAGTGTGCCTTGTCACATGCACACTACGTACCTGTATCTTAAAATTTTAGATATAACGCAGTGCAATATCTGCGAGCTGGATTTGCACTGGTCATGTGGCCTTCTCAACCAAAGTTTAAGTTTGTGTTTTTAAGTTTTTTAAATCAAGGTGCACTTTTTAAAGGTAATCAGGTAAAGTGGGTATAAAATTGAACTTGATAAAGGGCAACAGGGCAGTGGTAAACATAATTATACTAAACCATATTAAGATGTAAAAGAATTCAATGGTTTCACTACACTTACATTTTTATTCATATTATTATTTACTTTACTTTACTTGGCAGACGCTTTTTTCCAAAGAGACTTACAAGAAGAAGACACGCAATTACCATTTGGTTTCTGTAAATTCTGAGTTACTACAAACTAAGAACCCTGATAAGACCCAACTTCTCAAGATAAAGAACATGCTAGGAATTGTTAAGTGCTTGACAACTTACAAGTTTTCAAATGTTTATTTGAATATGGTTAATATTTATCTTCTTTGTTGAATGAAATTTTGTCTCCTGGGAGCTGGTATTAAATTTGATATTGATATTTCAAGATGAGAAAGGAATGTAGCCTACACAAAATACACGGACTTGATAACACAACACAAGTTTAGTGTATCTAGCCGAACAGAAGTTGTTTCAAAGATCTTTTGTCTATTTTTTGTTTTACAACACATAATGTTCACACTCACTCATGTTTTGTTTGTTGCCTTTAATTGATAGAAATGACAGACAGAACTTATTTTCCGAACACTAAGTCAGTTGATTAGTCGATTGACAGAAAAAGAATTAACTGTAACCAGTTTTATAATCGATTGATTGACTGAAGTCAGGCAAACTGCCCCATGCTTTTATATAGTGTGGGTACCAGTTGAATTGATACTAATGTTTACAAGTCACTTACTTTAGATGCTTAGTTGCTTCATATCAGCCGTCAGGACCAGGTGAAGACATCATTTTATCTACCCTATCTATCTACACCCGGAATGAAAATATTTTAACAGATGATAAAATGGCTAATTTTTTATTAGTTTTTTAAACTTTAAACTATATATATGCAGTAGTGTAGTCCGGTGTATACGCACGTATATGGCGTCTACCCACTTCTTATTAGGTCATCACAGCGTATACCCACTTCTAAATACCCCTATTACGGGTATACGCTGCA
>JAUYWH010000008.1:9409567-9478024 GCA_034779795.1 Ctenopoma multispine | reverse complement strand
GATGTAAATAGTACTGTCCCTTTCTAGTGGGAACTAAATATGTAAGACTGTCACTATTAATAATGGGGCACTTTTTTTATTTTGCTGTGAAGGGCGCAAAAAAAATTGGGGGCTACATTTACAGTATACCCACTTCTCCAGACACCACTACACCACTGTATATATGTATATGTGCTTTCCCTCTATTAACTGGGTGAACTGGACCAACTATACTGGGCGGGACAATGTAACTATACTGTTTTACTACTACACAGACGGGACATATGCACCTGCCACAAAGACTTGAATGGCTCATGCTGTATACACAAAGTGTTTATTATTATGTTTTGTTTACAGCTATGAATTGAGCAAAGTTGTTGTATTTTACAGCTCACAATCCCATGATTTAAACAATCTGTTTTATTTTAATATTGTATGGACAACAATGGTTTTGTATGCTTTCACAACAAATTATGGCCACTACATTGTCAAGGATATTAAATATTGGTTATTATAAATTCTGTGAGTGGTGATATTTTATAAGTGCAGTGATGGATGCTCTGGATGTGGTAATGTACTGCTGTGATCTAACATACAATGCTGTGAAAAAGTGATTACCCCCTTCCTGATTGATTGATTTTGTTCATATTTGTCACACATAAATAAGTCAGTTTATCAAAAAAAACAAAGATAACTTGAGTAAATACAAAATGCAGTTTTAAAAAGTTAAAGTGAAAAAGCTGTCCAAACCTGCCTGGCCTTATGTGAAAAGCCAACTGCCCCTCCCTTGCTGAATCATGAATGAACTGGGATTAACCACATTTTTTGGAATGTTGAATTCCTTTCACTTGCCACACCCAGGCACGGTTATTACCAGACCTGTTGAATCAATAAATCATTTAATGGACAAAGTAAAGCACAGTAAAAGATCTAAAATAGCAACACATTATTTCTAAAGAAATTAAAAATCAAATGAGAAACAAATAAAGATATCTTGGAACAGTGGTGAACCTTCTTGGTAGTGGCCGGACTATCAATATTACTCCCACGAGAACAAGTCATCCAGGAGGTCATAAAAAAAATCAGAACAACATCTAAAGAACTGCAGGCCTCATCGACCGTAGTTAAGTTCAGTGTTCATGATTCAACAATAAGTGAGAGACTGGGTAAAAATGGCGTTCATGAGAGAGTTCCAAGGTGAAAGCAACTGCTGACCAAGAAGAACCCAAAGGCTCTTCTCACATTTGCAAAAAACATCTTTTGACAAATATTCTGTGGACTGATGAGAGAAACATTGAACTTTTTGCAAGGCGTGTGTCCCGTTACACCTGGTGTAAAACTAACACAACATTTCATAAAAAGAACAACTGCTTAGGTTTGGACATCTTTCTTTCCTTAATATATAAGATCATCTTTTAAAAATCTCATTTTCTATTTACTTGTGTTGTCTTTGCGTAATATTAAAATTTGTTTGACGATCTGAATTATTTAAGTGTGATAAATATGCAAAAAAATTTTTTTATGGGGGGGGCAAATACACTCTCTGAGCAGTTCTTGCATACATAATATAATTTTCTGTCTCCTTTCCACTCTTCAGCCCAGTTACACACACATACACACTGTACATAGGCTATATGAGTCAGTGAGTACGCTCTTGCTCTCTACTGTTTGCTCTATTGCTCGCATTATCTCCCTGTGTCCCTTCCCCCACTCTTTTTCAGTGACACAGAAAAACTAACGCTGCCCCCTCCCTATTTGCTCGCTTGCTTCTGCCCCCCTTTCCCCCGATCGCACACCATACTCTTTATACTCTTTCTTGCTGTGTTTTACCACTGCATTTCCATTTGCATTTCTCGGTCTAATCACCCACAGAGCGTTTCCACCAGTGCCCTCTCATCACTTCTGTCATGTGTTGCATGTACTCCTTCCTCCTTGTCATTGAGTCAGTGTAGATGCTGTTCTGCAGCCTCCACTGAAAACTGGTTTTGCCTACAAATCCATTGCATGCTGCTTGCCCCTCTCTCTATTCATTGTTCACTCCATCACTTTCCCTCCCTCTTTTTTCTCTCAGCATCACTCCCTGGGAACCCACTTTTTTTCCTTCTCAGTATTTCATGTTGCCTTCCCCCCTCCCCATATTCATCTATGCGTGCTTTTTCACCTCTTTGACCACCATACATTAGCCCTCGACACATCTTAGACTAGTAGTGGTGTCATAGGCAGGAATTCACTATTTTGCACCTAAAGTGAGTGGATTATTATTTAAAAAAAAAACCTCTTTCAGCTATTTAGCGCACACAGTTGGCTGGCAGTTGTTCTTTGTTTCTCTTTGTCTCAGTAATCTGGTCAGGGTTCAGTCTGGTAATCTGGACAGAGATTGGTCAGGTTGATGGGAGTGTGTGTGTGGATGTTAGTGGTACTCGGTGATAGAAGTATCTCAGGAAGAAGTGAGTGAGGGGTCAGACCCTGCTAATCCTTGTTAACAGATTAATTATCTTCGGGCAATATTGTGTCGCAGCCGTGTTGTGAAGTCGCTTGGGCGTTAAGCTATAGAGGGCTACAATGCAACGATAAAGAGTCCCGCAGGGGTGTCTCCTCAATCTTAATCCTCTCTCTCTCTCGCTCTCTCTCTCTCTGTGTCACTCGCTCTCGCTGAGAGCTCCTCTCCCATCCATCAACACGAGCACCTCTCCACTGTCACCAGACAACCTTACAGTTATTGGCTATTTACTATTTCACTGAGTGCAACAATTATTATTGGCTTATTTTCTTTTCATGTTTATATATTTTTGGGCTTGTCTCACAGCCATTTTTTCAGGATGCTTTTTTTTCAAGATCATCAAGCGTTGATGGCTGGCAGTATACCTCTCTGAGTGGGTAAATATTTCACGGACACCGGAGAAGAGAAGAGACAGAAGGAGAGATAAACCTCTAAACACAACCGACAGAGGTAAGACACAATCTTTCTCTTGTCAGTTATGGGTTTATATTTAGTCTCTTATGTGAGAAATCATACAATATAATTACACTTTTCACTGCATTACAGGTACTGCTAATTTGGATCCATGCTTATATTTTTAAATATGATTAATGTGTTTTCATAAAAACCATTCCTCGTGGTGCCAAAATGGATTCACCTTGTCACCTATCACACCTAATAGATAAATCATCTCTCATGGACATTTTAAGGAGAATGGATAATGCTTTGATTGTAATTATAGATGAATGTATCTCATATTTTCTCTACATGTGTCCAACAACTTGTTTAATCATAAAGATAAGTCAATATATTTCTGCTGTATAGGATATTTAATTTGGTCAGTATGGAAGCATTTTGTCACCCTCAACTTGTCATGCTGGACTCTTGCACACATCCAAGCACTGATTTGCTCTGACTTACTGACTATGAGGTGCACTCATTTACCTTCGGTCAGCTGCACTCACTCCGTTCATTGTGAGAAGTGAATGTCAAATTTGCAGATGCATAAAAACTGAGCACTGAATTTCAATTGAGAATATTCTGTTTTCCCCAGTGTCTTCGCAAAGTAAATAAATGAAACTTGTAACCATTTTCACAATTCATTTCTCCTGGCTGATGTAGTGTGTCATGAGGCTATAATGCTTTCTCATAAATTACAGTCATTGAGCTTGTTGTACGACTACTCGGGCTCTAATGTGAATCATAATACATTTTATGAGGTAAATTGGTGTGCATCATTCATTTAATTTCCTCAGCACAAACCCTGTCTTATTTATGTCGTATGATTCATGGAGTTCTTATAAAAAAAGATAAGAAGATATTCTTGTGCTAAAGATCATCCTAAATACAGCTGACAGAGGTGCTCCATCCTCATTAGCGGCCTCTCAAAATGGCCCTTTTCATTACATTCAAACACGATGGAGTCTCTTTTTCCGTGTTTCTGTGCTCAGCACAGACAACAGAATTATTCTCCTCCTTCTTTAGAGCTCACTTTTGGGTGAGAGTTGGTGTTTTTCTTCACCATTTATCTCCTTATCCCTCTCCCTTTTTTTCCTTCCTCTCCAGCAACTGTGCTCAGAATCATTTTATTTGCCTTCAGTTATGCAATGATAACAAGCTGGCAGGAGGCATCATGTCAACTTGAGGCTTCTTATCTGAGACAACTGCTGAGTAACTGCTGCTCCAGGACTGCTAACCCCCTTTACATCCATCAGCACCTCATTATGTTGCTTCAATAACTTTTTGGGTTACAGGACAATCATATATGAACTTTAACCTTGTGTCTCTCATGTCCCTTTGTTTTCTCAAATCATGCATGTTGAATTTATTACTAATGTGCAAAAACATAAATGACAGTAAGACAGATATCCTGATAACATGCTTTGTATTTCTATATCTTTAATTGTCTGGTAATAGGTTTTAAATGCTGCTTGTCTCACCTCGTATTTGCCTCACAGTGAAAATCAATATTAGTGTAGTGATGTGCATACATCAAAGGAAATTCCTTTCTGTATTGGCCCACTTTTCTAGTGGTGGTAACTCAAACAGGTAGACTGATTTTGCTTTGATTGTGGGATTATTCTTTACTTAATTATTATTCCTCAAAAAGCTTTTACCCTTTTCACTTAATGTGACAGTGGGGCCTCGCACTTCCTGTAGTACATGTGATTTAATAAATTCTCCCATGTAAGACTGCATACAGTAGCACACACATTAAACAGACTGTTTACGCTGCTGATGTGTGGTGGATGGATGCAGCTCTCGCAGAGTGTGAACCATTATGTTCAGCACAGTTTTAATAAGGGAAATGGAGTGTTGGCAATGATTTGATTTGTGACAGTTGGGCTGCTGGAACCATTAAGGTGAACAGGCTTATTGTAATGGGCTTAGAGGAGCCCTGTCTGGCCTGTGGGCGAGCTGTTAACTTGTTCTGGGCCATTACTGCCCCAGATCTGTATGGGGAACTTGTCTGAATGTGACATGTGGATAGTTCTAAACTTTTATCACACTATTTAGCAGAATTATGTGCTCATAAGCATGAATCAATGGGGTTTACCATCCTTAAACGCCCCAGTAGTGTAACGCAGTATACTGTGCTGACCAAAGTTGCACTGAATAAATAACAGCTGCATTAGAAGATAATAAACCAACACAGGGCTTTAATTCAGAATCTATCTGACAGTATGCTGTTAAACTCAAATGCATAATTGTATCTGCCATTTATATCAGCACAGAGCGGAGCTGTATATCCCTTGTTGCTGTGAATGGTTCTGTCTGTGCTTTCCTCTCCTGAACGCTCCTTTCTTAAATAGTAAATCTCTGGTGGTCTCTTAATCTGGGCAGTCGGTATCAGAAGCCTACCAGGCTCTGTCTCGCCCTCTGTTCCCCCTCTGCTCTGTCACTGTAATGAGGATTTCAGTGTGTGTTTTGGCTAACCGGATTTGCCCTTTGTATTTACCCTACTTTCTCTTTCTTGGCTGGCTTTAGTAAGAGATGCTGATCACTGAATGCCAGTTGATGAAGCAGTCAAATACATTCTTGTCTATACAATGGTGCCTCATGCTCTGCTTTAAGATGTCCTATAAAACGTCCAGGTTTGAATATATACATATTAATGTGCTACCTCTAGCTGCAATAATGATTCTTATTATCAGTGCTATGAAGTGTTGATTCATTTTCCACAATAATATACATTTCTACATGCTATAAAAATTTAACTAGCAGACTTTTCATGTGTTTTTTTGATTAAACAACATAAAGATGAATCACTTGTTTCAGTTCTAAATACATTACAAGCACAATAAATAAGGAGACTGAGCTGATTATGCTGTTAGTCTATGTGACAGGTTAACTTTATTGATTTAGTCTTGTACTCATCGTTAGTTAATGTTTCCAATATGAATTCAGACTCTTCTTTAGCTGAACTACCACAAGTAAAGCACAAAACCCATAAACACAATTCAGCCTCCTCCTGAGTGAGGTGCGTGTGGACTCCAGAGGTGCTTTCATGTACAGTAACTACAGCTGGCATTTTGATCTTTACTTTGCTCAGGTGATGGTGGCTGCAGAGCTCACAGTGACCTCTGTGTCCTCTCTGCTCTGCCACGGGCTCAAGAAGACCATCACCCCCTTTTTACCCTCTTTCCTCTGCTCTTCCTTGACATCCTGGTTGCTCTGACACCTCTCTCCTCCCTCCCACAGGGTGGAGAACGGGAGACCAGTGGCAGTAGAAAATGGCTGCCATGACAACGGTGCCCAGCTATACCCCATCGCTGTGGGTGAGAATGTGTCACGCCCTCCCCCGGCTGGACCTCACCATGCAGATGAGGGACAACATCTTTGTCCCCGACAGCTGGGAGTACCAGCAGGTAACGGACACCTGCCACAGCCGCTCATACAACACTAACCACATGCTGTACTGTATCTGTTCAATCTGAGGAACCACATTACATAATAATTACAGCCCTGTTGCTCCATTTGTAGTTAGAAACGTACAGGAATGTTGTACTATAATTAAGGAACTGGATGAAGGGCATTCAGACTATAACCTGCTCCAGAAATCCCTGAACGTATCTGCAATCTGCAGAGCTATGATGATGGCTCACAGGGTCCTTGAAAACACTTTTCATGCCAATTTGTTGACCTAATTTTTGGCATGAAGATGACACCTCTCCAAGAACTACTAATCATTGTCATTTTTTAAACATGGCTTTAGATGATTCAGTGTCCTTCTAAACCATCTCCTGCACCTCAGCTTCCGTGTGTGCAAATTTGTGATATTTTATGCAGTTTGAAATGAAGGATTGCACAAGATTCAACTTGTTGTGCATGGTTCTGACAAGTACAGGTCCTGCTGCAAGATTCAAGGTTTCATCTCTCTCCTTCAACAGGCTCTCATGCAAACGCTACAGCTAGCTGTGTCTCATAGTGCGTGTTTGTGACTTCTCTGCGGTACAAAGGGGGGGGGGGGGGGGTTGCAAATTATCCTGCAGAATAGAAAGACAAAAGAGACTAAAAGTGCTCCAAGAGAGAGGGAATGAGTATTGCGAGGAGGTTGCTGAACAGAAGACTGGGCAGAGAGAGGGAGAAGGCACAGCGAGTGAGAGTGGGAGTGAGAGAGAGTGGCAGTGAATGTATTTAAGTAGGTCACAGATTATTAATAGAGATTCAGTCGTGTGGATAGAAAGAAAGAGAGGGGAGAGTGGGGGAGAGAAAGAGAGTGGGAGCGAGGGAGAACGTGGGGAAAGAGGGATGGGTGGAATGGGGCGATGGGGAGGGGCTTTGGGGAACAGGAGGTGACGTGGAGGAAAGGTGGAGGAGTGGGGAGTGATAAACGGGCAGATGGTTGAAGGATAATACTGTAGATATGTGTTAGAGCAAAATGCATTTCAGTAATGTTGACTTTATGACATGGAGCCTGATCAAAAGCAGTCAGATATGGCTTAGTGACATTTATATTCACTTTGGGGCACAGAATGCTGCAGGGATCTGCAGGTTAAAGTCTTTGATAGAAGTATAGATGGTCAATGATTATCTCAAAGTACAAACAGTCGCTGTTTTTCTATTACATGTTTGAATGTAGTGTGTATCTAAATGCACACACTTCATACCTTTATACCTTTATAATCAGCATCTCCTGCTGCTAATGTGGGTGGGACAATATGACAACTATGGAATTTAACAGGATTAGTTGGCGTTTTACCCTCTCAAATTGCTCTTTGCCGCTTGTAAAAATGGAATTAAAGTGTCATTTTTCACATTGACTGAATCATCTGCTCAGATTTTTTTCACCTCCACTTCCTTTTTTCAGACTCTACTGGTTTTGTCCAGTTTATCAGCCATCGCTCTTGTTATCTCCCTCTTGGTGGTTCTCTCCTTCCTCATACACTACTGCTGCTGTCACCGTGGTGACCGGAACGAGGGATCAGAGGAGGAGGAGGAGGATGAAGATGGCAGCACAGGTCACGGTTACAGCGGGAAGAAAGGGAGGGGTATCTGCTGTGTCACATGGGTGGCGGTGGCGGCTGTCACGCTGTGCTGGTGAGAAGGAGGATTCAGATGCCTTAATGAGCTTTTAAGTTTTATGGCAACATTCACATGTCATGTTTTAGAGGTGGTAGAGAAATTCAATCTTTTACTTAAGGATAAATTACTCCATTACAGGTGATACAGGTGATTACAGAACTATCACAAGCATAAGTATAGTGGAGTATTGTGGCAGATATTTCTATGTGATACCTGTGATACTTCTTCTCCACTACATTTCAGAGGGAAATATGTTGTAGAAATATTTTTTTTACTGCACTGCTGTGGTATACTCGTAGTTACTATTATAATTATAGTTACTTTATAGATTATGATTTTACTTGGAAAACATGGAAAGAGCTTAAAAAATACAGTATGACTGGATGATGCCCAATATAACACACACTATAAAAAACAGATATTATTTATGGAACGATAAATTAGTTGTATCTGTTATAATTATCTCGTTTAAAAACTATCAATGGGGTAGCAGTAGCTCTGTTGGTAGAACAGTCATCCTTGAACACCAGGGTCAGTTCCTCCCACACATCAAGGCATTTCTCAAACAAGTCACTGAAACCCTGTAGTAGCAATGTCTTCTCCAAAAGGACCAACAAAGTTTATACAAATAATAACAACAACAATATGGTACTTTTACTTAAGTAAATGTTCTTAGGATGGGTTAAACTGATACATCACTGTGTAAACAGCATATTACTGTTGTAACTAGGGATGTCCGATACTTTTTGGCCTACCGATAATATTGTCCGATATTGGCATTAAAATGTAATATCGGAAAATATCGGTATCGATTTTTACTCTTTTAATGACACAACTTTTACATACCATGCACATATTATACACCAAACTCTTCAGCTACTTCTTCTCTCTCTCAAAATGTCAAAATATGAGAAATCCAAAATATAGTTTTTCAGATATTTGTGTTTGTTTGGCACACCTTGCAATAATGTTTAAGGTTTAATTATGCATGATAGAAGATGTGCGATGTTAGTTACCTAAAATGATTTAGTTTTTCTTTTTTTATGAGGAGGGACCCCGCATATATTGGTATCTGACATTAAGAGTTAAATTATATCGGTATATCGGATATCGGTAAAAAAGCCATTATCAAACATCCCTAGTTGTAACAGGTCTTTTTAACTATTTAACTGTAGTTGAGTTCAGTGGGCCTCAAACTAGAGGTCAGGCCCCTCCAAAGAGTCACAAGATAAATCTGAAGAACTGTGACATTAGACATTATGTGTTAATTAGGTAATGAAGACAAAAAGCAGTATTGTACTACACACATTTTTATTTGACTGTTTCTTTTTTGCAAAGTAGTGATTGATCTTTTCTCTTTGAGTCTGAAACCTTCTAGGAATACTTGCAAAGGGTTAGATGAAAAGACTGATACTACTTTTACTGCTGCATGGTGGTATCAATAGAGGTCATGTAAATCTTTCTAATTAAGAAGACATGTTTTTATTTGGTCATCCTCGGACATAATTAGGCAAATAGTTCCCCATAGGCAACTGACTTCAGGTGATAAATGTATTGGAGTTAAAAGTATTGCACATTCACATGGAATAAAAGTATATATAACATAAGTTATATAACATAAGATAAAAATGAATAAATGTACTTAGTTTTTTTTTACACATCTGCCTTTTTGGTGGAACAGTAACAACAAGGCTGTGAATCACAAGCTGTCATCCTCTCCATTGTCATGTGCTTTCTAGTCTCTCACACATTAAGCAGTGTCACTGGAGAGGACAGACATCCTGCATGACAGCTGATGGTCATGTTACGGTGCTATTTAACGGCCACAGGCCCATGTATGATGATCTCAGCTCTCACACCCAGTACAGCAGTAACTGGTGTTCTCCTCAGATCTGGTGACCATGCAGTCATCAAGTCACTACATTGTCGTCTCCTCCTACATTAGACTGAATTACTGCTTTACATCTGTCCAAAACAGAGCTGAAGCACAAGTCGTTCAGCTGAGCTGCACATCAAATGCTTTAAATCTAAATCTACAGGCCCAGCTGTGCACTGCAATAACATTATAGTGCAATTTAATGCTTCAGAAGTTATTATGTTCGAGTTCATCTACTGCACGTTATAATGCACTGAGACTGTATTGCCATACCACAGGACATAATGTACTGGTGATCTGATTTCAGCTGTCATAATGATGTCATCGTGTGCAGGCTGCAGTTTGATGTGGCTCGTGTCTCCCCCTTATGGATCATAATGTAATGTGGTTGTCTCCCTCTCTGACGTTCGATATAAGACCTAGGCTGGATGGAAAAATAATACTGCAGTTTACCTCTTGAAATATTTCATGTGATGCAATTTCCTCCAGATGGTAGAATTTTGGTGACAAGTGGAAACACATTGTATGTCATTGTAAAAGGAAGCTGAATTAAACATAGGCGTTTGCATTTGGCAGCTTGAAATGCAAAGCACACACAGACGCAGACACACATTCCTCCTTTTCCCCCCTGCTTTCTAATCTGGGTCACATACTTTGTGGGAGATTGGGTCATACCATTCCTGTCGGGTCTGAGGGGATTTGATGAACATCTGGCCCAAGCCCTAATCTGAATATTTGAATAACAGAAATACGTGTAAACATTTCGCCGTGTTTAACATTTCCAATATTTTTCTTGCCGAGGCTTA
This sequence comes from Ctenopoma multispine, assembly GCA_034779795.1. NCBI lineage: Eukaryota > Metazoa > Chordata > Actinopteri > Anabantiformes > Anabantidae > Ctenopoma > Ctenopoma multispine. Next base: position 9,467,358 of record JAUYWH010000008.1, on the reverse strand, counting down.
ACCATTCAGTGCTAAGAGTCAGCTTTGTTCTTATCATCTGTTTATTCCTTCCCCTGTGCTCCACTGCTGGTATGTTCATCCACAGCACACATTTCACATCCTCGCCAGCTCTATCTCCTTGTGTCATATTCATTTAAAATGTACATACACACTGAATTAAACATTACATTTATGCCTCTGCAGTCTGTTCTTCTATCCCCCACTCTCTTTCCCATGTACACCCGCCCACAATGTTTTAATGTTTCTCTTTTTGTCCCTTTGCAGTGTTGCCATAGGCATCGGTTTCTATGGCAACAGCGAGGCTAATGATGGGATGTATCAGTTGACCTCGTCTCTTCTCACAGCCAATTATACGCTGGCTTCCATCGATCTGCTGGTGAGTGCTGCTCTCTGCACATAAAATGTCATGCAGAATATCTGCCCTGCTGGACAGCGTGTGTGTGTGTTTGTGGGTGTGTGTGGGTGTACTCTGAAGAGAGAGGATGTGTCTGCAGAGAGTAAATCAGATACAAACTTTGTTTTATTGATTTCCTGTGGTCAGACAGTGGTTTATGTGTCAGGCTGCTAAATGTCCTCGTCACACTGAGCTTTGTGCAAGTAAAAGTATGTAGATCACATATGAACAATCTAAACATGAGTGAAGCAACTCTTATCCATTAAACAATAAAACCTAACATGTCAACAGTTTAAAACAGAGCATGACATCTAACCTGACCTTAATTAACAAAAACATTAGACAGAGTGGGAAGAGACTGTGGAACAGATTCACTGACAGACTAATTTGAAAATCTTTATTATTAACATGTATTTACTACAAATAGATATAAGCAGATATAATATTAAAAATATATGAATAGTGATGAAATTGTCTGATATGGAAAAAAGAAGATCTTCACATTTGAGTCGAGGAGCAAAGCAATTCTGATGCTGCTAGATGAAGATCAGAGAAGTCTCATAATAAGAATTATTAAATAAAATTGTATATTGAGGACTGTAGACAATGAAAGTACATGCCTTGCTTTCACTAACCATACATCAGCCCTGAATGTGTGCAGCGATATTACTCAGTAATGTTCTGTGCATAAAAGTCTAGTAGATACATTTAAACAGTTATGTGCATTTATGTGAAATACATTATTACTAACATTACATTACTAACCCCATGACCAATTTTAAATTTTCATGTATGTGTTTGGCAGCCCTTTATGATCAACTCTTTTTACTTTTAAGTCAAAATTGATTTCATAAACATATTATACTTTTGTGTTTTTAAGTAGGATTAAAACATGTGTTTACTTTATTTAGTGAAGCCCAACTTTTCACATCTAGCTGTTTGGGAAATACAGAAGATGTAGCCTGTGTTATGGATTATGAAGAGCATGCATTAACAGACTGAGGCGCCAAGATGCTCAACTTTCTGACACAAGCGCACTTAGCCGACCAAGACTTTATGACAGTCAACTTCTCAATTTTGTGGTTTCCATTCCACTTAACTCCCTTTACATTCTTCCGTACTCCCTCACCAGATTTCAGACACAATTGCTGGACTGCAGCTGTCTATCTCTGGCCCCCTGACAACCTTGGAGGAGCTCTTTACTGGCAGTAAACCGTTCTTGGTCTCTACGCGGAACTGCCGAAGGTTGTCTGAGAACGTGATCAGCCTCCTGTCCTCCATCTCCCTGGCTCAGTCCAGCATTGACATGGGCCTGGGGAATGACAGCAGTATCAGTGGGGCATCCATTGTACCTCTAACCCCAGTACCACCCTCTGTGGCTCCTACTGTGGTGCCTACCAGCAGCCTCATGCCCAACCCTTTCTCACCTGGCTGGGCAGCCAACACCCTCATGGTCAATGAGGACTACAGGTGAGACTGTGCTACTTCAATTAAGTAGTCCCTGCAGGCAGTTCTCTATAATCAGTAGACAGGATATCTGTGACCTGACCTGTGACCTAATGAGCTGTAAGATAAAGTATAGCTGTAAAACTATCTTAGTCTATATATATACATATGATCAATCAGTGATCTACATCTATGTTTTGCTGTTTCTAAAATTATATTTATTTGATTCACTAAAAAAAAACATTTGTTTTTGTGAATCAAATAAATATAATTTAGATTTTTTTTTGTGTTAAAATACATATTTCTCATAGAAATTGTGCAAGACTTAACGATTGCTCTTTAGTACTCTTTAACAGTTTCCCAGATGGCATAACTTCTCATTATTTTTACTAATAAACCAATCTGAGTTTATAAATCAAGTAAATCAAATCATCAAGGCTTTTTGCATTATGCTCACTGAAACCAAAGCTGAAAGATCCAGTATCACATTTCGTAACTTGTTAGAAGCATCACACTTGTGCAAGGTTTATGCAAATTAAAGTGAAAAGCAAATTTAATTAAGGCCTTCTTTATTCACCATCAAGGGCTTTACATCTAGTATACATTGTTTTCTGACTTTTAGCTGTATTCTGACCTTAAGTTAACATAGTGAATAAGTACATGTGAGGATTTGCAGGATGATGGAAATGAACCTTGGTCAGATTCATAGTGTTGTAAGATCTCATCGTCCTGTTATGAACATTGCACGTTTACTTGGATGTACAGACGTGGACGGGTACCATCATTTTTGTCCAGGCCTGTTCCATGAGTTTATTTTTTTTAATAATAAGCATGGTTGAAAAGCAATGTCTGACTTTCATTGGTTAACATTCATAGAAGTTTTATTTATTATTACTTTTGTCAGATTAAATTTATTTCTGTGACCATTGTGAGTTTTTCTTTCATTGACCAAAGGTACCAACAATTTTGTCCACGTCTGTATTTCCAGAGGTAATGCAAGTAATTATTGCACATAATCTTTACTTTAATTTACTTGGCAGACGCTTTTATCCAAAGCGACTTAAAAGGAGAAGACACAAGCAATTACCATTTGGGTTCTGTGAATTATGAGTTACTACAAACTAAGAGCCCTCACTTTTCTGATCTCATACTAGGGGGTTCTGAGTCAACCTTATCTTGAATAGCAAGCAAATAGAAAGGAACTAAAAAATTAAACATCAAACTCTTATTCATGACCACATATTAGATGAATGTCTATTTTTTTCTGCCTAATGGAGACATAAATAGATATCCCAAATCAGCAGTGGTATCAAAATCCTAATAATCTTATTACACTTCTCAGCAGTTTTAAATCTGGGAACAGTGGAAAAAAAACACCAAACACTAATCCCAGATCAGGTGGAAAAAAATGTGCTGAAAGGAACAAGGTTTATTCCTTTGCCGTGGCTCTGCTCAGTGAAAAAGCAGTTCGACTTAGCTATAATTAAACAGAACTGTGAGCCATGCTAGCAGCTCAGAAAAACAGAAAGTACCCAGACAGAAAGGTGCTTTTAGATGAATGATTACATTAACATGCTAACAATTACAATGCTAGCAGGCTATGTTCACCGTCTTAGTCTGGTGTGTCAGCATGTTATCATTTGCTTATTAGCACTAAACACAGTACTATAGATCATAAAGGAAATAGTTTTGGTCATAAACGAAAGTACTGGAAACATTTAGATTAGCATCACATGATGACACTCATTCTGAAAAGTCAGAAATTTATGTGATCACAATTTATGCTGAGGAAAATGACAATGAACCAGATCACATCCAATCTGTCCAATATTTGTTGTGACATTTTTCTATAAAGCCAAAAATGTAAATCTGCTGGTGGAACTAGAAGAAAAGTCGGAGAACCACCAAATCATTTTAGAATTGTTTGTGAAGCATGGACATCTGCACAAAGTTTTACTGCAGTCCATCCAGACTTTGTTGAGATATTTCAGTTTGTGGCCCACTCATACAGTAGATAGGTATTGTCTTCTCTAGAGTAATCCCTTTAGCATGGCTAAAAATAGTTCCAGGTTTGTAGCATATTAACTTGACAAATGAGACCATGAAATGTGATTGGGATAAAAAAATAACCGTTTTTAATGTAATTGCTTTTTGTGGTGAACTTTGTTATAGGTGGCTGTCGTACGTGTTGTTGCTGCTGCTTGATCTTATAGTGTGTCTGTTCATCCTGCTGGGACTGGCCAAACAAGCCCGCTGGCTGCTCATCCTGTGAGAGCGCACACACACACACACACACACACACACACACACACACACACACACACACACACACACACACACACACACACACACTCATAAATATCTTATAATAGCACTTTAATACTGGATTCTTGGTCAGTGTGTCTCCTTTGCTAAAGAGTTTGTGCTGTTCTCTTATAGGATGACCGTGCTGGCATGGCTGGCTCTGTTCCTGAGCTGGGGTTCTCTGGGTTTGGAGACAGCCACGGTAGTGGTGAGTAGATCCAGAAAAACAGTGATGATGAAGCCAGGACTTAGAGGCAGTGATGATGGGTTGAAAGAATATGAAGTGAATGGGACTATTGTGGGAGGGTTTGGTGGGTTGTAGCAGAGCAACGAGAGCTTTAAGAGGCCAACCCCTCATGGCAGGACCAAGTGTTGTGTATGTGTGTGTTTGTGTGTAATTTCTGTGTCCATTGTGCTAAACTGTGAAAGGCTTGCCTCCTAGGGAACGCTGCAGTCATGGCAGAGGACCAAAAAGGCAGGAAAATGGGGCAGAGATTAAAGATTCAATGTGCGTGTGCACAAACGTGTTTGTGAACAAAGTGTGTTTGTGCGCCGGAGTGCATGTTTTTCATGTAAGTGTGTTTGCAAGTGTGTGGGTGTTTGGCTTCGAGAAGTAAAGATGAAAGATGAAGAGAAGTGCTTTCAACAAGACTGAGAAGAGGAGAGGAAGAACAAGAGAGTGCATCTTCAGTTTGAGAGAGAGCGGGATGAAGTGAGAGAGAGCGGATAGACCATGAACATCCCATCAGCAGCACAAGACCTGAAGCTGTTGCTGTAGCTCAGCCCCTGCGGGCTTTAGACTGAAAATGCATCGAAAGTTGGAAGTGCGAATACAATCCTGTGAAAATAAAATTCTCTAACATGCTGTTGGAGCATGTTTAGCTGAAAGCTGGCTTTTAATGCCTAAACATGACAACAACAGCACTGTGCTGTGTCCTACAGGCTACAGTCCAGCCACATTTGGCACAGTGACATTTATCGAGAACAAAGATCACACAGATAGTTTTATATTCATTTTCAGTTTGCCCTCTGAAGTTTGGTTGTACTCACTGAAGAGGAGGCTGTTTTGGTCTGGTGTGGGGGTGTGTGAAGAGGGTAAATAGTGGCTGTTTCTCTGCACTGCTGCCTGTTTTACTGAGTCTTAGTGTCATGTGGAGATGGTGGGAGATGTCCCAAGGGCTTTTGAGTCCACACAGAGCTGCTCTGTCCCTGGTCACTGACAGGGAAACAATGGGCCAGCTGTGGGCCTTCTCACTTTTTTCTGAGCCGGGTTTCTCCACTTCCCATCAGATGCTGCGTTATCTGTGTGGCTCTTACTCCCTCTTCTGGTGGCGCACTCTCAAGCTGAGAGTGGTTGAGGGTAGTATCTACTATCTCTGAACTAAGTACATCGTCTTCAAAATTAGGCTAGAAGGTACAGCAGTAGATGATACGGCAAAAGAGATGATCAGAGGGGAAGGTATGATTGATTATCTGATAGGAAGATAGCTGGATGTGTGTGTGTAATGTGGGTACAGGCAGATCAATATTTGTCACTGTGTTGTGAGTTGCTGACAGCTATCTGAGTAGGTAAGTATGTCAGTCGGTCAGTGTGTCTAACTTCTCCCATGTGATCATTTTTCTTGGCCTCTCCGTTTCGCCTCATCTGTCCCTCTCTCTCCCCCACTGTTATTTTCTTTCCTCCTGTCATCCTCACTCTCCCTGTCACTCCTGCTGCATTGCCAGGCTCTCAGTGACTTCTGCTCAGATCCTAACGCATTTGTCCTCAACTCCACCAATTTCAACACCGGGACCAGCTCAGGTACAGTACAGTCCCTGTGCAAACAGCAATATAGTTGTTTTCCATTTAGCTTAGCTGTGATTATGTCAGCAGAACTCACTATAATGACGGTTTCCACATCTTTTCTTTTGTGCGCTGATCTGTTGTGCACTGGTTTTGTTGACTATTCAGATGTGTTGGAGTATTACCTGACCTGCAGCAGGCGCATGAACAGTCCGTTCCAGCAGGTAATGTGACTTCTTTAGTTCTTTGGAGGACGGGCTGCACAGCTTTTGCAGTGTGTGCTGTCCTTAAATTATTTGCTCCCCACGTAAAAAGCTACACTCTCAGCATATTAATGGTACTGTGTACTTGAGGAATAATGTAAAAATAAGTTATTAATTAATTCCAATGACTTGTTGGCTGCAGCTGCTGACCCAGTCGCAAAGGGCACTGTCAAACATCCACACACACCTCTCCAGTCTGGACAGAAATGCTCTCACACAGTTCCCCAAGGCTGAGGTATGTCATCATTTGTGCACAAGAAATATAGATTCTGCTACGTGTGAATCATCTTTTCAGTAACTTTCTCACATTTGTCAATTTTGCATCACTGCAGAAATCACTCAGGGAGGTTCAGCAGATACTCAACTCCACAGAGGGCAACTTTCATCAGTTGGTGGCACTACTGAACTGTCGGGGTCTTAATAAGGTGCTGACTATACAGTGGAGTATAGTACATGTTCTAATGAAAAATACCCCCCCCCCAAAAAAAAACTAAATGCTGCTTCTTTATTGTCATAGATTTATTTCTTTGTTATTCCGCTGTTTTCTTTTAGGACTACATTGACTCACTGAAAGGCCTGTGCTATGATGGGATGGAGGGATTGCTCTACCTTTCCCTGTACTCTTTCCTGTCTGCTCTGGCCTTCACTGCTATCCTCTGCTCTCTGCCTGGTGCCTGGAGGAGCTTCCCAAGGTGAGAGTGTGTGAACATGAATGTTTCTCCTTAGGTATACTTGCTTTACGTCACTGTCTTACTGAAACAATCATAAATAAATTATTTTCTTGCAACAACACTGACTTTTAATTACCTACCAGAAAAATCCACAAAAGTAGTAAATGAAAAGGGGTCTGCCAAAGGTATTCCTCATGATATTAGGTTTAAAAGCAAGTATTCTTAGTGTCTACTGCTACTACTACTACTACTATCTGCTAAAAGGTCTAGTCTATAGTAAGTTTACATAAAAAAAAAAATTGTTTTTTTTATGAATTTATTTTTTTATTTTTGTCAACAGCTACAGTTTACTATTGAGGTGTTTGTAATGGCACAGGTTTGTTGGATCTACTGAGAGTAGATATGGAGCAGGTACCTGGTTCTAGGGCCACGGAAGGGACATCAGCTAACAGCAAGATTGGATTGTTTATGATTAGTGCTGCCGGCGCACTATTCCTGTACATCAGCAGTTTGATGTTTTGTCTGGTGACCATTTGTGCAAAGTACATGAATACTGCCATCTACAGTATGCATTTAGTGCTTTTCTATGTATCATTCCTCTGCTCTCTCACACCTACCTTTCTCTCTCTTTTCATGGGTGATGACAGTGAATCAGACGAGTATGAAGACTCGGACAGTGAGAGTGAGGACCCCTTCACCTCCCATCAGGCACGTAGACAGACGGCCTTGGGGTCTCAGCGAGGGGCCATGACCCCCTTCTATAATTACCCAGGGGCTGGGTGGACACCCCCTTTTTCTAGTGCACCGCCCCTCCCGTGAGTAACACAGGCACACAGACACACAGACAGACAGAACGTCCCTGATGTTGCAAGAGTTGCCCTTAGTTACAGTTTCTACATAAAAATCTTTAACTATGGGCAACTTTTCTACTGATGCCCTCCAGATCAGGGATTTAAAAAGATCCAGGATGTAGTATAACAACACAGAGTTTACTATACAACACATACTGAGCACTTCTGAGACATTTTTGTGCAGACAAACATTCTTTTTGATAAATACATTCAGCTTGAAATCCTGTTTCCTATGAAAACAAAATCATACAAAGTTATATTTATGTCAAACATAACAGATGTTGGACGTATCCACATCCATTTTTACAAAAGAGTAGCGAAAGTGCAGTGTAGTCAGCTAGGTTTATATATATTTTGTCTATATAAAGACACGTAGGATTAGTCCGAATTCACACATCTGTCAGGTTAAGCACATGCATTGCAGACAGACACACAGACAGGTCAATATGGACTGCAGTGTAGGCAGAGAAACAGACACAACTCCAGAGGTCGGTCTGTCTGTCTGTGTGTCTGTCTGTCCGTCTGTCAGCTGTTTGAGGACAGACGATGTAGTCCGCTCGTTCATTTCACAGATCTTGTCTCAAATGGCGTCCTGTCTCCTAAACAGCAGTAGTCTACTGCTATGTTGGGGGGAGGGTGTCATTGACGAGGCCGCGCTCGTAGAAACTCTGGCGATGTGAGGCTCAGGTTGACTATAGGTAACCTCCCCACCCCCACCCCCCTCCTGCATCACTCTCATCTGTTTCCTCACTTTGGTGTCCACGTGTGTGATTATTTCTCTAGATCTGTCCTGCTTATTTTCTCTTTATGATTCCTCCAGCTTCCCTTTTTAGTTCTCCCTCTTTTTCACTTTAACTTTACTCATCTTCTTCTGTTATACCCCTTTCTCCCTGACTGAAGTTTAGTTAGTGCTACTTAATTGTGGATTATTTATCTTCCAGTTCCCATGTGAAACATTAACACGCAAATACAGCAATACTGACTAAACTACATTGTCAAGGCTCAGAAAGTCAGCTAGCACTAAAAATACAGTCCACTCCTTTTAAATGGAGTCTGCTCAGGATTGCTTTAAAAGCTTTCTGGGGTTTATCATGCAAATAAACAGATTCATTAGTAGAGCAACATAACAGCTGAAATGAGACTAGTGAGTCACACCCAGCTCTAAATGCATGTAATAGCAGATTACTGTATAAACCCTGCAGTGCATCACCAGTCTGGAGTGGACTGTGCCCGCTGCTGGTGTTTGAGCAACAGTGGTACTAATACCTACTAGTTATACTGAGCGCTGTGTTTTTCTAACCGCTCTTTCTCCTTCTTTCCTTTTACCTGTCCGTTGCTCCTGTCACCCTGCGGCCCCCACTCCCTATGTCTTTCAAAACATGTCTCACCCCGTCTCCCTCTGTTCTTCATCCTCCATTCCTCCTCTCCCTCTCTTGTGTCCTTGTCTCTTTCTATCTCTATACAGGACTCCAAACGTTTCCTCCAATGGCAACCCTGGCTATGAGAGCCTACCCTTGACTGACAGGCAGTCCCCACCCCCCTCTGTGAGTTCCTCCGTACATGTGACGTCGTCGTAATCTGTGCCATTTTATCATACGCTCGCTTTAATAATCAGTAGCAGTCGGATTATTGTGGCGGCGAGGCTACAACCTTGCAGGACCTTGTGGGCTGGCCTTTTGTTCATTTTCTTGCAACGCTTCAAAGCAAATAAAATCAGGAGGAAAAGATTTTAAATTTCACTGTTTACATTAACCAGTTGTTACTAACATGGTTTTATAATCACTATCTGACCATTTTACAGAGCACACGGACCAAAACTAGTTTTATGATTAAAACAATCAACGTGAAAAATTATTTTGACCCAAGAAAAATAATATGAAATAAAAATCCCTTTAAATGAGGTACCCCTTTTATGCTTTTCTTTTTTGTTTTATTTGACAAATTAAAAAACTACTTTACCAATATCTGTTGGTCAGATAGTGATGAAAACATTTGCCAAGTTGATGAGCTGATTTCTACATGTGTAAATAACATATGCTCTTCTGTCCTTTTTTGTTATCTCTCCCAATTTGCCCTTGGACCGTCTCTCATGATGTTTTCTGGAAGTGCAGTACTCTCCCAGCATGCTGACTGGTTATGGGGGAAGTCAATCACACCCCAACCCTGCTCATTCGAGGAACCTGTATTCACGTTGATCTTTTTTTTTATGTATAGAAAAAATGTTTAGTTTTCATATGAATGGACACTTTAATGAATAAAAAAGAAACTAATCTAAATAAAAAGAATGCTAAGTGTGAACTCAAAGTGCATAAAGTACCACTGAGTATTATTATTATTAGAAGCACTTCAAAGAAAAATGGACTGTTCATATAACCGACAGTGATCTTGTCGGTAGGAATGGTTGTGAAAAGCTATAAACCAAGTCCCACTTGGTCTAAATTCTTTCCCCTTGTCTGTCCAAACTCTGTGTAAACTGTGAACAGTGGTGAGGAAAGTCAGAATGATATTGACGTTACTACATTGTAGTTTTATATTCTTAAATGTATCAGTACCACTGATTTTAATTTCAAGTTTTTATATAAATATTGTTGTAGAAAAACACTGGCACGTAGCAACAATACACATTTTTTCTGTGAATGGTTATGCAGTTTCCCCACTCTGTATTTTTTTTTATTACTTTTTATAGGTGGCAACTCTGTATTTTCTTTGTATTACCTTATGGTATTCTGTATATCTCACTGTCTATAATATCTGAATAATCATGAACCTTTGCTCTTAAAAAAAAAATACTTGAGGGCTGCCAAGAGCCTATTTTAATGACTGAACGGAGAACTAAAACTGCCACTCAAGTCCTGAGAGTGCAGAACTACAAATCCCATGCAATGACAGCAGGTACATAGCAATATGATTCTTGCTACTGGTGCTGCAGTAGCCCTACCGTAACTAGCAATAATACTATGTATAGCATTGGGTTTCTGAGATTTCTCACACAAGATGTTTGTGTATATATATATATATATATGGTACGGTATGTTGGAGATTTCATTGAATCCCCCCGTCCTTGCCAACTGACCTTGTTAACCCCCGAAATGAGTTTGTATGGTTATCAATGCTCCTTTTGAATGGCATCCTTTTACACTCAAGAGTCTAATATAAATAAAAATAACTTCAATAACTTGATACCGTCTTCATCGTGTCTACAAGAAACACACAAGATGCATAACAACAGATACATACTACAAACAACAGGTCAAAGTTTAATATAAATAATTTATAACATGATCCTCAGAGCTTAGGTTTATGTGTACATTAGTCACTAGTGTGTACCAGAGACAGTGCCTCTCTTTGTTTGGATATGCATAGTTCAACAGGAGAGATAAAAACAGAAATGTTACATACAGTCACACAACCTATGTTTTTGCACTAATTAAAAACTATATTCCTGCATCCTTTCCTTGTCCTTGCTAACGTCCATGCAACCACCTAGTTCCATTATTGACAGAGTTAGAGTTACTATCAACCTGAAGAGACTTAAAACACAGCTGGAATAGTGTGGAATAATGTTTCTATAAAGAGATGTCTGCTTTTACTTCTGTTAGCATTATTGCATGACAATAACACAACTTACCAAACAGGTAAGATGTTCACTATAATTAAAACGTCTACAAAGTGTTCAGCTGCTAGGCTACGGACTAGAAGAGGGAGGTTCCAAATGGATTACATCTTGTCTTGCCCCTCTCCATTGGCACCATTTATTTTAGGATGGATTTTAAGATTTTATTGATTACCTATAAAGCTTTACATAGCAAATCATCTTTTCTCCTTTGATGTAAAATCTTTGTTGGTTTCAATTGTTTATTTTAACTATTTATTTATTAATTTATTTTGTGTTAATTTTAGCTTTATTTCTTGTACAGCGTATTGTGCTTTATAAACAAAGTTGACATTATATTAGAGATAACCTGGCTCACCCATGTTTCAGATCTCTGCAGCTTGATTTCTTTATGATAAATCTAAATGAAGAGAAAAGAAAGGATACCTGAGGATTAAGAAAAAAACACTTCAAAATCTAAATCTGTGATCTAAAAATATCAGGAAAGTTATTTGTAGTAAACGGATAAAACATGCAAAGACAATGTTATAGTCTCTCAGTGCTTCACCAGGTGTTGCCTTCACAGAACCGGGGACAGTATGCACACACACACACACACGCAAAGACAAACAGTGCTAACAAATCTAACTCTGCAGTGCATAGAAGGTTTACAACAAAGGTTGTGGAAAGAGATGGTGCACTCAGGTGCTGCTTGATAACTAATAAGTTATGACCTTACCACCTTGTACATACTGATCTAAATTTGGCGACTGGATCATAAAAGTCCAACAATCTTTCTTCAGCAAATCTTCTACCAGTAAACAGTGAAAGTTCAGTCATATGTAATAACTCAAATATCATCACACTAACCCATGTTTGCCTCAAAGCTGCAAAATAGTTAGCTTAACTGCACCTTTCCAGTATTGCAACAAGGTACCAAGAAAGGGATAACGCAGATACATGGGTAATGTCAGAGCAATAAAACTGTTAAGAGTCAAAACTGTTCTTCATTTCAGGAGTAAACACCAGTCTCTGCTTCTCTTTGGAACTTCCTCTGTGTGTCTGTGTGGAGATATTACATGTATTTTAGTGCATTCCCTGAAGAGGTTTCTGTAATGAGGTGTTTGCTTTTTGACAAAAACAAAAGTCTGTCATTTTCCCAGAGGAGTATTTTTTCCATGCTAAAATGTAAAGGTAGTGTCACTTGGAGTTGTCAGAGTTCAGCCAGGAGCCGTCCTCCTCCACCTCTCGCCGGACAACCAGGAGCATCTCTGCCACATCCTGAGAAAGCTGTTCACTGAGAAATGAGCTGTGAAACAAGGACGACAAGAGGAAATGTTAGAAGAACATGGAGACACACAGGGGGCAGATCACTAGAGTGCAGTGTCCTTACACAAACAGTGAGGTAAGCCCCATGTGACCACTCATATGGGATGACTCACAGCCTGAGTTCAACAGCAGCACACAGAAGGCACGTTTTGATATAATTCAGAGCAGACACTCACATTGCACAGAGCCCTTGAAACGCGTAGGTGCTCATACTTACCGTAGTTCTGCTTCTCCACCAATGCACACAGGACTCTTCAGTTTGGAGTCCAGGTTGTAGTACTGCCCGTTTACTTGCCGAACTGCCAGCCAGTGCCGCCGTCGGAGTGGGAGGGATACAATGCCAAGTGATACTCGTGATGGAACATTAAGGATAAAACCCTGGACCTTTGATACACAAAGGCTCTGTACTGTCCTGTATTAAAAAATAAAACAAGATGTGAAACAAAACTTGAGCTTTGACATATTCAACAGTAGTTCCTCATCTATCATGTGCAGCGCATTACAGGAGCTGGATGGGGACTGGTTAACAGTGTTAAATTGCAATACAAAAAACCCTGGGGTTGCACTCATGATGGTTTAAAATTATTTTACTCACCTGCGTTTGTCCCACCACACAGCAGCCAGTTCCCTGCTCTGTAGTGCTGCCATGATGACGTTAACATCATAGTTTCCTGTGCCTAACACTGACCGATGAGGGTTGACCACACACTGTGGAGCCAGGCTGCAGAGAGAGAGAGCAACAGCCTAATACAGCATTTTAAAGAGAAACCCCACTTTGTATATGGTAACTGTGCAGCTCAGTTTTACTCTCAGTCACTGGCCAGAAGCACTCCACCCTGCAGGACCACTCTGAGGTAGAGCTCTTCACAGGGCAAGTCCAAATTGCGCTCAGTCAGAAAACAAGTGCAGAAAGTCTCAGGATTGTGTATCCATATGTGATTCACAGTTCTGTAGAACTTGTAAAGCCCATGGAGGGAAATTTGTGATTTCTGATATTGGACTATATAAATAAAACTGGCTTAACTTACTGGTTTAACTTTCAAGCCAAACATCCACTGTGCTTTAGCTGCTATTGGGCTACATTATTTAGAACAACCCTTCATTCAAATAAAAAAATATTTGTTTATTACAACTTGGACAAAGTTTCTGTGTGTTACTGTGGTCACAAGGTTTCCCACAAAGAACTCTTTATTAAATGTCATGAGCTACCTAGATGATGACGTATCCTTAAAAAACTAACTCCTAAACAATAGCCACACTGAATACAATGGATTTCGCTGTGTGAATTCAGACCTCTTTTCTTTCTAAAGATTAACAAAAAATAAAGTTTATATGATACTGCAGGAAACCGTGTGTTTCCTAGATCCTGACTTTACTGTCGAAGTTAGGTGGGGGAAAGGTGTTTCAAGACTGATGACATCTACACAAAGGAGATGGGAGAGCAGAGGTTCAGGTTACACTACGGCTTTTGGGAGGGGGGTTTCAGTTCTCAGATAGGACCAGCAGTTGGTGGACTACTCAAGGAGGAAACAAAGAAAGTGAGAGACTTAATCAGAATATCACCACTTCTGAAAATACGAGCAAAAATGCTTTGAGAAATATAATCTTCTGCGTAGTTTCATAAATACTTTGTTTAATAATCTATTATCTGTCTGAGGAAAAATCATTGCAAGAAGAATAATGACAGGAGAGACAGGCTGCATAACAAAATGTGCTGATCAGGGGCGCTCAAGTCAGCTGTGAGAATCGCTGATCTGACACTAAATCCACACATTACACACAGACACCCAAACTAACGTGAAAGCAGGTCACAGCCATAATAAATACACAGTAACGTGCACATGTCCTGATCAGTCCTCTTACAGGTAGTATTATCAGAAGATTAAGTCAGACATCAAGGCAAAACAACATACATCGACTACATGTAAAGTTAGAAATACAGGACATTTGATTTTAATTAGATATTATAAATGTATCTCTTATTGTAGCATTAGTAATGTTAAGTGAGATTATATTGTATCTGGAGCCCCCCCTATAATCCAAACGATGTATAAGAATTTTGTTTGATTTGATAATTGACTGTACGGGTTTTAAAACTGTTGTAATTACATTTGTAGTAATTACAAATCTGTCAGGGGGCAGATTTATGAGTAGCGGCCCCTGCTGCTGACTCTTGTAACAGGATACATAATTTGAAAAGCGTTGTGGGTTTATGCAAAGCAGTTACATGTTGTTTGCACCATCTGTGTGGCTGTCTGAGCACCAACACCGACTCTTCATCCAAACACGACCGTACCGTTTGCAGATGTCATCGGCTGTCTCCTTGGTGAACACCCGCTCCTGGAGCACGTTGTTGAGTGCATGGATCGCGCACAGCTCCAATCGTTGCTTCTCATGAAATACTTCTCCTTCGCTCATAGTAATACCTACCACACACAAACACATTAACAGAGTAAACGTCAGCTAACTTACAGTTGTTGAGCGCAGTTTCACGTCCATTCAAGCTAACCATAACTTCAAAGTCGTTAGCAACTTACCGTAACGGAGGCTAAAGTCTGATAGACTGCTAATTATAGCGTGTATTTTAATGCAGGCAGTTTGTAAAACAACAGCAAAGTGCGCTACTATTAACCGACAGCAGCTAAACAAAGCGACTGACCTGCTGATAAAGCGATTCCTCGTTAAAAAAAGATGCTGGAGTCTGACAGCTACATCCAGAAACCGGAAGCGGAGCCGTTGTTGTTGTTGTTGTCTGTCACGCCCATTTACGGTATTCACGCCATCACGGGAAAATCCGTCAATGTAATCATTATTATAATGAAACGGCAGTATACCTAAATAATCGTTAAAGGCAAAATAACACATTTGTTACGAAAAGAGGACAAAAAATCGTCATCATCCACCAGACGCTATCGTAGCTAATACCTGTGAACGTTATGTTGAAGCGCCCCCTAGTGCTCAGTCAGGTTACTGATGGTCGATAGTAATAATCCTTTACTTTAGGATTAATAATAATACAAAATACTATATAATATCAAGACATTATTGATTTCGGGTGTGACATTCACAAATCAGCATGTAAAGCAATTATTATTGCCTGTGTGATGTGTGATTGTGATGTGTCTTTTAGAGACTGTAAATACATCTGTATCTGAAAGGGCAAACTACTGGTGAATCGGCATCCTGGCCAAAAACTACACCACAGAAAAGAACACTCAAAGCACCTCCAGCATAACCATTATTGAAAAGAAAAAGTCAGAGAATGGATACAAGAAAGTTTCCAAGTCACTGGCTATCCTTTGAAGTAAAGTCAAATGTGTCATTAAGAAATACAACGAAATATAGCACAGGTGTAAATCTGTCTACAGCAGATTGTCCTCAAACTGAGAGCCAGTGCACAAATTGGACTAGTGAGGCCACCAGGACACCTGTGACTCTTCAGAAGAAGTTTCAAGCTCCCACAGTTGAAATAAGAGAGACTGTTCAGCATCTATAGTTTGGGTTCTTCATTAGTCATGGTAACCTGTCTGATGATGATGTCTCTCATCTCAGCCACAGAAGCTTCTAATTAAAACCAATTACATCTGTTTCTATATGTCTATAGAAACACCTCAAGAGTAAGCTCTTTTCTGTTGATGTGTCTAACCCAAATAAGGAGTTTGCCAGGAGCAATATCAATATTAACAGGTAATTGAATTTGGAAATTTGTAACATGGTAATGGAACAAATTCCTGACACTGTTGTCGTTACTGATAAACAGAATGTCTCAATCAAATTGTTTTCCAAATCTTTCCATAATTTCTGAAAATGTGGACAGCTAGTCAAAAAGGAAATTTGTACTATATTAGAAAAGCTACATTCCTAAGTGTGTATGCAATAGTGAAGGAGGCTTATTTACTTTATTGGTGAGAAAAAAATACTGTGGTGTTGTTTATACTCTTTAGCAGTCAAGCTCATAGTGGGTGGTTCATCTGAAACCAGCTGCTGTAATAAAAAGCTCAGTAGTAGAGTTCAGTATTTCAACTTTAATAACCCCATTTAATTAACACCATTCATCTAACTTAGGCTTATTTACTGTTAATTCTATTCAAATAAATTTACTATTACTTTTCTACTACATCTTATGTTTACATAAGTAAGATATTCAGTGCAGCACATTTTCCTGTAATTGAGCATATTATTTACATTATTTTATTAGTACACAGAAAAATATATGTATGTTACTTACGTTCTTCTATACTCTAATGTGGGTACGTGTGATTTTTCAAACAGACCAATGGCTGACTAGTATCAGTCTCATTTCCCCTGTGATTGGCTGATAGAGCTATAGACGGCAAGACAATGACTTTACTATATTATGATTGGCGCAGATTTTCTGACGTATCTTGTCAGTAACACTCTCATTGGTCTGTTGTAGTAGGTTAAACAGAGGATCGTATTTTTGTTCCTGTGTCAACGAAAAGAAGAAAAGAACAGGAGCCAGTGACGACCGGCTAAGTTAAAGATAGTTTCTTCAAACATTAACGAAAAAGTCTTCTTATACCTGATACTCCCCAGCTATTCATCACCGCAGCAGAAATCCTTTTGAAGATGGTAAGTCGGATGGTCGAGCTTACTGCTAACGGCAATAGCTGCTAGCTTGATCCGATGTGTAGCTGTTGCCTGCCGTCGAGCTTTAATTTTTGGTTGTGTCTATTTGCTGGCGTTTATGACATTAATTAAAACTCCTCATATAGTTAAATTTGAGTAATTTAACAAATTTGTTGTCACAATTTTAATCCTCATCCATGAACAGCTTTAACATTAAATTATCTGATCGAGGCTAGGCTAGTGGTGCTAATGGTAATGAAACGCTAACCTTAAATTAACCATCGACGTTGCATTTACCAAACGTTAACGACACTAATATCACATACTTTTTTGACTGTCTATACGCCGGGTAATCGTGGTTTGTTTTACAGAAATTAATTTTAATCTGTTTGAGCTCTGTGAGGATGCTTAATGTTGTGTATATACCATGTCCTGAAAGGTAAAAACTTAACTTAACTGTAACTCCAACAGTTTTTTGTTTTATATATGTAATATAAATGTAAATCTAATGTTTAACATAGAAAGTAACGCCATTTGTGTTCATCTGGAGTAGAAAAGGTAGAGGGTTTCTTTTCATGTTAGTAGTTTATTTGTCTTATGGAAGTTAACTTTAAATCTTAAATGATTAAATTATGAAATCATAAACGAACACACATACGTTTGTGTTCAACAGGAAATATTCAGTTTTGATAATAGTTAAAGCTTTAACTGCATTTCTGTTGAGTGTGTCTGTTCATTACTATGACATATTGATGATTTTCAATAATCTGATACTTGGTTTTCAGAAAGTCAAAAGCAGATGTCTGAAAAGTCACAACAATCACGAAAATAGAGTCTCAGTTTGTTAAATATTTGGTGACTGTTTGGCAATTTTACCTATTTCCTCTCTGCCAAGGTTAGCTTAAACTCCTTAATCAGACCTCCTTAACATATATTTGATTGAAGTAGGCTTGTGTTTAGACCTATGCACTACCAGAAACAACTCGAGGTGAATAAACTATCTCTATTTTTCTCCAGAATTCCAATGTGGAGAATTTGCCTCCTCACGTTCTTCGCTTGGTTTACAAAGAGGTTTCAGCTTTAGCAGCAGACCCGCCTGAAGGTATCAAGATTTATCCCAGTGAGGAAGACATAACTGAACTACACACAGCCATTGAAGGACCAGGTAAGTATTGGAGTCTAGCAGCAGCCCTCATAAGATCCTAGATAGACGATCTGTAGTGTGCATTATATTCATGTAAGTTAGTATCTTATGCAGCTGCGACTCTCACATCTCACGACTGATATGAAATGGTAAATGTTTGCGTTCGGCTGCTTTCCTAGCATATTACAGTGCCTCACTATCCATAAAAGTATCTAAACTCTCCTAAAATGGAATTATTAGATCACTACAACACATTTGTTTTGCATTTGTGTTGATGAAAACCTGCACCGCCACTATATATTCAGTAAGATAACTTTAACTATGTGGTGGTGAATTTCACTTCATGACCGGCCATAAGAAATTATTGTTACCTGGTAACATCAGTCTCCTATGTAGGATGTGAGAGTTGGTGGTTAACTAGCCATGTTTAAATATTACTTGTTGCTTAATTTACTCAATACTTAAAATTATTTAAGATAGATTATTACATCAGGGTTACATAGTAACAACATATATTTCTTTTCACCACTCCTTGAAGTTTCTGTTGTGGAAAGATTTTGAAGAGTTTATGCGTGTTCCTAATTATATACAATGCTTACACATCCAACATTATCCATGAAGCCTTGTCACTGTGAGCTCATTGCCTCATTTCTTAGGACGTTGTTATTCTAAAAAGTCAAACAATTGTCCATATTTTGTGAGCTCATCCAGAGACAGAGATCACCTTCTCTGCATTAGTTTGATTTAACAGGCACTAACAGTAGCATTAGCATCGTATTTACAAACTGCAGCCAGAGTTGTCATATTACTTTTAGTCCAAGGACAGTATACTTATTAGCTATTGTAGGTAATGAATATCTTTCAAGAGATGTCAACTTGTGAAATTGTTGACATGTTTATTGTGACCGCTTTTAACACGATTAAAATTATTTATGATATAGTCAGGTAAATGTAACTATAGATCTGTGACTGGCCTAGATATGTTCTGTTTTTGTTAGTTGACTCAGTTGCCACTCTATGACCCACTTACTTTGTATGGAGCAAATCTGGCACAGTCAGAACATACTGTTCATCTGATAAATTCTTTATACTTTGACAGAGGGAACTCCATTTGCTGGTGGCATTTTCCGAATGCGCCTGGTCCTTGGGAAGGACTTCCCTGCAGTTCCACCCAAGGGGTATTTCCTGACGAAGATTTTTCACCCCAACGTGGGTCACAAGGGAGAGATCTGTGTCAATGTGTTGAAGAGGGACTGGAAGGCAGAACTTGGCCTCAGACACATCTTGCTTGTAAGATGAGCCATCAGTGTTTACTGTTCTGAATGTCAACTGTATTTCCACTATATTTAAACTTATATTGCTGTCTTTGTTTCTCCGTAGACAATCAAATGTCTTCTCATCCATCCAAACCCGGAGTCGGCTCTGAACGAAGAAGCAGGGCGTTTGCTGTTAGAGGACTATGCAGAGTATGAGTCCCGTGCTCGTCTGCTCACAGAGATCCACGCCATGGGCGGGCCCGGCGGGACCTCTGGGACACCTCAGGACCCTAATGATGGTCCACAGCCAAAGAAACATGCAGGTGACCCCACAAAGAGAGCGGGACCCAGTGCAGCAGTTGTGCCTGCAGCTCTGGGTAATGGAGCTAATGGAGCCAGTACCACCACCAGCAACAGTAGTAGTAGCACTAATAATGTAGTAGGGAAAAAAAAAGCAGACAAAAAGCGTGCATTGAGGCGACTTTAATACCTCAACAAAATTCTCAGTGTGTGTATGTGTGTGAGTGAGAGAGTGTGTAAATATAAATATTGAAGTGTGCTGACAAGACTTTCGTTCCCTTTCTTTCTGACTCTTTCTACCACCAATCCAAATTGTCCGCTTTGTACTCATACCTTATCTTCTTTTTTTGTCTGTTGGTATCACAGATATGTCAATAATTTCCACACCTAAACATGTGATGATAAATATTTGCTCCTCTTTTGAAAGAAAGCACGCACTTTTGGAAATCATGCCATTAGTTGTATTTTTTTCTTGTGGCCTATCCTTAATGAATGACACAGGGAATAGTTTTCACTGTGTAAAACATGGCCTCTAATGTCTGTCCATGAGTGAGACATAACTACTGTCGTCTCAGACTTGATATCTGCTCTTTTTAAAGTGTTTCTTGGTAAATACTGCTATGATGGTACTGTGTACTGCTCAGCTGGGCTCATTCTTGAGTCTAATCGAAGGTGTTACATTAATTAAAATCAGGTTTCCAAATTGAGCTTCTTTTCTTACAATTTTGAAGGATGTTGCCACTGGGAGAGAAATTTTAATGTCACATGAAATATTAATGTCTTTTTAAAGTGTTTTCATTGACCAGTCATTGTATGGAAAGAGAAGTTGAGTATAAGAAGTCAGACCCCTTTTTTAAGTTTTTTATTTTTCTGAAATTCCTTCACTTTCCAGTATTTTCAAAAGCTGTTTATAATTGACATGTTCATATTCAGCTGTCTTGTGGTTGTGTGTGAAGACATAGATCAGTGGCTGTAAGGGAAAAGGGTAGGTTGCCAGACAACTTTATTAAAAAATGAATCATCTAGTCTCTGTATCAAACATACAGTGGTGTGACTCACTTAAGCTACCCCTGCTTCTTTACAAAGCAGTATGTGCTCTCAAGTACCCAGCTCTCTGACCAGCCATGTGGATACAAGAGAAGACATCAGTTTGATAGAAATTGTCTCCCCATCCACTGCTCTGGCATGGTTTTCCTGGGCAGGTCTTCTCTGCTCTAAATGAGTGCGGAGCCTACATTTCCCCAGGAAACGCAGTGAGGCGCTGTCTTGATTTGGATGGAATAGGTGCCTCTAAAACTCCTGTCATTGTGCAGACGTGGCTGGATATTCTCTGTCCATTTTAAATTATTTAAATTAATAAAACATTGAAATCCGAGAAGTGAAATGAAAGTGACTCATATTTGTTTCTGTTATTCCTTTGCATGCATTATTGTGTAACTCTTGCAGTGGTATGTTTGTGTGTGTATAGCCGGTGATAATGGATACTAGGAAAAACCTTTTAACTGCATCGTGACGTATTCTAGCATTTCATTTTGTTTATAGTGGTCTCCTGTTCTGCAGTGATGGAATAACCATTATGAGGAAACCAGTAATTGCATCCACCCCAGCAAACCAGTGAGGAAAAGTGCTCCACTGGCCTCTACTGCAGACGTGCAGCAGCCCACCCACCTGTGTAGAAATAGCAGCCTGCCATGCAGGTAATTATCAAGCCGGTCTTAGACACCTGGGAATCCACATAAGCTTTCCCCAAGCCCCCTTTTGGAAGTGTTTACCTTATTAGCCACCTGGGATCAATCTCCACTGCATGTCCTCACCTCTTTATGCTGGGATTTTCCTTATTGCAACATGAATCAAGTGAGAGCGAAATACAGGTTTAGCTCTGGCAAAGTGTAATTAACGCTGCGCTGATGTTTGATAAAAAAAACAAAAACGTTTTCATTCATTCTAATGCTGTTGATGTGAGGATGCAGTTACTGTGTGTGACGGTGGACATGAAGCCGAACAAGAGACAACTCATCTTTTACAAAGCTCATACTATAGCCCCCCTACTCTTTTACGTTTCCTGGATCATCAGCTGTCCCCTGTTTGTCCTAAACCTGACCATTTCTCTGAATTGTCTCCTACGTGCTGGTCTTGGTCTAATTGACAGATTCGTTCATGCTCTGGCTTGAAGCCTTTGCGCCAATCCTCTCCCCTTCCCCGTTTTCATCGCTTTCATAATTGCCACCAACATAATGACACAGTTGCTGTGGCAACCGTGTTTCTCTGTCTCTTTTTCGCTCTCTCATGCACACATACACACTTTGGATCTCGGAGGTCTTCCGCCGACTTTACCGGCTGCTTTAATTTTGCAAGTTTCCCCTCCCCAGTTTTATAGCTTTGCTTCAGTCTTTCAATTTAATTTGTGAAACAAGAGCCAAATCTCTGAGCGGTATTTTTTGCCAGAGCTAGTAAAATGTAGGCCCTCTGGGTCATTCAATTAAAGAGGGAAATGAAGTGGAGGGGAATAAAGATAAACGCCACCAGTTGAATGGACCTAATGACCATCAGCGACGAGCAGCGCGGAGCAGAGTCTCATCAGCGCCAGTCTGACCGACCAATCAGAGCGCCCCCCCCACTGATGGACCTCCGTGAGGCCAGTCGCAGTTAGTTAGGTGGTGTAACCTATCTCGCTTGGAAATTATGAAGGGAACCATTCTCAGTCAGTTGTAGGTGGAGAAAAGTTAAAGTGGGAGAATATTCTTGGCACGTTTGAAATTGCGAACACCTGAATTACTGCGTTTTCTCCAGGATAGTTTTAGTGCAACTTGTGCCGTAAAACAAAAGGAATTTTCCGATGTCGTGTGCAGCTGAATTGCCTTGTCACATGTATCAGAAAATATCAGTACATCTCGTTGTGCACTGACTCTCCTGCTTGCGTTTTTTTTTTCTTTCTGCCGTGGTAATGGATTATCAGTAGCCTGATGGAGACGCACCACGAGCGAGTGAAGCCTTCTCTTGTAAGAAAAACACGGGCATTTAAGACAGGTGTCAGATCCAGCAACAGTTCAATCTGTTCTGATCATCTTCTGCTACAATAACAGGCTGCCATCTGAGAAACGCCGAGGTACAGTGCGCAGGCTCTCCCAGCGCTGTTCTCCAGCATCAAACCCCCGAGCAACGCACAGGTAAGACACGACATTATGCACCTTTCATTAATACAACATGAATTACCGAATTACAGGCAAAACTGTTTTGATACGTTCACTGCGGGTTTGTGTGTGTATAAAAAATGATTTTGGCATCTGTTGAGACGCATGAGCTGCGCTAGAGGTTGTCAAACAAAACATTTGGATGAAAGCTGCGCCACAGAAACATCTCGATACAGGCTTTATGCTGGGCAGACATGTTTTTCATCACTTAAACACTTTAATCGACAAGTGCCAGCACATTATGACATTATGAACGTTGTAATATTAAGACCACAGATAAAACGCACACACACACACACAGACACACCGGTACGGATACACCCACGCACTCATAGCCTACTGATACATGCAAGTCATGTCCATAACCCGCATGCTTGTTCATTGCAAGTTGCAACTTATTGACCTAATGAAGGAGCAATTGCGGTCTGAGGAGTCGATGCCAAAAGCAGTCGGCTTATGCAAAGTCATTGCGCAGCATATATTTCACTGATATGACAGAAGCAACCGCTGCTCCGCGGCTTTCACTCTAATTTAATGTCTTTTTGCATTGACATGACTGATATAGATGTTTTTTTCCCCTTTCGTGTCTGATTCATGTCACTGTGCGTTTTGCAACAGCGTGTCTAAAGAAAAAAAAAAGAGGCCATTTTGTTTCATTTCCAACAAACACCTGTTGAAATTGTTGCATGCCCAGCCGTCTGCACAGCTCGTCAGCATCCTGCAACGAAAGAGAGGGCCCCGCTCCTTTCATTTGCTGTGATACAGTTGTTTGCAACGCCAGGAGTCTGTTGAAATGGTCTGTTCCCCCTCCAGTGGTCATGTAACTCAGGGATGCGTCTTCACAGTTGTCAGTGTGTGCCCTTCACCCTTTGGTTCCCATCCTCGTTGTCCCTACTGCATTGCTTCATCACCACGGAGACTCTTACCGTAGCATTTTCCTGCCTGTAATCTTGAGTCACTTTGCTGGAAATATGTCTTAGACTTGACGAGTTTTTTGTGTGCAAGAAGACTGACCCTTAACATTTTCAGTGAACATTTACAATACTTAGAATTTCAAACCTTACTCTTTATCGGTGTGACTGCACCATTATTGACAACCAGTTTGGACATTTGGCCAGAAAAATCCTCACAAAGTGAATGGAGTGGGAGCATGAAAAAAATGCTAATGAAAGTTGAGCAGCGCTCGCAGAGATGACAAGGTGCAAGGAGTCAGTGTCATCTTGTCGAGAAAGAGACGGCCAGATGCGACTTTGAAATCTGGCTCGGTTAATGGGTGTAGATTGGATTCTGCCTCCCTTCTCTTTCACTGCCTCTTTCACTCACACACAGACAGAGCTGCATTGCTATTCTGAGAGAGTTAGCTGCCTCAACCCACGCACAGAATCTGAGAAAGGGAGAAAGAGGAGAAGGAGGGAGCAAGAGGAATAAAGGGAAGAGGGAGAGACTCACTACAAGGAGGTTTATAGAATGCCTACTATAGTCTCTCACATGCACGCACACACGCACACAAAACCTTTTGTGCTGTTCTGATTCTTCCCCTCTAAGTGTTCTAACACTGGCTGATTTACAGTCTTGATTAGCACTCTTCTTGTGTGTGGCGTGGACTGTATTTGCAGATCTGTTTGGTGGTGCTGTTTGTGTGATGTGCTGTGTTGTATTGGTAAGTGCTGGGAGAAATGTACTTGATTCTGTGCCACCCACACACCGCCCTCCCACTCATGGTCGTCTCTGCATCTATACCTCTGGCTCTTCCCGCTCGCCACAATCTCTTTGCTCATTTAAATCCCTACCCTGCATTTATCCCTGTGCTCTCTTTCTCTATCATTGGCTTTTCAGAAGCGTGTTCCTCCTGCAACCAAACAGGTTCACAATCACGCACTCAGTTTCCCATAGTGCACACACGCACACACATATAATGCAATTAATAAAAATGACCTATGTCCACATGTGTCAGCAAGTGAAGAGAAGACATTTTAGGATTTTCTTCTAATCATATCTCTCATTTGCATTACAGTGGACACTCGGCCAGCACGTTCCAGGATTGATTGCCGACGTGTAGACCCGAAGAAATTTCTGGAAATCAAGCAGAACATTTATAGACGACAAGGAAGAAAGCTCCTGGAGAGCCCTTTTGGAACATTAGTCAGTGAGAGAACTGCTGCTTTGTGTCTCTATTTTTTTCTCCGCTGAACTCTCCTCAGAAGGTTAGAGGAGCATGTAACTGAAACAAGTGGAGCCCTCTGTGATTTCAGCATTCTGTCTCCCCCATCTGTGCCTACATTCTCTGCTACAGATAGGGACGTTTTGATAATTACATATAATTATAATTTCTGTGGGAGACAGATCTGCCTCTGTCTATTATTGCCAACACCTCCAACACAATAACTTCACACATTTACATATTTCTCAACAAAAGTGATATTCTTTGAACCTCGGAGACAAATCAGGAATAATTTTACTTAGAGAGACATGTCACATGGAAAAGCAATGTGCCATTCAGTTCACATCTAATTAGTAATACAGTTGAATGACACAGGCAACTTTTCATGCCTAAAAGCTCAGTGCAGAACATTTAAAGTCCATGACATTTGCCTCATTGTGAAATGCGTTTCACAGGCTGCGAGCCGTTTCCTTGGTTTATGCTTACTTCTAATTTTCAGTTGTTACAGTCTTCTAGCACTTAAGCTGAGCCTCCCTCATTATCACCCACAGCCCAATCACAGTAACAATCTGTACCAGGCGAGTACTGAGTACTTAATCCAAGCACAGAAATTATTAAGTACATGGTGTATCAAGTAATATGTATCTTGGCGTCATGAGTGCCTGGGCACGTTACAGTGGAGATAGGTCCCTTGTCTAAAGAAACTAGGCGTTATTAATGGACAGGTTTCATCTGTGGTGCAGTCTGTTATTTCCATTTGACTGTTTACAATGCAAAAAGCACTAAATATATGAAAACTGTTGTACATTTCATATGTTTGTCCAGAAGAGAATAGCTTACAGCTGAAATAAGTGCCAATTCTGAATGTATGTACTGCCAGACTCAAATAGTCATCCAGGAATGAACAAGACAGATAAACCTGTTTACATTTGACAAAACACTGGCCATAGATTACTGTTCAAGTGCCACGATCAGCACAGGAATGTAGTGGACTGCCATATTTAATTGAAAATACTTACTACTAATTAATGCTGGGATTTGTACTTAAAAATACAATAATTACATCCAGCAGCACGTCAGATATGTTCTTTTGTTCAGCGGGACATGTAGAATGAGGCATTAAGGACTAAAAGCAAGAAGATTGTTGTTTTCAATTTGCCCTTTTTACAAAGCTGCGTTCATTTCAGCATTCTAGACTTGAGAGGTCTTTTAGGAGGGCAAAAGATGAAGTCGCATTCAGAGTTCCCTTCTTGCAGTAAATTAAAACCATTTTAGTACCATTATCACCATTGTTAGTCCTTTTCAATCTTATTGTTCCTGACATTTTCTAGTTTTACATCATATAACTACTCAGTTTCTGATAAAACAAAAAACAGGTTTCAGATTTCATCATCCAGCGTTACTGAGTGAAACTACTGATACATCATCAATATTCAGTAGGTTGTACATGTTACTTGAATATTTCACATGCCGTTTTAGTGGGTTAAACTGCAAAAGCGGATACAGCGTTGTGACTGCACTGACTCAACAACAGAAAATAGATCTCTTAGTCATGTAAAAATGACGCCCACCACCAATCTCAGAGTCCTCACTGTCTCCCTGCTCTCCCTCCTTACTGCCCCACTTACCACTGTTGTGGAGACCTCTCCACCCCCCCCTCCTCAGCACATAGATCGCTCAGGGAGGCCGTTCACCGAGGAGCCCAAGAATGTACCCAGTTCTTCGCTCATGCTCCTTGCTATACAGGCCAATATCAGGCCAGCTGCTCTCCAAGGCAGGACCAAAACCCCTGAGAAACTCCCAGAGACCTCAGAGGGAGTTCTTGAGGCGCCTCCAAAACCCCTGCCCCAGGTCATGTTCCCCAAGAATGTGACTTCAGCGGAGGCCCTCGCACCTCCCTTAAGTGCAGCTCAGGTAGAGCTCAGTCAGCCGCGTCTAATAGATGTATGGATGGATGTATGTCGAGGTTATTATGACGTGATGGGACACTTTGACAGCGCTTTCAACTGCTCCAAGGACAATTTCATCTATTGCTGTGGAACCTGCCACTACCGCTTCTGCTGTCCAGAGCGTACCAGGCAACTGGAGCAGGAGAAGTGTACGAACTATGATTCTCCAGACTGGGCCAAGCCACAGACAGACTCCATGATTATAACAGAGGAATTAGGTCCTGACCCAGACTTTGATCCACTGAAGCAGCAGAGCCACAACACAGGCTTCGTCATTGGTGGTGTGGTTGTGTTTATGGTGGCTGTCGCTGTGGGCATCAAGGTGGTTTTCAACAAAGTGCAGCGGGAAGCCAATCAGAGGGACCTGAACATGCCGAGGTTAGGATTTGAACCTTTTCTTTCATCATCTCTCACTGTTGGATTTATTACTTGATTCAATGTATGAATACTGTAATGAAATTAGGTTTTCAGGACTCCATAAATGGCCCAGATTCTTCATTCTGGGCTCAGAATACTGTTATTAGTCATCAGCTAAAACATATTTGATCTTGACCAAGTGGCTGTTGCAGAAATCATGGTTGTTTTGATTTCCTCTGGGCTTTTTATCCAAATATATGGCCTATAATATTGGGAATAAAGATGTGCATTTAGATTTTTAGAAGTTATATTTTGCTGTGATGGGCTACAGTAGTGAAGGATGATGGTTATAGACTGATACTAAGTGTGTTTAGTCCCTTAGAGAATATATATAGTATTATAAAGTTAAATATCAATTTAACTTTATAATACTATATAAATATATATTTTATTTTATTGTCACTGACAAAATTGTTTATCAAAACAGTAGATAGGTGGTTGTGAAGGAGGCTACAAAACGTGATTCCTCACCACAAGTATACAGTTCACAAATTATAGATATATAGTAAGGACATTTAATAAATGGTTTTATATTATTGTAATATATGTGCTAGTTTCTACTGATACTCCAAAGCCATGAATATGTATGAAGCATATTAAATGGCCAAATTAAGATACCTTTCGAACAACATGAATATTCAAATATGAAAAAAAACAAAACAACACAAAGCAACTGCTACTCCTTAAACGTAGGCTGTTACATATCGTTAGAAATGTTGGTAGAATTTAACAGGATACTCAGCTGTTACCAGATAGTGTGCCAAGTTTAATCTTGCATTTCCTTTTTTCTTGTGTTTATTATATAATTAGAGCTCTGGTCGACATGTTGCGGCACCAGTCGAGCCCGGTCCAGCAGGACGAGAGAAACAACAGTGTCGCTTTGGCTGTGGGGGACGGACAGGGAACACTGGGGAGAGCTCCCAAAAATCTTTATGCCCCAGGACTGCCCAGCAAGGACAACAGATGTGAGGGTTGAAGGCTTTTACAGTATCATAGCACAATCATAACTGCTTCCTCTGTATACAGAAGCTTGTCGTGTTCCTAAGCCAATCTTAAAATATGCAATATTGTATAAACCAATAAATATTTTATTTTCTTCCACCATAAAGATTTGCTAGTATTTATAAGACAGAAAAAATATATGTATGTTGTTGTGTAAATAATGTTTCTACCTCTGTAATTTTATATCCTTATTGTGGTCACTAAGAAGAAACCTGTCTTCTTCAAACTCTAGAATGCAAGTAGTTAAATACACAGAAATCTGGCCAAAAGTTTTTATAAAATATTAATGCATTACATGATGATGTGAAGGTGATTCTATGCAAATAAGATACTTAGTTGTCGTTTTAAGCTGAATTGATGTTGAACTTAAAATTACCTGGCATTCATTTTGTGAGTTGATTATTGCACTTTCTTTTGACTTACAGTGGGCAATTTGCAACACAATTTCATCCACTCATCAGGCTCTAGCCCCAAACACACAGCAACTATCGGTAAGGCAGCTGGTAAAAAGCAAGCTCCTATGTAAATTACATTTAATCACCCTGATGCAATCATTCTGTTTTTAAGTTAAAAAGTAGACTCATTCATCTGAACAATAAGAATGATTATCATAGCTTGATGTTAGTCTTGAAAGGAATCTGTTTTAGTGAATGTTAGCAGATTGACTCGCAGTTACGTGCAATGTGCTATATCCAGAGGAGCAAATCTCATTTAACACATAGTTGTTTTCTCCCTGTGGTCCCCATAGAACGTACCCCTCGAATGAACAATGCTCAGCTGGCAGCTGGAGGCACCCTGCTTTCCAGTAAACACAACAACACCAAATCCCAGCCTTCTTTCCACCACTCACTGCATAACCTGGCTCAGCTGCCTCCCTCTTATGAGAGTGCCACCAAGCCTGAGCTCAACAGATATTCCTCACTGAAACGCCTCGGTAAGTACCTTCATGTAATGTTAAGTAATTTAAATATACAGTATGTACTAGTATGTCTGTTCCTCACTACACTTAGTGTAGTTTGTGCAGCTGTTTCACGATTACTGAAACGCAGTGACACTCTTGACTCTATAGCATAAAGTTCAGGATATGTCATTATGTGCTGATTCTATTTACCATGATGATAAACAATTCAGAGAAATTTTGTTTGGCTTCCAGAGAAAGGTCTTGATGAGTACTCATCTGGTTACTGCACCACCAAGCGTCGGCCTCACACAGCCCAGCCGGCTCTCCAGTCCTCTCAGCACCACCTTCACTGGGGTGGAGACTACACCCTTAGTGGGAGAGGAACCCTGCCCCGGCATGCAGTTCGTCCCTGGATCCCACCGCCGCCTCCTGGCATGCCTGCCTCTCCCACCCCTAATCCCTACCCTCTGGATCCCCCGGAGCCTCAGTACAACCCCAACTATGACACTCTCTCTAAGCCCCCGAGGAAAGTAAAGTCCACTGATCAGCTGCTTAACATGGGTGATGTCCCAGGCAACACAGGGACTCTGTCTCGGCTGTCTAAGAACCAGCAACACCAGTACTACAAAGCCATGGCTGCCTCCAATAAGAACTCCAACACGCAGACCCTCACCCGCAAGCCGCAGGACAGGCAGGATAGGCAGGACAGGCAGGACAGGCAGGATAGGCAGGACAGGCAGGATAGGCAGGACAGGCAGGACAGGCAGGATAGGCAGGATAGGCAGGACAGGCAGGACAGGCAGGAACGGCTGCTCATGTCACCAGACCATTTGGAGGAGAGGATGGGAGTTGGCGGCATGGGGGTCGTGGATCCATATGCCCACACAGGAGGGATTGTCCCCACGCTGCCTCGCCAGCAGAAGGCCCAATCCCAGCAGAACGTCTGTGCTACGCCCTCCCTCGACCGACACCACATGATCAAGATGAACTCACATCCCACGTCTGGACGAGAGCAGGAGAGGAACACGGGCATGACAGGGCACATGAGTGGTGGCATGGGTTGGGCGGGGGAGATGCCTGGGGCGGGGGTAGTCATGGGAACGGGAACCCTAGGGGGCCACAGTGCAAGGAGGATGGCTTTTGCAGCAAAAAGGCAGAACACCATTGAGCAGCTACACTTCATACCAGGAGGAGGTGGTGGTGGGGGCTCAGCAGGAAGTGGAGGAGGCAGTCAGGGGATCAGAACAGGGAGTAAAAATGAGGTGACAGTGTGAGGTTTGAGCCTCATGTAGAGTTACCCCTCAACTGAGGCATGGGAGTAGATCACCCATCTGCATTTAAATATTAGATATACAAATACCAGAAATAAAACTATAAGTATAAATTATAGTAACAGTGTAACGTGTTTAGGCTATTCAAATTAGTGTTATCTTGTAATTAATAGCTTAAATATGATAATTAAAAGTCTAGTTGAGGAATATCTGATTATGTGATAGCCTACATCAGCCATATTTTGTAACAGAATTTGCCATAATGCCATATACAGCAGTGCCATTACTTGTATAAAGACTGACTGGAGGGGTGAAACAAAACCAACAGAGGTGTCGTTCATGATTTTGTTTTTATATATGTTTTTCAAGTACTCAGGAGCCATATTAGATAGGGAACCAGACTATATATATAAAAAAGAAGTTGACGAACAGAAGGACCATGTGGAATATTGTAACACAGTATTTCATTTCACTCGAGAATCGAGTCGACTACCTGCTGGACTGTCAACCTGCTTAGTGCTTGCCGACAACGATTTATTAAACTGAATCTCATGGGTGAAGAGCCCAGTAGAAGAGATGAGTCTGACTGAACCGTGTGCCTGGTGAGGAATTTTAGAGATCTGACACTGCTACACCAACCTCATCCTGACACAAGGAGACAGAACAGCCTTTTGTTGCTTCCTATGTAAATGAGTGGACGATTTTAGGGGCTGTTTCTGACTGGGACATAGCAGCCTAATACTATTGACAGGACTCTGCACCTGATTTAAACTGCGGACGTTCCCACATTACTGATCTGTTGCCTAGTTTTCCATGTGACCTTAGATCAAATCCCCAGAGGAACTCACACTGATCACTGTTACACTACAGGAGTGTAAGCTGATCTTAGATTACATTATGGGTAATTTTCCCTTAATGTTCCCATCTATAGATCAGAACCTAACTGTAAAACAATGGGCTACCAAATAATATAGAGCCATCAGTCATATTACAAAAAATGTTGACGCAAACACACAAGTCAAGAGATAACGGAACACATGTATGTGTTCAGTTTACCAATAGAGCAGCAACTTGCTTTAATGTAGGATGTGTACGAGAAGCAAGGGTTTTTTTCTACAGAGCACAAATGAATAGACCGTGATGCAGAGGTTGCACTTACACAACTGTCCTTCAAAGCCATTTATGGAGATACAAAGAAAATTCCACAGAGGAAGCTGGTCTGACAATCACCATTTTATTATTCTCACCAGGTGACAAATTATAGAAGTCAGTGATATTTTGTACAGTCACAGGATTGGCCAGAAACCTCAGTCTGAAGCGAGGGCAACCTGAGGTCTTCTCCTGTATGGCTCCATATGCCATAATAGACTTGGGTGGTTAGGAAGCCCTTCCCATCCTCAAGATGAAGACCTTGCTGTATCATATTGCACTTCAGCCAGTATGAGTAAAAAAAAAAGAAGAAAAACAGAAAAATGAAAAAAAAAAAACCATCAATAACAACGCTTATCAATACTAAGGGCTATCCTATCCTATATACTGTAGTATGTGATATCCGTGGTCCATATAAAATGCTATCTCTTTCTCTTGATTTTGTGTTGATATTGTCATGATGTATTAAGTATTACTGTGTACAAAAAACAAGAGCAATTTAAGCACAGTTCAAAGAGAAACACCAAGACAAAACTTTTGCACAAAATGATCCCCTGATATTTGCACCAGATACAAACATACTTTGTATCATGTCCTTGAGGTTTACATTCTGTACAAGCACAGCTGGAAGTGTGACTGATCAATGGAAGGTACTGAGAGAGGATTTTTTTTTTTTTAACAGAAATCAGAGGCAGTGACGCAGATCTAAGAAGAAACGTGTTACCACTTGGGTTTTGTCCAGTCATGTGAAAGGATACAGAGATGAAATGCTGATAAACAAAAACACAGATTTCATTTGGACAATCCTCCTATACACAGTGCTAAATGTAGTTGTTATGAATATGATGGAGTGTTATTATTAATAATTATTATAACTGTTATGGTTATTATTAACAATTATCTTATGATGTGATGTTCTTTTACTTGGTGGGATTTAAGTGTTTATTGTTTTTAGATAACTAGCATTCTCATGACTAGTTTGTTTTTCATACATCTGGTCATAAATTCAAGTTTTTAAAACCATTCCGAATCTTGATGCATGCTAGCTCCATTTCATTGAGAGGCATTTAGAGTATGCCTGGATTTTTAGGTCATCGATGCTTATATGGCCGATTTTCCAGCTGTACGTACTGTGCCTAGACATCGGCCTTACAACTTCTTGATCTGAAGTGATTACTTAGGTTTCCACTCTGGTAGGAAAACATCTATTGAAAAAATCTACAGCCTTCTTAACGTATGTGTAGATGGTGGTGTTTTAACAGCCAGTGAGTGATAGATGAGTTTGGGAAGGAAGTTATTAACGCCACCAGGCTAGAGACTGAGTCTGTTGTCTCTACTGAATCAGCCTGACCCAATAACTTATTATGGGTTGTACACACAAAACCCATGATGCCATAATGTATGTGTGTTCGGATGAATGTTTATTACACAGCTGGTAGAAAAACAGAGGTCTAATGGAAACCTGAAAGCTTTGAGTGCAGTATCTTTTTCAGGGAAATAGGACAGATGACATACAGTAGTTTTAGATTTTTTTAATAGAGCCACAAAAGGTCTGTAGCAAAGTCTGTAATATCTCACAAGCCATATCCACTGAAACTCATTATCACAATTTTATAAATGGTTAATCTAATTTGTGCAAGTATTGTATTTTGTATAGCTAGTACAATCAAAATATTTTGAGTGAACTCTTTGGCATTAATTTGAGGATTAAACAAATTATGTGTTAGTATTAAATGAATTGTACAGTGCCAAACTCATAACATTTTGTTGTCTTTCTATTGTCATATCTTCTTACCTGGCTACTGGGGTTATATCTTTTTCATAACCAAGAACTAATACACAGGAAGGTGAGATAAAAAAAGCTAGTTTCCAGAAAGAAATGAATGAATATGGTGTGTGTTTTTACCATTATGAATTCATTTAGAGTGAGGATAGTAAATGGCCACCTGAAATCTAAAGCATTACTAACAGTAAATTTTATGGACAGGGATAGTGTCTAGTAATGAGATTCATGGATTTATTTTCATGCCTACACATTTCGAAACAACCCTTTTGTTATTGTTCAATTCATTGATTCCCTTGGATACGACAGTGACTTACAAAGAATTTGTATAATAAAGTTGGTGGGAAAAAGGTTTTGTCATTCATTATAGAGCATGAAGAGTAAAATAAGGACTTATCCTCTTGGATAAGTCCGCAGTTGATTTTTTTTGTGGGGGGGCATGAAATAGATTATAAATTGTTGGGTCACCCACAACCAAGGAAATATACACAGGATGCACTGGATCATGCATGTTATCAACATTTCCAAACCCAGTCACTGTTATTGGTATACGCTAGATTCCCAATTATTATAGCATGGAAAAGCTTCAAGATATAACAAACACTGGGTTTTGTCACACTGTTTTTAAAGATGTAAACAATGAAACAACATGCACCTTACCATGCAACCATGTTAACAATGCATAAACTGGGCAATATGTCTTTTCAAGACAATCCCTGAGTTCCTCTACATTTTCAAACACTTTTTAATGAATGGATTAATATCTAGGTTAATTGTTGTTTACCCGTGAACCGATCTCGGATAAGCGGTTGATAATGGATGGATGGATGTAATTGTTGTTCATTGCTTAAAGTTAATTCTGGATTATTTTAAATAGGACTGATTTGCTATATAATCTAACAATCTTTTTAAACTACAACAATGTTTCAGCAGTAAGTCTGTGCAGGAGGAAGATACCGAGATACCTGAGTAAATGTAATACAACAGCAAATATAAATGCTCAGTTGTGATTAAACATGTCCTGTAGTAAACATGTCACTGAAATAAAAAAGTATTATGGTATCAGTATAAAGTATCAAAAGTAGAAGTACAAACAGTAGATAAAAAAGTCCTATTAATGTTATTATGTACTATTTATTGGATTACTAATACAAATGCATTCACCTGTAGGTAGTTTTTTATTGCTGTAGTTGGCCATGGTGGAGCTATTTTGAGATTGAATATACTGTCTGGCTATATACAGTACTGGTTATATAAATATATAACTGTACATCATATTTTATGCCTTCAGGCTACAATTGAAAAGAAAAGCATCTAATCTAATAAATCTATGAAGAACTGAATTTTAGAGGAATACAAATAGAAAACAGTACAAAAAATATGAAATAGTAATAAAATAATAGTAGAAGTACCTTTAAATCGAAATGAAATGAATGATGGGAAATTACTTATGGTTCACTACACATTTTGTGCCGCTTGTCATTAGTTAGTTAGAGGTATAGCTATTGTAGAAACATACTTTAATTATAGGATGGCTTGTGGTAGTGTTTTTATTATTGCAAAAATTTCTTTTTCACTTTAGGCCAAGTCTGTTACCAATGCAATAAGACAGACCAGACTAACATAGGAATGTCTGTGCAACAACCATAGTTTTGAGACAAGTAGCTTGGTCCTAGACAATATGTTACAAAAGTGTAATTTTAAAAATAATCACAAAGCAAATTAGTACAAAATAAGTTCGTTAATAACAAAAAACAAATCAGTCTTTAGCAGGTTGGTGAGCACAGAATGGATATATGATAAAATCATTTATTGTTGGGCTGTGAGATCTTATATAAACCGCAGTAAGGCAATGCTGTAGCAGTGGGAGTGGACAACTATGCTTTTAAATGAAATGAAAAGGTGAAACTGTCTTCATATAATAGACCATCTGAGTGCAGAGTTATATCATACTGAACCTGCTGGATCCTTACAGTGAGGTAAGGGCCGTGGAGCTCATATTTAAACCCCCCTGTGAATACATTTATTGCACTGAGATGTATGAACAGGTGGTGACACGGTACTGGTACAGAAGTAATTTTTTTATAGAAGGTACACAAACGGCACAAAATTATGTTTTCACTGCTGGCTGCTTCTCATGTATTACAATCATTGTAATTTGCACATTTCACCACAAGGAGGGTCAGTGGTTCCACAACTTCATGATTAACTGTGCTTGAAAGCTTGATTCATCATGTACATATAACCTACCAGGAATTTTAATATGTGTGGCGTAAACTGGTAGAAGAAAAAATCAATACTAAAATGGCACTGCTTTCTCACTAACATGTATTTAAATGAGTACAATACAGGTTGTCTACTAAAATTGACAATAATTCACATATTATGCTCATGTTATGCTCAGCTGTAAAACAATGCACATTTGAAGGAAAGGGTAAATTAATATTAAAATTACAAATTTATGTGAATCAAGGAATTTGATAGTCCAAATACTCTGTGCCTTGCATGATTACCGTTCTTAAAAATCAGACATACCCAGAGCTGAAATTATTCATGTCTCTGGGATTAAAATGATGATGAATTTGTAATAAATATTGGTTTACCCGAAGCTGAGTTCCTTTTTTGTTTAAACTTGACAATCATTATACAGTAATAATGATAACAGTTTATAGCTCTTATACCTATTGATCCTGTAAGGGTATATGGTCTGGGTTTATTAAACTGGTATTAAACTGGCTCAAATGTTAAACAATGTGATTATTAATGAAAAACAACAGAGAATGGGAAATGATGTCCAGCAGAAATTCATAATTTATCTCTTAGGTCTGGAAATGTGTATAACTTCTGTCATTTCAACAAAACCCATCCATCCATTAACCTCACCACTTTTCCTCTTAAGGGTTGCAGTGGGGCAAATCCAAGTTCATTTTGGAAAATTTTGAAAAATATAAATAAAATTGTTTCTAACATTTTGTTAGAAACACACAAACAGTTTGTAAAGATCAGAGTTATGCATGTGTTTGTGAAATTAAAAGCAGTCTTAGTTAGTCAATCATTGATAATGTGTCTATATATTTTATAACATATCCAGCAAAACAGACAAAAAAGATTAAAAAGAGAGGTAAAGCAATGTAAACAAGATGTTTTGTGGATTTTCCTGTCTTCTTCGATGTATTTTTATATTAATAGTTCATGTACTTTCCTATTCATTAAGACACCATATAGATTTTACTGAAAATATTAACACCTAGGTCATGTCCTGAATACCTACCACCTGAGGCTACATCACAACACCCGCATCTTCCCCAAAATGCATGTTAGAGATTATATAAAGATTAAGAAATAAATAATTTACAACTCTCCACTGTCTACCTATAGTGGTGTGTAAAGCTTTTAGGTGTTTAGATCTGCAGCAGAGAGACCAAACATACAGCCAGAGGCATAATGAACTGTCTTCATTGAGGAGAACGTAGAGGCCTGTGTCAGATGGGTGAGGCCTGATCTCTGACAAAATAACCAAAACCAAACTCACTGATATGTTTTAATAGTTTTTGAACAACAACAAAGGTCACAGAGGAATATGCTAAAATCAGGTTCTTTATTCACAGAAGTTACAGTGTTGGCTTTAGTCTTTTTATGTGTAAACACTGACCTTATTCTTTTAAACATTTTCAGTCTTCCTGACCACGTTTTTTTATTCGTACAGCTTAACGTCTCATTGACAGACTGTATTTATTTACTACTCAGCTCTTCTTTTTGGAATGATTTTTAAAATAGTGATCAGTTTGCTTTTATTCTAACTTGAAGGGCCTTGGATCGTCATTGTGTATCAAAGATACTATACACAAATACTGACCTGACTTATTTTTTTGTTTTCTGCTCCAGACCAACAAAGTATGTAATTGATATTATTGTTTTTATTAATATTATTACACGTTTTCCTATGTTAGTGATTGGTCTGCAGCCTCGATAAATAATATACCGAAACACTTGTAAGAATATATTTCAAAATTAAAAAGAACAGCAAAAGCAACATGTTGTTAAACTTCTTCACTTCATGTTTTGAATTTTAAAATATTATAGCCTAAAGATAGAGCATGATTAAGGCCTGTAAGGGACCAGCCATTATGCAGTCTGGGGAAAAGACCCCAACCTCCCACTGAGACTGGGTAACTAGTAATATAATCAGACACAGGGGTGTGGTGGTGGATGGGGCACAATTTATCTGAATGCACAGCATTAGTGGACGAGTATCTCCGTTTTAACCACACGGAGACTCCGCTGTGAGCCCTAAACTACCGTCCGTGAGCCCCGCTGGTGCTACCCGGAAACATTACAAGGGCCGGAAAGGACCAATGTTAAGGGAGCACACGTCACTCACTTTTACCCAAAAATATTATCGCCGACCATCCAAATTTCTCTCGGCCGTCGAAACCTTTAGCAAAAGCTCCCTGCCGGCGCAAACTGTCGTGATGAAATGGCGAGGAGGCGCCTGCGGAATCCGTCGGTGTTGATTTCTGGTTGTAACGGTGTAAGCGTTCACCCAGCTCAGCATCCGTGAAAATGGCTCTGGCTAACGACTGGAAAACAGCACGCAGAAATGGAAGCGGACGATAGCTAGCTAGGCAGTTAGAAGAAGGCGTGACAGGCCTCATCCATCTGCAACTGTGCCGTGCAACTGGATGCGTAGGTAAACATTTGCCCAATATAGGTTACGCAGATGTATATGCTAATGCTAGCATCGTGGTGTTAACGGTAGTCAGTTTTAATATTGTGGTTTGTAATGGGGGCTAATGTTAGCAGCGGTGGTTATTCGGTTTTCTTGATTGCGTGTGGCAGCAA
The DNA here is from genome assembly GCA_034779795.1 of Ctenopoma multispine. Lineage (NCBI taxonomy): Eukaryota > Metazoa > Chordata > Actinopteri > Anabantiformes > Anabantidae > Ctenopoma > Ctenopoma multispine. The sequence goes on along the minus strand of JAUYWH010000008.1, from coordinate 9,428,769 downwards.
ATAGCTAGACACGCTGAACCAGTATAAAATATGATGCTAAGGAGAACCGTGAAGTTTTGCATGCAAGCGCGTCCAATGTTTTCTTTTTTTTTCTCCAAATGTTAGCCAATACTATTACAGGATGCCACCTCAAGTGCATCCGTTATTACTTGTGCCTGTGTTTACATTGTGTGCCGAGAGTCATTGTGCTGTTAATTTTTAGCATTTCTCTCCTTATTCACAGGATTGCTGCTTTACATTAAAATGAGAGGCAGTGAAATATGCGATAGATTATTTCCCTTATCTATCGAGGGAACTCAGTCATCTTCAGGTTCATCGCAGCGATCAGAGGAAACGGTGAGATTGTGCGAGGTGAGCAAAAGTGAGTGGTTCTGCTGTAGCTAGTATGCTTTTAGACATTTCAGAGGTAGAATAATGGAAGTTTTTAATGTAAACAACAGTTTATCATTATGCATTAAATGCATTATTCTTAGTGCAACTGTTAGAATTTATGTTTCCCCTATTCTGGTTGCGAGAAATTCATTTAAATGAACTGAATGGATATTATTTAATTAAACGTAAATGAACTTAGTTGTTCTTAAATTGTTTATTGTTCTTATACATAGTGAGTACACATACAAATAAAGGCAGAATGCTGTCTAACCAGTGCATACAGTTGCAATATGTTATATACGTAAATAAAAATTAAACAGTAAAAAAAGGATGCCCAGTATGAAGTATGTGCAATATGAAGTCATCCATTAGAACTACAAGCAAGTATGACACAGCAGCTGATACTGTTTAACTACCCTGTTGTGATTTTTTTCACGATTGCCCATGACTAATATTACTTTTAAAACATTTATGAAATGAAAGATGACCCACGTTTTGACATTATGTGGACTGATTTTAGGCTGGGTTTTATATTAATTAGTGTTCCATATGTATTGTAATGAATATGTATAAGCCTCTAATACTATCTAATCATAAAGACGAAAATGAAAAACTCCATGGTGTGAGTACGGTGCCACTGGGCAAGAAAAAGTGCCCAACTTTTAAGTAAGGATTGAATGTAAGTAATTGACATTTGTTTGCAGGACCAGTTGACCTGCATTTGAATACATTATTGCTGCTCTTGGATGTTTGTTTCCACACTAATGACTAATGAATAATTTCATGCTGAAAAGGAAAACCTGGACAAGGGGCTGACAGTGTCCCTGTGATTTCTACCAATTTAAGGTATGCATAAATATTAAAAGGATTCGCAAGACTGAAAAAGATCCTAAACTCATGTCTCATGTATGTGAGCAGATATTTGATGATTAACCCAATGATCATTAACCATTTTTTTGCTTCATATTTGATTGTATCAAAACATTCTCAGGAAGCTATTTAATATAACCCTAACAGCAACAGATGAATATTCAGGCAGAATAAAAATCACACTGCACTATGACCAGTAGTGCTATGTCATTATTTTTTTTATGCTACCTAACACACTTACTTTACTTTGGGTTATTTTAATGACTACAATTTGGTGAACATATTGTTAAAGTTTATATGCTATTCTGTAGGTAAAAGTCATGATTCACAGAATTGTGAGAGCACGTGTGCAGGAATGCCATCATTGTAAGTTGTGGAGGTATAATTCAAATTATCAGTTGCATACACACACCTGCATTTCACCAAAAGTGATGCATCTGGTGTCTAATGTGGTTTTACATACAACACTGCCACACCTCTCTGTGTTCTTGCTGTACCTTTTCCACAGTAAATACTTGGTACTGAAAGATATCCACACTTGTGTATTTATACTGTTTATATTATATGAGAGTACATGAGATATTGCACATTATATAGCTGCTGCAGCATATAAGGGTTAAAGGGGTAGTTAGACTAGTGTATAATAATAAATCAGGTCACTAAGTTCAAAGTAATGCTGGTAACAACCTCTGTCTTTTTTCACTACTGAGTTGCCCTTATGCTATAAGCCTACTGTGAACAGATAACTGCACAGACAGTAAGAATGTTCAAAATAACTTTAAATTTAATATAATTTCATTGGTGGCTTGCATCATACTGTCTACTGTCAGCAAACAGTCAGTAATTTTGCAATAACAGTACCGATAGAATGGAAATCCCCACTCCGTCTAATGTTTGCTATAGAGATACATGTCTCTATAGACTTAAGAGTCCACTTAAGTGTTCCCATCTATGACTTTCATTCTTGTTTGAATTTTGTGTTTTTGGCTATAGGAACTTCTTGGCTGAACACGGATGAGGAATCTTGCTTAATTTCATCGCTGTAACTCTCAAAGGAAACAAGAAGTCGTCATTTGAACTGCTTCTCAATAAAACTATTCTAAGCAATTTTGAAATTAGGTGGAACTCATCTGCCTGTCAAAAAGAAACTTTTACCCTTTGATCATAAACTTGTTTTCGTGGCTACCCCACTCGTTTTGGAAGTGTGGGCAGTGGATGATCAAGAGGGAGTAGCAGCACCAGAGGTAAACATTCTGGAGAGATGAACTGTAGATTTAAGCTGACATTCAAGTAGTTCTGAAAAAAATAGTAGCATAACCTTACCCTTAGGGTTAAGTTTGTCTTTCACCTGTCAGTGGTGGGATCATTGTTTCTACTCCTACCGCTGGAGGTTTGGCTCCTGTACATCCATGTGCAAGTGAGTGGGAAATGTTCCAATTTGGAAAATACAATCTGGACATTATAGAGATGTTAAGTGGGCACCAGGCCCACCAATTCAAAGGCCTTGGTTTAGATCGACAACTACAGCATCAACAGCAAGTGCAGCTTCACCAGCATCAACTCCAGCAGCAGCAGCAGCAGCAGCAGCAGGCTGAGTCTTCTGGAGCTCTTCTGTCTGGACTTGGCTTGGGCCCCCTGCAGGGGTCTAGAGGTAACGCCTTTTCTGATTCTGCCTCCATTTTTGCCAAGATGAGTGCCCCTCCTCCCCCACCTTTACAACAACAGCCTTCCTCATCTCAAAGCTCTCGTTCAAAGTCAAGCAAGATGAGCAGCAGCAGCTCAAGCCATTCTTCAGGCTACCCACAGTTCCTGCGCTCTTTCCACCCGTCTGAGGCAGCACTAGCACAGGAGCAGTTACATCCAGGTGTAGGCCGCTTTGAGCACTTTGCAGGGGGAAGTAGCAGTAGTGGGAGTGCTGGGGGATTAGGAGGATTAGTAACATCAGCACCTCCACCCCCTCCTCCTTTGCATCCCGGCCTCTCTGTCCCCCAAGCATCACCTGGTCCCTCCTCTTCCTCTCCTTCCCCTTCAACCTCTGTGGCCACCTCTAATAACCCTTCTAGCAGCAGTGCAGTCAGCTCATTGGGACACCAATTGGTTGGGGCCCAGTCTGATGCACGAAGCCTTCACCAACAGTTTAGTTGCATGTTAGCTGCTAATCAGTATTTCCTTTCTGGGATGCCTGCTAATGCTAGTTTAGAGCAGTTTCTTGTTCAACAGGGAACCCATAATCACTTAGGGATTGGTTTGAGTCAGACAGGTGCAGACCCTAGTACTAGCCTTGCTCCACCTCCTGCTTTGCATTCTTCTCACTCACATAGCCACTCCACTCCCCAGCCACAGCAGGCTCCACAGCAGCCTCTCCAGCAGCAGCAGCTTCCACCCCATACCCTTTCTCATCCTCACTCTCATTCTCATCCTCATCACCCGCTACACCCAGGTTCTCAACCCTCATCGCTGGGTGGCTTTGACTTCCAGGGCATCCCTGTACTCTCATCAAATCAGATAGCTTCTCTGATGCAGCAAGAAGCAGGTTTGCCCCTCCCCTTACCACTTCATTTATCCTTATCTAAGGATGATGGTAAAGGGGAAAGCAGTGGAGGTGGTAGTAGTAGTGGTAGCAGCAGCAGTAGGAGGAAGAAAGCTATGGCTGGCTATTTGCCACAGAGAAAATCTGATAACAGTAGTAATAGCAACAGCAGCCATGGCCACAGCCATGGTAATCCCAGCACTAGTAGTAATGGAGGGCTTAGTCATGGTCAACCCCCAGCTTTAATTGGGAGTGGGGTTGGTATGTCAAATATAGGTGGAGACCCATCATCTCATCTTGCCTCATCATCTTCTTCCTCATCAGTAGTTTCTTCCTCCTCCTCCTCTGCTCCCTCTACCACTGCTGCCTCAGTACTAGTTACTAATGATTCTCACCTTTCTAAATCTGATAACCAGAGCTCAATGCAACCCAACCATTCAGACTCTGATAGCGAACCCGTTTATAGCTGTGGGCAGTGTGGCAAAAGCTTTCCTCACCTTTCAAGCCTTCGCAGGCATTTGCGCATGCATGAGCCAACCACAACAGGCACTAGCAATACTGCCACTACTGGTCCAAACCCTATTTACATTAAAACACAGTCTGACCCAAGCCTTCCCCATTCAACCCAAGAAACTCCCCAACCCACATCAAATTCTTGTCCTAGCCCAGACAAAATATTTCATTGCCCAGATTGTGGCAAAGGCTTTAAGAAAAAAGGGCACCTCCTGCAACATGGTGTTATACACTCTTCAGCCCGCCCATATGGCTGCTCCACCTGCTCTCGGGCTTTTAATCGTAGAGAGTCATTGACACGCCATGAGAAGATACATGAGGAAAAGCCATTCCGATGTCCTGCCTGTGGTCGTGCCTTCCGTGAGAGCACCTCTCTACTCAACCATGCTGCCTCAGGCACCTGCGGCAAGCCAGGTAGGGGACCCAAACAGCGGGGCAGCAAGACAGGAACTGATGGTGAGGACAGAGTCGGGGGAGGGGGTGCAGGAGGTAATGGAGGAGGGGGAACTTATCAAAGCAATAGAGGGGTTATTTATGGGAAAACTGAGGAAGAAGATGGTGTAATCATTGTGGGGGAAGGAGAACCAAAATCAGGTTTAGGATGTGATGCTCTGTTTCAGTCTGGAAGGGGAGGGAATTCAAATGACAGGGACAGAACAGATGGTAAATACCCCACTGACTACTCTCGGAATCGTTACACAGGCTACCATGATGACCACCGTTCTCAAGGTAATCCATCTCCATGCTACTCTGGTGCCTCCCCCTGTGGAAGTGGGATGGCGGGCCCAACTCTGAGAAAGGCACCCTTGGCCCCAACACTGCATCCACACTCTCAGAGCCACAACCAGCACCACCATCCGCAGCAACAGCCCCACCTGCCCCTTTCTTCTCTACTGGATGACTCAGAGGATGATGTCACTAGCTCTGTCAATAATGCAATCTCTGCAATAACAGCAGCTAGTAACAGTGGAAATAGAGGGGATGATAGGGGAGACATCATAGGAGGTCTACTAGGTGGTCTTGGGTTAGGTCCTCTGGGCTCACCTTCATCTACATCTGGTATGGATAAGAATTTCAGAGGTGGTGGGAGCCAGGAGGCTATGAGCAGCAACCCACAGAATCCTGCCAAACCAAAACGCCCCCGCAAACCTAGAGCTAAGAAAGATCCTGCAGCTGGTGGACAGCCCCCCAAACGCAGGCAGTATACTCCTAGAATGGGGCCAAGTGGGCTCCCACGCACTCACCTCTGCAGTGTCTGTGGTAAAGGATTTGCACGTCGCGAGACCCTTCGAAGGCATGACCGCATCCATACTGGAGAAAAGCCCCATCACTGCACTGTTTGTGGAAAATATTTCAGAGAGGCTTTTCACCTTAGCAAGCATCAAACAGTCCACTCTGGAGCAAAGAATTACAAATGCAGCATCTGTGGGAAAGAGTTTGGTTACTCCCAGAGCCTCAGAAGGCACAGCAAACTCCACCAGAAAGGGGAGATGGAAGAAGTGCCCACAACACCAGCTCCGGAGAATCTTAACAGCTTTAACCCAAACCCTCAATGTAGCGTGCCCCAAGACAGGAGCCAGAACCAAGCACCGAGCACCTCCTCCTATTACTCTTACAGTCAAGATGTCAAGCCTCAAGACACCAACCCCCAGCCACAGCCTCCACCCCCACCCCCACCACAGCCCCCACCTCCTCCTCGACTCTACACCTGTGCTATATGTTGGAAGTCATTTCGCCATCACTTCCATCTGACTGCACATCACCAGACGGTTCATGAAGGCGGGGGTGAAAAGCTCTTCTGCTGTGAGGTATGTGGAAAAGCTTTTGCCTACTCTAATAGTCTCACTCGACATAAGCAATCACAGCATGGGATGACCCGCACTGAACACCCTAACCCGCAAGAAGGCAACAGTGGGTCTGGAGACAACAGAGGTGGGAGCGATGTTAATCAGTCAACTTCAGAGAGCGAGGCTGCCACCAATGCCCTTCTACAGATGGCTCCTTCCACAGAAAGCCACGGAGGGCAGAGTCTTGGTGTTGTCACTCATAGCCACCAACAGGCACCCCCACAACCTCCAGCGGGTTATTCTCCCCTCTTTTATGATGCTGCACCAGCCCAGTCTTCAGCCTCCAATGCACCATCTTACTCGCAGCCTCTGCCTCCAAACTCTACGATCATGCCCCCCCAACACCCACACTCCCCAGCTGGGGTGAAAGGAGAGCACATATATCCAGCTGGATCCCGTAGTCGTACGCTTCACACCACAGCCCCGTTCCAGCCCCTCACGGAACTGCCCTCCACTGAACATCATCATCTGCATCACCATCATCATCACTCCCACCATCATCCATATCAGTCAGGTACGCAGTCCCACCAACACGTTGACTGCAGCATCCAGTTATCACACGATGAAGTGAGACGACACAAGAAGAAAAAAAAAAAGTCCGACAGGAGAGATTGGAGGGAAAATAAATGGGAGTCCCAAGATTTAGTCAGATTCGATGGGAGCAAAAAGAAGAGAAAGATAAGTTGTACAATAAGAGGGCAATCAAATAAAAAACAAGGCTCTCTCCGTTTGACAATTAGATGTGGAGGAGGATCAGGTGGTGGTGGGTATAAGCTTGTCAACACTGGAGGAATGAAGATGCAGATCCTGTCATCTCTTAAAGTCCCTGTAAAACGTTTTGGCTGTCCTATATGCCCCAATTCTGTGTTTTCCCGCAAAGCAGGACTGCTAGTCCACATGGCAGGTAAACACCCACAAAAAGCTTCGACCACTCAGGAGCGACTAAGGTGCAGTGTGTGTGGGAAGCAGTCTCAAAGGCCTTTGGCAGCCTTCATCCACCGGGCCTCCCATCGTGCTAGAGGGACTTTCTCTTGCCGCCGCTGCTCTGCTCGCTTCTGGAATGCCACACTTCTCCACAGGCACAAGGTGTCCTGCCGCCGCAGGGCTAAAGGACTGCAGCGAGGAGACGCCAAGAGGCTGACGCTTTTAAAGAGAACAGGAGAGAGACAGACCCATGAGGGTCAGGGAGAGATGCCATTCCTGCAGGGACCATACAGATACTGAGCATCGTGGTATCTGAAAAGAGTGGCATGCAAGAGGGATATTTTAGTTCTTAAATGGGAAGGTGAGAAAAAGGGACTTGAAAAGGCACTTGTTGGTTTTAGGAAAATTTGCCTCGTGTCTCTATTGACTGCTGACTATTAGAATGAGTGTGTTAACAATTACTGTAGAGCATCCTATAAAATATCACCAGAAATTCTTCCAGTTCATATTGGAAGGTATTTTCAAAGACATGACTGTTTCCATAGGATCATTAACCCCTTAAGTGCATTGACACTATGCTTGGCTGACACTGTGCGGTTACTAGACAAGTTTAGGTGAAATGACCTGCTAATGTATCTCTCTTCCCTCTAACCAGAATCCCTGCTACACCTCTTGCTGTATGATAAACGTCTCTGCTGTGTACTTTGTCTTGTTGTTGTTCACTTAGAGGCTCTGAGGAATTTTTTTAAATGTAAAGTGCATTTATTAGGAGTAGGGACATGGGGACAAAGACCTTTGTTGATAGTTTGTCAGTGCATGTTTGTTCTCTGGTCAAGTTTTCCTGAGGTTGTGAAATCACTCCTACAGTATGTGATGGTTTGTTCAGTATATCCCCGGACGTTTGTAGTGTAAACTTGATTTGAAAGTTACTCTATATTCCCTAGTGATTTAATCACACATAGATAAAATGTCAGAGTTGCTGGTAATTAGCATCACAAGGATCCCTCTCCTGCCAAAATGAAGAAACCTACAAAAAGCCTTGCTTATTATGTTCACTTTACGTCATTTATTCGAGATATTCCTAGCTTTTATACCAAGAGATTGAAAACAGGTTAATCAAGTGGACTGTAACACATGTATCTCATGTTATTTGTATGCTCTTTTTAGCAGTGATTATTTCTACAGTACAGGTGTGTTAAAGACAAGGACCTATCATAATAGAAACAGATGTAATATTCCATGTATTTATGTGTGTAACCCAATCAGTCTTCATGCCAATCTTATACTTAACCCCTTCTACTTTTTACTTTTGGCTGAGTTGCAATCATATTCCTACTGTCAAGCCTTGTTTTTTTTTTCTTCTAAAGAAAAATAAGTTTTAAGTACATCATGTCACTTTATTCACATATGAAATGTTCATACCCCTGTCAAGCCTTGTTTTTTCTTCTAAAGAAAAATGATAGTTTTAGTAGATTTCTATCACATTATTTACTGATAAGTCAGTAGTTGATTATATTTCAGCGATGAATAAACCTTAAGTGTAATCATTTGTTTTTCTTTCATTTCTGATTGAAAGTTACCTTCTGCAATATTAAAAAGATGGTACAAACTGCTAGCTAGTTACTGAACATAAGTAAGTTGTAACCAAAGTCAGTATTAAAGTTTTACAATTCTTTAGCTCTTGTTCAATGTGAGTTTTGTATCACTCTGTGGATTAAATTGAGTTCAGGATGTTGTTGATAATAACCAATAATGTTCTTAGGCTTACCAATGTTACTGGACAGATTATGCCAGGGTAATTGTTTTCAGTCATTACATTTACAGTATATTATCACTAAACTTGGAATAAATGACTGTGTGAAACTTCTCACTCCTAGCTCCACAAGATGGCAGTAAGCAACTCATTTATACTGTACTCTTGGTCTGGTGTGGATGAGTGTGGCAGTCACATGGATTTTGCACTGATAGGGGGTGGACTGGTAAAGTGTTGTGTGACTGAATTGTGTGCCTGTCTGCTGTTTACTACAAGATTAATGCCACAAAGTAAACAGAATGATTGAGCATCATCAGTTTAAGTTAACCACATTGAAATAAAACTTACAGTTTGTATTTAACTTAATTTGATTTAATGGAAAATTATATGCATGTCATTTTTCCATTACCATAAATTCTAACTATAAATTTACTGTATCAGAAAATATGATAATTTGCAATTGTTGTTATGATAACTTCAAATAAAAGATAATAGATAAAAGCAAGTAAACACCTGTATTGCAAACATAAAATAAAAAAATTCACAGGGGCCCACAGCTGGATAAGGCTTCCAGTTGTTTTTGTTATAAGAAAAGCAGGGATCTCAGGATGATATTAAATGAAGATATCCACGACCCCAATTTACAGTTGACAGCACAGATATATTCTACACTATGCACATGTAGTTAATGTTCACGTCTACTGTACATTATTGACTAAACCTCTGGAGTGTGATGACCTACGTCTCTGTATTGTTTTCTTATCAACTCCTGCATGTCCAGCTCTGCGAAGAAAACAGGTGAATTCCTGTGCCGCGCAGTGTTTTGCATGTGCTCTGCATGTGTACAGTAGAGAAGACAACCCTCGCGCTTTTTGTGTTTCGAACTGGTCTCACGCGGCACTGGCATGCACGGGGGAATCCGAGTGGGCGGGGTACTTCGACCTATTTCTGACCAATGGGCGCTCGTCATGGGCGGGGCGGCGCGTTACCACAGCTAATCAAAGCACGGGGCGCCAGCGGACCAGCCTGGTCTCCGCGTGCCTGCTACACGTGAGGTAGAACAGCTATTGTACGCCGGGAGGCAACGTGCTGAAGCGTTCCTGTCGCCTGAAAAAACAACACGCTCACGTTTTCTTTGGATTACACGTAAAGTGGAAAAGCTATTCTGCACTCCCCGACTATTACAGAGAGCCCAAACTGTACTTCAATACAGAGAATATTAAACCACAAATCCTGTGTTTAGCTACGGTATTTATTTGTGATGGGAAGAAGCAGAAGTGTGAAGAGAAGTTACTTTATGTCATCATGCTAAAACTAATTCACACGTTTACTGCTGCAGGATAAACAAACGAGGAAAAGTCACTGTGTTTGTACCTGACTGACAAAACAAACAATCTCCTCTCCTCGAGGTGTGGCACGACGGTAGGTGTGTCTCATAAATAATAAACCAGATTGAGGGATTTGTTAAGCCCGCCCCACACCAGTCCTCGCGCCTCGCTCGCTTGTTGCGAGAGGTGTGACGTCACGTGAACTGCCCGTGTCCGTTCCAGCTGAGAGAAAGAGAGAGAGAGAGAGAGAGAGAGAGGACGGTCGGACGTGGACGTCTCTCGGCCCAGACACAGACTCAAGCCCGTGCGCCCGTGACTGGATCCACCGGATGCAGAAAAGTACTGACAGAGAAAGACGAAACGACCCCCTCCTCCCCCCACCGACGGACAGCAGACAGAGACCAAAACTTGTCATCTGACCAGTGCAGCCGCAGCTCTCGTCGCTGTGTGTTTTTTAGGATACACTGTTTCCCTTCGCTTGTTTTGATTTGACGGAGGTTTGCTTTGCAACTATTTGGGGATCTTCGTTTCGAACACCGGACGATTAACTCGGGATATTACTCAACAAGTTTGAATTCTTATATTTTTCTGTCCGTGCATCTGCCGGCCTCTGTCATTTTCACGCATTTTTGCATTTTTATTATGGACTAGCCAGTTGGTCTGACTGTCCAACATTGGTCCTCTGAGAATAAGACCGTGAACAGTTTTAACAACATCCAGGTACAATGGAATACTTCGATGAGAATATCTCTGTGAGGAAATAAGGAGCTCTACATAACTACAAGTGAAAGGTAAAGCTGCATGTCTAATTTAATGGAAGTTTCAAAGTTTGATCAAACTGCGTGATTAATACAATTATTATAGTAGTAATTATATCACAGTAGTGGCTCTATTCTACATGGATACTTAGAACATTTTTTTCTTCCCTCCACCCCCACCCCTCCCGCACACTCACGCACAGTCATACTTGTCCTATTGGTAGGTACTCCGGTCAGTTTGCCTCGCCCCTTCAAGTGCCCCAGGTGTCTTTCTGCGACCCCGTCTGGTCCAGGATGTCCAGGCAGCTCTCCCAGCTTCCGACCCCCGACCTCCCAGCTGGTGCAAGCCCACAGTTTGGAAGTTGTACTCAGCCTGCAGGCTCACTCACAGGGGGGCATCTCAACTCTATGACAGGTCTGAAATCCCTCCTGCAGCACCCCATGAAGGGAGACCAGCGTTTAAAAAGTCCATGTGATGGGAAAGGTGAGAGAATGTGATGAATGAATATGTTTATGTGCTGCATTAGCTGACACAGTCTGTCTTCAATATATGCAATGGCAGAGCATGAATAATCATACCCCTCTGTTCCACCCACTGCTACTAACACAAATATGCAGCATTATTATATAACAAAGATCAAATTTGGCATATTTAATGGCACCTATTTTCAGAAATCAGTCAAAAGCTTTGTCACACATGTTCATGATTAGCCTGTCATGACTCGGATGAGTATTCACATGGATTATAATGCTCGGTGTGATTTAAAATTAGGATCCACATTAAAGTGGTTAAAAACATGTTTTGGTTTAGCTATAATGCTGCACAGGAATTCATTCTGGTTGCTTGCTGTGCAGAAACGTTCCTTCAACTATTGTGAGATTTGTTCAGGAGCTTACGCATATGTTATGACAACAAATTGATTTTGGCTCTTGTTTAATGCTGCAATTCAGCTACCATCTGGTCCATCTGTTAGTGTGTAGTTTTTTTGTGTGTGCACAGGAGTTAGCATGAGAGGGAGATTTTGCAGAAGTGCATCTTACGGGTACACCTGCCACCCCATTTAGTTCTGCACAAATATGAAGAACTTAACATCCATTTGCTAAAGGCCACTGATTGAAATACCTCAACAAAACCATTTAGTATAGAACTTGACTAAAGTTACCTTTCATTGTCTTCATCCTGAAATAATAATGACTCAACTCTCCTTTGTCTTGCAGACAAAGACAGATTGGACCTTGATGAGGACTCCTTGGGAGTGTGCCCTGTGAGGAGTGGCAGTGGAATAGGCAGCAGTAATAACAGTAATGGCTGTGGAGGGAATGGAGGAGGAAATTTCAATCAGTTCTTGGGCCCTCTTCTGTGGGATCGCACCCTGCCTGCGGATGGGGGCCTCTTCCAGCTTCAGTACATGGACTTGGAGGAGTTTCTGACTGAAAATGGAATGGGCAGCATGCATAACAACAACAGCTCTAGTTCAGCCCAGATTCCCTCACAGAGCTCCCAGTCAGCTGTGCCCAACCAGAGTTCCCAGTGCCTACCACCCTCTTCTCCACCTGGCTCTTCATCCTCTTCACCCTCGTCCTCATCCTCCCCATCACTCATTGGTTTGGAGGTGGCTCAGCCGCATAACCTTGCAGGAGGAACTGACTGTCTGCATGGTGAGTTCACTGGCATGGACCTTTATGTTCTTCAGGGTAAAGATGGACAGTTGAACTAGATACCAAAACAAACTCAAACCAGAATTATCACAAAAGAGGGTTCTGCAAAGTTTGCAGAGTTGAAACAAGCTGAAAAAAACAAATTGTCCCCTGAGACTGATATGACACAAGTAGACCCTACAATTCAATAATAGCTGAGTTACAATCAAGGTTATATGGTGTACTTATAACACCGTGCTGTTCCTGTGTGCTGGTGATTCAGCACTTTAACTGTCCTTTGAGTTTAAAAAATACCATGGTGACAAAGCATTTTTTTTGCCCTGTGGGATCAAACTGAAGGCAGGAGATGGAGTCACATGCTCCTAGATGCAAAGTCAACTTGACAGAGAAAACAGTTTATGTCAGTTTGCTTAGCAATGACTAGAATGTACTTTTCATATTATGGTGGTGTTGTGTTAAATGTTAGATGAGGGAGCAGGGAGAACTAGAGGAAAACAAAATAAAGAGAGGCAGAGGATTTCAAAAAAGGTGCAGTAAATAAAGAAGTCCTGCGTTATTTGATGAGTCAACCTTATAGCAATGACAAGGTTTGGTTTAGTCTCAACCAATTATTAATGTGCAGGAGGGTCAAAACAGCACTGAGAGGCAGAGTTAGAGAGAGAGACGTGTGTGGAGTGTTTGTGGTTGCGTGTCTTTAAATCTCACTTCACACACCACAGCCATGTACACGTGTCGGTACACGTGCGGAGGCTGAGAGTACTGGAGTGAGAGAACTAGAGGCAGGACCAGCAGACATGTAGGAGGAGCCACAGGGAGAGGGACAAGCTGAGCAACAGGAAGAGTTTCCCTTTGCTGCTGGACTTCAATCTGAGCATTTGATCACCGATGCATGACATTAGGAACATAGATATTTATAATTTATGGAATGTTGACACAGGTTACTTAATTTTGTCCTTCAGTGACAAAATGCATGTGAATAAACTTTGACAATGCGTTTATCACATTTTGTGATAACAGTACATGAAAGAAATTAAATGCTATTTAAAAAAGTATTAAAGTCTTAGTATGTTGTTAAAAACAAAGTAGTGTTACATTTATATTATTAGGCTGCGATAGTTTTAATAAAGTCTCACAGCTTGAAACTCGAGAAGTTGGACTCTATTCTGTGGTATCACTGAGGTTCCCAACCAACAGCTGCTTTGTAAATATTGAATGCAGCACTGCTCATCAACATATGAATATATTGGCTACCTAACAAGGAGCAGAGCTGCTTTCTTCCATCACATTAGCTTCAGTCCCTCTTTGAATGATGTTGCACGAGACCTGATTGAACCAAAAGAGCTGCACATACTGGACTATTTCTTCAAAAACGAGAATTCATGTGACGTGGACAAAAATGCATCAAATCTACTTTGCAGGTCTGTGTTCCAGTTCAGTCCAGAGCTTCCCAAAAAGGGAAAAAAGACTGAGAGTATTCAGGTTTTCATTCCAACAAAACACTACACCAGGTGGTTGCACTAAGTAGTTCCTGATGTCAGGTGGCATAAATCACTGAAATTTCCAGGTTTAGTCATAAATGTCGAAAAGAGAGATAGAGGCACATTATCTGGCCACATGGAACTTGGTTGTTATCCACACCAAGATTTAATGACGTTTGCTGAATACACATCATGCGACATGCTTGACTTCTTTTTGATGTCTGTTAAAGCACTCTTTAATTTGTTATGCTGTGTTATGGAGATGTTGTCATTGTGGAACATAGAAACACCATGGGGAGGCAGTTTCCATTTTTCCTTGCACCTGTGGTGTAAATATCTCCTTATATTATCTGGCTATTACACAGCCATTACTCATGTGATAGCTGTGCATATATTACAGTGTCACAGATAACGTTAGTAACAGGTGGTAACACATATACAGTATGTGTTATCACACTGTATGTTTCCAACCAACAACCTGCTTGTTCTTCCCACCACTTCGTGTAAAGTTTTCTTGCAGATCACACCACATTATGTACTTTTATATTGTTCTTGCATAGTGTTTCCACATAGCAGTAACATAGTGTGCAATAATTACTAGCTTTGTGAAGCTTAAGGCATATGTGTTTTAGACTGTGTTGATGCAAATCTGTGGTCATTTTGCAAGGCTGCAGTGTTGTGGTATCAAGTAGATATCTTGCCATGTATCGACCTATCCCTGTAGAACAATTTTATCTCAGGTTCTCTGTTTTTGTTACATATTGTGATACTTTAAAGTTATCAAACTCCAATAAATAACAGTATAATAGGAGTTCATATGGAATAATGTATTCTTGTGCTGTTGAATTTGACCTGTGTATGGAGTTTTCAAGACTAGACAAGGGAGGTTTTCAGCTCTTATAGGGGAAGAAGGGGAATGTTTCATCTAATATACCATGGAGTACTTCACATCGAATAGGCACATTTGACATACGTTGAAAATATGTTAGAAAGGGTTGTAGGGTGTATTCCCATAGTATTCTTTATTTCTTGCTAATGAAAACCTAACCTTCCATGAAAACTGACTGAGAAACATTCTCAGTTCTTTGGAATCAGTTAGGGGAAAGGAATGTTGTTTGTTGTTTGTGACACCAAGAAGGTAGCTCTCTGCTTCCATCTGGTGGTCATTATGATAAACTACTGCATCTGTACTGCAGTCATCAGCTTCTTTTCCCTTAGTTTGACACTAGAATCTGTTTCATTCTTAATGTAGTTAATAGAAAAACATGTAAATCAAAATTGTCTTATTTGTCATTTCAGGGAGTCAGACAAGTATGAATGACTCCTGTGAGTCACCCTCTTCCTCCTCCTCATCTTCTTGTCCACCTCTCCTGACTCCCACGGACAGCGGACCAGATGGTATTGGAATTTTTGACATGGATCCTTCGGACATGTCTATGTCCAACATCTCTGAACAGCAAAACTATGACCCTCGGAGGCACTCCTTCAGTGAAGAGGAGCTCAAACCACAGCCAATGATCAAGAAGGCTCGCAAGATCCTGGTGCCCGATAACATGAAGGTGAGTGTAAACTGAAGCATTAGAACAAGTCAGAGTAGGGGTGGTGAATTTGCATCTTGGGAGGGAAGAGACTTTAGACGTTGTTCAGGAAATTACATTTAGTACATATCATTTATTGTAGAGAATCGTCACATTTAAGAATGTGTAACCAGAGAATGTTTGGGATTTGCTGATTTGATAACTGATTTAAATAATGTATATACAATTTTTCAGATTAATTTTCTTAACTAATAACTGTAGTACACATTCTTTTGGTACACAATACATAGCAAGGTACACAACTGAAAACAAATTGATAATACAAGAGCATAAATTAGAAACGTGACAAAACTGAACTAAATGGCTCATTTAGACTTCCTTTAGAAAATGTTAATACATAATTGTTTGTCTGAAGACTCAAATCATAAAGTAAATATCAATCACTCAATCAGTAATTTATGTATATAGCACAGTTTATACAGTGAAAGATATTTCAAGTGCTTAAGTAACATAACAATGATTATAAAATATGAATATACGATTAATTTCAGTTCAATTCAATTTAGTGTGTTTACATAGCACCCAATCAAAACAAAAACATCTCAAAGCAGTTTGCAATGTAGAGTTTAAGACCTTACCGATAAATGAAGGAGAATAGTAACAAGAATAATATCAACAGAATTTACAAAGCTGGAATAATATATAAAAAAAAATCTTAAGAAGAAGTCACTAACTCAGTGCTTTTGTTGTCATCTCTTAGGATGAGAAGTATTGGACCAGAAGGCATAAAAACAATGAAGCAGCAAAGCGTTCCCGAGATGCTCGCCGTTTTAAGGAGAACCAGATATCGGTGCGTGCAGCTTACCTGGAGCGAGAGAATGCAGCCCTCCGACAGGAAGTGGCCGAGATGCGGAAGGAACTGGGCCGCTGTCGCAACATTCTTAGTAAATACGAGAATCGCCTTGCTGACCAGTGATGAAGGCGTCAAGCAGAATCAGGAAGAGGAGGAATATAAGCTGGATTAAATTTAAGACTGATTTCTTGGGGTATGATGGACAGAATGGAGTCTGGATAATGATGATGATGATGAGGAAGATGATGATTATGATGATGAATGTATAAGACGAGGAGTAGGTTTGTTTATTGAAGCTCAGGTGTCTTGTTTTGTTGAGGTGTCAGCTCTTAAAAGTGATGGACGTAGAGAATAATTTAACTGATGAAAGATGTGACTTTTAAGAGTTTTGTTATTGGAGAACTGTATATTTTTATAATACTTCAGAAAAATCAGAGGGAGAGCAAATTTGCAGAATAATTTTGTATATTTTCTACATGACTGCAACATAGAGACCGGGGAAAGCTATGGTAAATGTCTTTTTACTCTAGATGAGTGAAGAGATGTTAAACAGGTGGTCAGCCATTGATGGGTATTTTTCAACTTGATTATTATAGTCAGGATGCAGCAGCAGGACGAGGACGCATGTAACAATTGTAATATAGAGAGCAAAATTATCTTAAAAGCGTATAGTTCAACATTTTTGTGGATTTTACTCGAGCACTCAATTTCTTTCCTGTTATGTTTCTGTCACTGGGAACGAGCATGCTACAGAGAGACATAATGAGACACATGAAGAGACACCGTGTAAACAGTCCAGCACTTTACCTTAACACTTGTCTTGACCAGTCTTGTGCATTCTCTCTAAATACGATACTTCATCTTTTTTGATTTTTTACTTTACTTTCCCAACCATATTAGCTCTTTATTCTTTGGGCTTATTTGTGAGATGTGTACATCTTTCTCTAGTCCATACTTGTATCTTTGACTCTGTTTCTTTTTCCCTATTCCAGTGGAGTGCTTTTAATCTACTCTGGTGTTTTGTATCTCACCCAGGCTGGTGAAAGCCTGTTGATGCCCTGGGTAAAGCTGCTCCTCTTGGTCCTCTCATTGTATTGTTAAGACATTTCTCTTATATGTCTCTTCCTCTGTTTCTATATTCAACTGCTCTATTTATGTCTACTCTCACAACCAATCCACTCACAGTTATCTGCAAACTCTTCTGATAACATTTTGTCCCTTTGTCTCTCTTGTACCATGATGGTACATAGAGCTAGTTAAATCTCAGTGTTGTTAACATATTCAGAAATAGTAATCATTCTTCCCAGTGAAATGCACATTGTTACTTTACTGTAATTTTCTGACTCAAGTTAATTAGCATTATTATGGAGCAACAAATGTTGTGTATAGTGAATAGGACTATACTATTTTGTGTATTTGAATTATTCCAGGAGATGGGTTGAGTATCCCCATTGACTGGAATGTGTTAATTTCTCAGATTTCTGGGAGAAATAAAAGCCAAATTTTCCTATGTTGATCCACAAAGCTTATTGCTATTTAGTGCTTTTTACAGCATTACTCCTTTCTTACCGTTTACTCCTGTTAATACTTTTTACTGTATCTATAATCTTCTCTGTGTACCCACAACACCTACACAAGGCCACGGTACACTGTTATGTTCCTGGGGAAGGGATGACTAGTAACAGAGTGTGATTTTAATCCCCTTTATGACCATGATGAATAGTTATCATTACTGCTATTATTATTGTTATGGTTATGATGATTATCCCTCTTATTGTTGCTGTTCTTTATTATTGAATGATTTTCTTTCTTTGGATGAACATGATATGTTGCACCTTGAAACACCTTTGCTCTTTGCTCATTGTTCCTGAGAAAGACTATTCAAACGGAAAACACCCTCCACTCTCTGCTATTTGCATCCTGCTATAGATTTCCAGACATCACTCAGCTGTGCTATGGACTGCCACTTTGGTTTCTCTGACCATGGATTTCGCCAATATGACTCAATAACTTGAACATGATGCTCATGCAGACTTACTTTACTTTTCACGATGACCTCCTCTGTTCCTCAGCAGTGTATGGACTATGCACACTATTGGAATGCTCCTTGTTGGTTTATTTCAGCCTCACCTCATCACCTCAATCAGTGATTGTTTGCTCTCCCAACAGGATTTTAGTTTCTAATATCCTCACAGACGTGGTTGATAAATCTTATAGTGACTCTGCTGCATCAGTGGTGTCCATGGTGCCCAGCCCCCTCAGTGCTGGTTATTTGGATGTAGATGAGATTTCCCAAAAACACAAATAAAAGATTGTTCTCATTCACTACTGCTTTGTTTTTCTTAGGTGTTTCATCACAAAGTTATTATTTCATGCTTCTTAAATGTCTCTTGAATCAAAGCCCAGTATCCATCAGTAAAAAAGCCATCAGACGGCAAAGTCTGGACAATCTATTTATTACTTAAGCCTGATAACCAGACTGTAATATGCGGTGAAATGTCTCTAGACTAGTTATTTTGATATCATCCCTGTTTGTTCACATTGCGTGCATTTTTTTAGGCAAAGCGGTCCAAAGATAAATTCTTAGCCAGAGGCAATCCTTCTTCCTTTTTTTGATATGCTTTTAGATGATAATATATTATATATATATATATATATATATATATATATATATCATTTATTTTGACACATAAGTGTAATTCTCTTTTTTTTTTTTTTTTTGGCCTGTCAGTGACACAGATGACATATGCATATCTCATGTATATGTAGCTGTGCTGTC